>CAIGQQ010004432.1:4148732-4163692 GCA_903798035.1 Danio albolineatus | reverse complement strand
TTTGTTTAATATATTTTCATTAAAGTGGAAATCAATTTACAAAATAATGTAAACATGACTGAGTGCTTCATTTCCACTTTAAAACCCTTACAAATGATAAGGCTTCACTCTGTTACGGGTTATACCTTGCAATGACTCCACAATTCTCACGTATTCACAATTGCTGATCAACTATAATGCCAACTCAACATTGCATATCCTGCGATGTGACTATTGCAGACACACATTGATATTTTGATGCTGAAACGATAAATTGTGCAGCCCTAATCTAAATATATAGTTCCTTCGGAATTACATAAAACAAGTAATAGATCTTCCGAGGAATCCATCTCTTTAAGACGTGGATGTTTAGAAACATTATAACACACAACTGGACACATATTTTAAAAAATTGTTTCTCCAATGTCACAACTATGACTCTTCCAGTAATGCGACACACTTCAGACACAGATCCTCTGTAGCAGATTGTTTGTTTGAGTTCAGAAGTCTGTCTACTCACCCAAAGCTGGTCATCCTGACCTGCAGGACTTTTCTTAACAAAAGCACCATAGTATGTGGCAATGTTCCTGTGATGGGAATGAGTTTTCAACATGTTAATCTCCAGTTTGATTTCATCTTCCTCGTCCTGTGAAAGACAAAAATACAGATGTAATTAAGCATTAAGCATTGATATTATTAAAAACAGATGCATTAAGTTTCTCAAAATATGAGCCAAAATAATATTTGTCACCAAAAATCATTCTATTTGCTGAAACACAGAGAATGGTGTGGCCAAATTAAAAC
Organism: Danio albolineatus; assembly: GCA_903798035.1. Taxonomy (NCBI): domain Eukaryota; kingdom Metazoa; phylum Chordata; class Actinopteri; order Cypriniformes; family Danionidae; genus Danio; species Danio albolineatus. The sequence continues at coordinate 4,162,909 of CAIGQQ010004432.1, read as the reverse complement.
TCAAAATCACCCCAGAGTGAATGAAAACGTCCCTAACAGCACACAAGGGGTTAAAATCACAACTATGGATAGAAAAAGGCTACAGTCTTTTACAACAAGAAAACACAGAATATGTCATTAATGAGCGAGGGTGAACAAAATATTTGGTAACACTTTATTTTGATGGTGTATTTGAGTATTAGTAGACTGTTGACATAATATCTGCTGATACTGACATTCAAAAGACATTTAACTGACTATAAGAAACTCTGCAAGTACGTCAACTTACACTAACCCTAACCCCAACCCCAACCCCAACCCCAACCTAACAGTCTACTTATAATTTAATGAGAATTATTTGCAATGTAACTAAAATTCAACAAACGGACCATCAAAATCAAGTGTGACCAAATATTTATATGTATGAAACCTGAAAATTCCTTTCATAATAGAGAATTGTGAAGACTCAAGTCTTAACCATTCATATGTAAAGCCTGCTTTCACAGTCCTCAGGGGAAAGACAGGAGTGGTGAGCATGGAAGTGATGTTCAGGGTAAAGGAAATCTGGTGCCTGAGGTCAAATGACCAGTGCATTGCTCTGTTATCTCCCACCGCAGATAATACAAGACGGAAAAGCAACCAGGAAACAGCATTTGTGTGATGAGGAAAGCAGAGGGTTTCGCTGAAAGCTTCATGACTTAGTCATTATGTTCAAGCATTTAATTCAGTGTCAAGTTACAGAAAGCAAATCTCTAATCTAATCCATTTAATCCAATCCAGTTTTTTCTTTGTCTATGGAGCATAGCCAGACAGAATATGCAGACATTTTTAATATTTCTGCTTAGATTTTTGTTTAATAAAAATGCTTTTGTGAGCATATTAAGATTTACGATACAAATACAATTAGAACCACATGTTTGGTGAAGTCTCTGAAATAATAGATCCAGTAAATGACAGAAAATATTACTTTACAAAATATAATTTACATAAATCGTATAATAAACTTGCATATTATTCAATAATATTATTGACATTATTATAAAAACTGACTAAATATTTATTTACACACATTTAGATAAGTAAATAGATTCAACGATGGGCTAAAATACTAATGAGCTTTAGGTGTCATATTCTTGAGCAGTGGCCAGGCAGACATGAAATTTAATTAGGCATAGTCTGCATTAGACAGATCAATAGAATCTTGAATTTGTTATTATCCACAGATCTTCCTCTTGAGCAAAAAAACAACTATGTTTTACAGTATGCCACAGTTCACACCACAGCCAAAGACCACTGATTATTTATAAAAGCCATGTAAAAAAACTGTTCAATTGAAAGAGTAACAGATAATGATTCACAAGCTCTCAATTTGATTCAGGGGATCTAGATTTAATACAAATACAATGGAATATTTTATTATACACTTTTCAAAATAATTACTAATTATGAAAAAACCCAAAACATTATTTTTTTGCTCATGCCTGTTTGAAAAAAAAAAACTTAAAATATGCTTAATACACAAAACCTTTGCTGATTTAGTGCAAGTACAGTCATTTTCTAGTTAAGTGCATTCATTTTAAGATAATAAAATAGTCAGCAACCTCGTTATCATATGAGAAATGTTCACAGTTCACAAATCACATGAATACATTTTCTACATTCTACGAGAAAAATGTAGAAGCTTCAATCTGAGGCTAAACCAGAGAAATTGGTTTTGAATCCAACAACATCTACTTGTTTTAATGTATTTCTTTCCTAAAAAAAATAAATAATAATATTAATAATAATAATAATAATAATAGTGACCCAAAAAATGCAACCAAGACATTTTTTCAGCAAACGCAAAATGTAAGGAATACAATAAAGATTCAACTTTAAAAGTATTTCAATTGAGTTTTTTTTGTTAAACACAAAATAAGATATTTTGAAAAATGCCGTAAGCTTGTAACCGTTTAATTCAATACAATTTGGTTTTCCTTCTATGGAAGTCAATAGTTACAACATTCATCAAAATATCTTCTTTTATGTTCAACAGAAGAAAGAAACTCATAAAGGTTTGGAAACACTTAAGGGTGCGTAAAAAGTGAGTAAATTTTACATTTTGAGTGAACTATCACTTTAAAAACAAAAGTTGTGAGATTTAAATTGTTAACATTTGGCAACCTCAAGCATGATAATCAAATAAAATAAAATAAACAAGGTAAGCGGAAAAAAAATGAATGGATGGATGAACATTAGAGGGTAAACAAATGAAATCAATTATGCAGCAATTTATTTTATTATCTATATTACTTTATCTAATTTATTATCTATAATTTATTATCTATATATGTATATTGTGTTGGTGTATGTGTGCATGTGCGGTGTGTGCATGTATATGCATATTTAAGGACTATTGTGTGTGTGATTGTGTAGATATATGCATATATGCGTGTACATGTATGCTTTCATCCACATATTTGCGTGTACATGTGTGTTTTCATCGGAGCATATTTCACTGTTTATTTTGTTGTATTTGTTTATACATTTTTATTTGGTTTATTTCATAATGTTTGTTTGTTGCTTGTGAAGCGCTTTGAGTTGCATGTATTTAGGAAAAGTGCAATACAAATAACAAAATTATTAATTTATTATTTTTTTGTGTTTTTTTTATTCATATTCTATTTAATATTCTGCATTAACGTACACAAGCGCTTAATGAGTGAAATACAATACAGTACCAACCCAGTATGATTTGATTTTGAGGTGTTTTGAAGTGTTTTTCTCATACCTCTGTCACGTCCATGACCTTGATTGCTGCCAGCTGTCCTGTTTTCACATGTCGACCCTGTCAAACACAAGGACAACAGTAAGATATAAGATGACCATGTAGCTCTGCTGAAGTATGTAAACACATGCATGTTTATGACTTCTGAACTCGTGTTTCATCCTTGAAGTGTATCTAAATAAACGAGCAGCTTCACAGTGTGCACAGTGACAAATCAGGGAGGGTTGTCAATCCTTTTTAATCCTTTAAGCATTTCAGATGTAATAAAAACTAGATAAATGTCTGATAATTACAAGTTGTGTTTCTCTTTGTGTCACAGAAATGACTAATATACAGGTTATTTAGTGATATTAAACGCCCAACTGCATTGTTTTTTTTGCAATTTAAAAGTAAATCAGGTATAAATGGATCGATTTCCTGTCTGGATAAAAGCAGCACTGGTACTTTTGTTCCAGTACCAACAGCCATATCTTATTATTCACTTCCACATACAAGTTTGCATTGTTTCCATTTAGATGTTTTATAAACTTAATGCATATTCACAATAATAATAATAATAATAATAATAATAATAATAATAATAATAATAATAATAATAATAATAATAATAATAATAAATAATAATAAGGAAAATATTTCTGTTTTAAGTTACTTTTAAGACATTTGATTTGAACTAAAATTTCTTTGCAATTTTTTTTTGCAAAGATAAAGGACAAAATTTGCAGTTAGCATATTAACAAGGTCATAGTCAGTAGGGTTGGACAAAACATCAATATGCTGATTTATTGCAATAATTCTGGCCGTGATACATTATCGATATGTTGGTGCCACGTATCAATATATATTTAAAAGGTACAAAAGATCTGAATTGATCAGTCTTGCACTGCAGCCATTTACCTCCTTCAGCTGCAGTACACCCAGCAGCTATTAGGGGCGCTTCTAGTAATGGCAGACCAAAAGCACATTAATGGTGCGATTCTATAAATTATATGTGCTGTTAAGAAAAGACATACATCTTATCTCATATAAATGAATCACTTTTCATCTACAAATATCGTTTTACACTCACTGGCCACCTTATTAGGTACATTAGGTGCTTGTTAATGCAAATTTCTAATCAGCAAAATCACATGGCAGCAACTCAATGCATTTAAGCATGTAGACATGGTCAAGACAATCTGCTGCAGTTCAAACCGAGAGAATGGGGAACAAAGGTGATTTAAGTGACTTTGAACGTGGCATGGTTGTTTGTGTCATATTTCAAGTACCATGTTGAATCTATGCCAGGAAGGATTAAGGCAGTTCTGAAGGTAAAAGGGGTTCCAACCCGTTACTAGTAAGGTGTACCTAATAAAGTGGCCTGTGAGTGTCTGTAACGGATGGTGTTCTTGTCATATATCCATATATCTCAGAATCGCTGATATATATTATTATCAGGGACAAAATATCGTCACAATGTTGTATCATGTATTACCCTGTGATTCCAACTCCTAATAGTCAGGTCAATCTAATATGGACTAAACAAGAATAAGCCAGTAAACTTTTGTCCCTGCTGACAGCGTCTAAAGTAACAAGGTGCAATTAGTTTGAAGTGAAATTAATTGGAAGTTGTTCAAAATACCACCTGATACTGACAGACCACACATTAGCAAGTTAGTAACCACAACAAGAATATGTTTCTGTCTAAAAGATTATGTTTTAATATTAGGTACTTTTGTCACCGATTTTCCCTTACTGATGTGGGTTTTTCACACTGTTACTGTATGTGTCTCTTTGAAGACGCACAGCAGAAGTTAGTGACACTATGAAAATGCTACTGACATTTGGTATTATCATCTATGGTCTGATCACAAACCATAAAATATTTCCATGTATATTTGTATAGGTAACTGTAGGATGACAAAAATGAATTTAACTGCATAAGAATTTCATAGATATAGCAAATGTTGAATCAACGAATTAATAAAAAGAGGAGCTTTTGACTTACAGTACATTGATATTGGCAAGCGTTTGTGCATATATAACCACAGTAAAAAATTCTATATGTTGTCTGTGTGCTGACCGTATGTTCTCCCAGAGAGAATTAGTGGCCTATTTTACTCAAACATGCATGACACGGATGTTCATAGTGTTTTCTGCGCCTGCTGCCTTACTATATGGGGACGTGAACCCCTTATTGAAAACGTAATGAACTTGAAGACTTGATGCCATTCCATTCTAGAAAACTTAAAGCTCAAAACAATCCAATAAATGTTTGGTTAACCTGAAGAGGTCATAACAAAAACATATTGATATTCTACATTATTACACGGCTCTCTGGGACACTTGATTCTGTTTGGTCAGTCACGACATTCCAAAGTAGGTTATTCCCAAAGCCTACTGAAATTATTAGCATAAAAAGCATAACGGCTAATGCTAATGTTGTTTCTACTTAGCCTAAATGTCAAAATACGATTGGTTTAGACATGTTTCAAGTGATCAATATAGCATTATGAATTTTTTTCCAATGGAAGGCAATACAGACATTTCCAGATAACATTTCCAGTCAATCCCAGATAACAACCACTGAAACGAGTAACACATGGCTCATCCATCAACCATCAGTCAAGACATTCACATCTATTTTTAGATGCTTGTCTTTCAAATGTATATACTGTACTGTACTGTTTGACTATATGTAACCATCTTGTTACTCAGGGCGTGTTCACACTAGGTACAGTTGCCTTGAACAGTGCCGAAGCGCACTTGTCCTCCCTCCCATCTCCCCCGACAGCCTGCACTCACTGCTTTTACCTTCCGAACCGGAGTACGCTTACATCATCGATAATGTGACTGTTCAGTTTAACAGGAAAAGAAGAGCTCTCACTCAGCACAGTGGGGATTGCTTTAATTGTATTGTTTTGTTTTATTTTTAGTCCTTTGGGATGCAGTGACATGCAGTCAAATATTTCGCAGAACAGATCAGCCGATTTTAACGCTCATAAATTATCGTAAAAGTCCTCATGCAGCAAGTATTAGGAGGTTTGGTGAAGATGCAGCTGATATGCAGTGAGGGGTTTGCGTCTTTAATAAACTATGTTGGTTTGCGTTCATTGAAAAGTAAGAATGATTAATAAATCCATATGAAACAGTACCCTTAATAGTGAAATCACATCCGTTTTCGGAGCAAGCGCGTTTTGCGCTCACACTACAAGCGTATCGCACCAAAGTCCAACCAAACCATGGTCTGGCACACCTCTTCCAGCCGGGCCATTACTGACCAACTGAACTGTGCCTGGGCCCGATTCGGAGCACTCTCACTTGTCAAACGAACCGGGAAATGCGCTTGGCCACGTTTGGGAAAGCATAGTGTGAGTGCAATACATTCTGTAGTTTAGTGTATGCTCCATTCAGCCATTTTTATTTGTCAGCTTTTTTGTACAAAAAATTATAAACTATTAAGGCTCAGAACAATGTTTTGTGTACCATTTTTACATTTTGTGGCAAGTAGCCATAAATAGCCCTGTTTTTCACAGAATAAAGCTTGCTTTACATTGGGCTGCTGAGACCTGTCAGGCTTTATTCTGCGATAATAACTGCCTGGATGTACTTTTACATTAAAAAAAATGTACATCTCAACATTAACAGCGATGAAACATTTTAAAGATTGAAAAAATTGAAAAGATTTGTTCAAATTTCATTTGATTGCATTTTAAACAATGATAGCTCACACGAAAAAAAATTATTTCGTCACCATTTACTCACACTCAAGTGGTTCTAAACTTTTATGAATTTCTTCTGTTGAACACAAAACAAGATCTTCTAAAGAATGACGAAAAACCTAAACAGCGTCCACAGTAGGAGCAAAAAATACCATGGAAGTCAATGGTTTTTTTTTTCTCTAACATTCTTCAGAATATCTTCATTTGTCTTCAACAGAAAAACAACAGAAACTCAAACAGGTTTGGAACAAGATCTGTAAAAGTCCTATATTTTTTCCCCCAACACAATTTAAACATGATAATTTTAATAACTAATTTGTAATAACTAATTTTGTTTTGTCCATGGTGACAGTACATAATATAGCACTAGATATTTTGCAAGGTAACAGTATTCAGCTTAAAGTGCAATTTAAAGGCTTAAAATTAATCAGGTTAACAAGACAAGTTAAATTGATTAGGCAAGAAATCAACAGTGCAACAGTGGTTTTCTCTGTAGCCGATCAAGCTAATATTATTCTAATAGGGGGCTAATACTATTGACCTTAAAATAAAATAATGAAATAATTTGAGAAATAAATAAATAAATACTCCTATTTCACCCAATATATAAAACACATACATAAAATAAGACTATGCAAATGTGCAAATTATCCTTGCTCTGTTGATTATTGTAACAGTGACTGCAGGATACTTTATTTTTATTTTTTTTTTACGTTTATTTACGTAAGTGACGACAAAAATAAAGTAAGCTGTGACATTATACTCAAACATCCTACTTAGACGGAAACCGGCAGGAAGTGAAGAAACTGCTGCAGTAAGTGTGGGAAAATATTGAATCTATTGGAAGAAATGATGAATGGGTCTGAATATTTTTTTGGTTAGAATGTATTGTTGCTATTAAAATAGTTCATGTTGTATTTATTCTCTTTATTTGATGGGAAACAAAAATCGAAAATACTTCAACACATCCTAATACATTGCAGAGAAGCCTCTTACTGCTGTATATGAGTGAACTGTGGGAAAGACAAATATGTGTTTATAGAGGGAATGACACAATAACCCAAAAATGCCCTGCTGAGCTGAAATTTGCCACCTAATAATGACTGTTTCATGCGTCATATGATCCCATACCTCTAAAAACGGCACAGTTCCTTTTCCGTTTGCAAGTTCCACATTCAGATGAAGACTGCAGGTATAACATTAGCATAATGCTAAGAAAATGCTGCCCAGGGTCATCAAAGCAGGTATGTGTGTCTGAATTTTAAAATAATAATTCTTTAAATATAAAAATCTTTCATTTCCTCAGGTTTCTCCTGATGTTTAGTCGGTATGGGCCACTGAGCTACTTTGCTCAGTCATGCCCACTCTACCTTCTGCTCACAGCAATACAGTGATGCTACCTCTAGTTAGTGGGAGGAAGGATGAGACTTAACCCTAACCCTAACCATTTCCTGCTAAAGAACAGATCAGCATCATGATACCTTTTCATTTCCCCCATCCTTTTCTCAGCCAGATATTATTGGTGCTGTAAGTTTTTGATCAATAAATAAAAAATAAATAAAAAATTGCAGATGTTTTTAATATACATCCTAAGTGAACACAAATAATTTATCAGAAAAACAATGCTAAAGTCACCTATTCCTCTTTGAAAAGGAGTGTTCCGTGTCAGAACGTCTGTCTTGTTTTGGTCTGTGTCAAGCCAGCATCACATTTAGGTTTATTATAAATCGCACAATGACTGTAAAATGTTAGACTGCATGACTCCCATATCACACTGTAAGATCTCAGTTGTCATAACACAAGACTGAATGACAATAAAGATGCGCCAAACACTTTTGTCATCCATCCGTGACACTTTCACTATCCCGCATTCTGAAATGATACCTCATGGCAAATATAAACAAACTGTTATTTTGCTCAGCGTGCCTCAATAAAACCAGATTTATTTATATATATTTGTTACATTTCCCCATGCTGGTTTGCTTGTCGTAGCTTTAAGTCACACTGCAGGAAAGTGTCTGAAATCTTCTGATACTGCGAGAACCTCATCGAAAGGAAAATCAGATCACAACGGTCAGTATGCAGCTTTCGATGAAAATGTCTAACACACATTCTCATGTTGGTTGGATGTCTAACCTATCCTCATGTTTCCCCGTGAATTTAGAAAGACTGGTAGGTAAGTACGTCACGTGACATACATGTCAGCACGTAGATTAGCATTTGTCTAGATACACCAGGTAAGAGGGTGGGTGCCAACCAGGGGTGCCGCAAGCAATTTTGGGCCCCATGAAAAAATATGAGAATGGGCCCCTTACTACTAAGCTAGCTGTCCTCTTTGTCTATAATGTAGTTATACTGACCTATGCATTTTATTGTTGATTTTGTCCACTACTTATCAGTATTTAGTAAGAGAACGGCCATGACTGTAGCTAGCAGATGATTTATTGTTCAAATGTAAATGAAGTACAAAAAAAAGCAACAGTAATCAAACATTCACTGAAGATTTTACATTTCTAAACACACAAAACACCAATGTGTGACTATTTAATTAACTCTGCTGCAATAGTGTCTCATACAATGTGCAATACACTGGAACAGTGACAAAAATCAATAAGACACCCAGCCGAGACCCATAAATGATGCTGAGTGCATCATACGGGTAATTAAAGTGCACATATTATTTGTAGAGTTTTCAGTGCGAGCGCATCACTTACACTATTTATACTACAAAATATCGTAGAATAGTGCATAAGTATGCCATTTGGGACACAGCTGATGTTAACCTTGAGGACATCGCTGCTTTGACAGTTTACCTGACGATCGCACTCAACAAAGCATCAACTCTCTTCTCGCTTCTGACGGACGCATTTTTATTTTTTATTTGTATCAAATTGTTTTACTTGTAATTTAGAGATACATTAATAATTGATATTACATTGTAGTACTGTTATTAATTATAAAGCAGATCTCTGTGGGCCCCTAGAGTGCATGGGCTCTTAGAATCGTCCTAACTTTCCCCCCCTTAGCGGCGCCCCTGCTGCCAACCCACGTATTTTTGGTTAAATTTTTAGTCAGTGTAGATTAGATAGGACGTCATTGACGTTGAAGATTTATATTTCATATATTTTGTTTATTAGATTAGGTAAGAAGGGATTTGTTGTGAACATTAGTAAGACTATTTAGTTTTGTTTGGTTCTATTATTAAGCACCACCAATAGCCAGGCTTTCTAACGTTTCGTTATTTATTGTCGTTGACATTGTATATATTGTAAATATCTCACTTATTGATTCACTACAACTTCAGTAAATGAATCATAATCACTTTTTTTCCCCAACTTAATTCTTGTTGTCCATCCTTACTTTGTATTACAATTTACTTTGAGTTTTTGCATAGCAAAAATTCTCAGCTAAAGTTTACAACCCCACTCCCCTAGACTGCAAGGGGTTGTAACAGGCACAATTAAAAATAAAATCTCACACATGAAAAGCACTTGAAATGCCCAAATTGACTTCTGTGGTGTTTTATTTTTCATGTAGCATTGCATTTTGAACTTTAAAGCAATTATTTATTTATTTCTCTCTCAAAGTTTTATGAATGTGTTCCTTTTAAACCCTTAATTAACTAAATTAACTAACAACCCTCTCTATTGCCAAAATAATTGAAAATGAATGAAACTTAAAATTCATTTTAAAATTGAAAACCTTCTATACGAAACGCCAGTTTTTTTTAAACTTTTTTTTTCTAAAAATACTTAAACACAAAACCAAAACAGAAAAATTGTTTAGATACTCCCTTTACTGTAAATAAACAACAAGAGCTGCAATTTTATGACAAAAATCAGTTGTTAGTGCTTGATGATTGCATTTATGGGGCAGAAGAGCAGATCATTTTTGTTGCGTCACACAATGTGAAGACACCAGATTACATTCAGTGTTTGTGGAAACCACTCTTGGGCAATGAACTCCTATAACACATGCTGGTGATATTTTCCTTTTATACAGCAGTATGCAAATAGGAGCTCAAACTATTGTCATTCAATCTTTCCCCCTCAAAAGTAGTCAACAATGTGGGTAAATAAAAAAATATTATAACTTGTCTTTTTTTTTTTTTTAAACAACATCAAATATACATTTAAACATGACATCCAAAAATTACAAAGTAGTTAACAACAAACAAAAAAAAAGTAAAATAATAACTATCAAATAACTAAAAGACAGCATTTACATATAGAGTTTTTACAATGACATTATGAGTGTCACGATCACCAGCGATCTCCTCAGAGATGGTTCACACATCCGTGAACTACAGATCAGCCATGTTAAGGACTACATTTCCAGCCATGCAGCACACACACACTCCTGTTCCACATCACGACTGATTGTGCACACACACCACCGGAGGACTGTCTGAGAATGATTACACACACTATAAAAGCAGCATACACGCGCTCAGTCATTGCTGAGTATTGCGCTCTGTATAGTGACTTTACAACGCGTTTTCTTTGTTCCTGTTTATCTGTGTTGATCTTAGCCTTGCTTTCTGTTTATCCTTGCCTGCCACCAGCCTTTTGACTCCTTGTCTGTTCTACGATTACGATTTGGATTTCCTGTATACATCTGTTTGCCCCTGATTGACCACCGCTATACTGACTTTTAATAAATATCTGCAATTGGATCCTCGCCTCCGTTGTCATCGTCACACCACCGTTACAATGAGTTAGTCTACCCAGACAGCATGTAAACTATTCTATTAACTTTAGCTCCTTTACAACTTTAATGGTATGTTGACATTTCTTGTTATTAATATACTGGAGAGAGTCTAAATATAAATGAAAATCTATAATAGAAACTTTTAAACAGGGTTTAGATTTATTCAATCTATATTTATGAATATGAAATTTACCAAATAAAATCAAAAGATTCATTATGAATTCCACAGATAAATTATTTGAGACAAAATAAAATATAACATCTTTGGGGGTCAAATTACATCTAAAACCAGTTTTTGTTTTGACATACAATGATAAAGTCTTCCCAAAACTTCTTAGAATGTTGGCATTCATAAAAAAGATAAACCAAATACTCTGAATTATCTAAACAAAATAAGCAATTTCCATCAGACTGCATAACTTTAGATAATGTATAATTGCTAACAGAAATATTGTGAAGTATTTTTAAATGTAATCCCTTATGTTTATTACTTATGCAGAAACGAAAGGGAAGCAACCAAGCTTTTTTCCACCCAATATCTTCAAAACAAACATTCCAAAAAGATGTTCCTCTAGGTTTTAAAGCTCCGTTTCTAAAAAATAATAATCTAATAATTTTGTTTGTACATTTTTTACTACAGAAGTCTACCCCATTTAAGTAAAGTACAAGATCAGATCTATGAATACTATATAAAGACGTATGACTTTTCATTAGCATTATTAACCCAGAGGGAATGGCTTTTGTTACAGAATTATATTCTTTAAATTTAATAGGGAATGACCATCTTTCCATAAAATTTTTGTATTAGCAGATTGGTCTTGAACGTCAGATAAGAAATAAATACCTTTATCTGTCCAATTTTGTAAATAGAGAGATTTCCGGTTGATGGTAATATAAGAATTATTCCACAAAATTGCTTTATGGGGAGAGAAATTGTGCATATATAGCACAACTTCCACGCTTTAAGTGCTTGTTGGTAAAAATCGGACAATGTTACAGGTAGTTTATTAACAGAGTAGTTGCATCATAGTAAAAAATGCAATCCTCCAACCTTTTTGAAAATATTATATGGTATAAAAACCAAACTGAATCTGATTTCAATTAACAATTCCTAAGCCATTTAACTTTAAATGTATAATTTAGGTCAAAAAAATCCAAAAGTTCAAATCCTCCATCTTTTCGTGGCCCTTGGAGAATTTCCTTTCTTAAATGATGATGTTTATTTCTCCAAACAAATTGTATAAATAAATCATTAATTTTATTACGAAAAGAGTCTTGAACAAAAAGAGAAAAAAGCCGGGTAAACAAATCTAGACACTCCTTCTACTTTAGTCAACAAAACTCTGCCAATAATAGATAAATCCCTTTGAAGCCAATTATTAAATATAGCTTGAGCTTTTTTTATTTTAGGGGAAAAATTTAGGTGTTGTCTCTCTGATAAGTGTTTTGTTATATTTATTCCTAAATATTTTACCATCTTTTCAACTGGTATATTACATAGACTTTTTACTTCAGAATCATAAAGAGACATTATTTCACATTTTGTCGCATTTAAAGTTAAACCAGAGGCAGTAGAAAAATCATTTACTAATTGTAAAGCTGTAGGTAACTGATCTTCATCTTTTAGAAAAAGAACAGTATCATCAGCAAGTTGAGATAACTTGTCTTCACACCATGTTGTAGAAAGGCAAATTATGTCACTTCCTGTGTATCACTCTTTTTTTGCAATAGATGTATCAAACAAGATAGGCCACAGTTAAAAATTAAACAAGATTATACCATTTGTTTTTTCATTTTAGTAGATACTACAAACAAACTGTAAACACTTTGGAATGTTGCTTGTTCTATAGTGATATTAACAAGATGAGAAAAGCGAGAGAAAAAAAAAAACACTGGCAAGTAACTGGAAGATGATGAGCAGTTTCTCCATCATTCTTACAAAACATAGTTTCAGCAACAGCTCACGCCCTCCTGTTTTACTAAGAAACAACAACACAGCTGTGTCTCAATGTTTCAGCTCAGATATTTATAGTAGTGAATGTCAGTTATGTCTTCAGCAGATATAGACACATGGAACAAAATATGACATATATGCATTAGGTCTAGAAGTGTAAATATATCCTGTCAGACATGCTGCTGCCTATTATTTTAATCAGTGAATGATAAACAAACAAAACAACTGACAGCTTTGTTACAGAATAATGACAAAGAAATCAAATATACGTGTTTAGAAGTATTTATCTGATTTAAATCCATACTTGGAAGTGGTTTTGGTTAGAAACCAAAAATCTGATTGTGTGAACTTTCTAGGCTTTTCTATTTTATGCAAAAAATAAAATATAAGTAACAATAAATATAGCTGCAAGCAGCAATTTTGGGGTTCATAGATATATATATAAAACAATCAATGCCAATAACAAACAAAAATTATTTCCATGTTGGATTCTAAGTGAACTACAAAAAAATCCAAAATACAGGCATTGCAAATATGGAAATTGGATAAAAATAATAGTAATAAAGTGTTGAATACAAGCAATTGTATTCATTGTAAAGTTGTTTTGCGAGTTAAGAAAATTAATTATAAAGTAGAAACAATTTTGCTTAGTCCTCCTTAGCATTTTGGTAGTTGATAAGACAGGCCAGTCTGTTGACATGTGACCAAAGAGTGAGAAAAGTCTCTCACAAGCAGAATCACCGATTTCGGTGCTTAATTTCTGTGCCACTGGTGCTATGACAAGGACGCAAGAAGCACCAAGGGGTACATCAAAGTCACGTACTAAAGACTATAGACTAGACTTCTTACATGGACTTTGGTCACGCCATCTCTAAACATTAAATTCTAAACTGCTTTGAGCGACTGTCTGCGATGTTAGGCGTTTAATCTTGTTGTTAGGATATCCACACATACACAAACACTCTCTCTTTTACACACACACACACACACACACACACACACACACACACACACACACACACACACACACACACACACACACACACACACCCACACACACACACAC
>CAIGQQ010004432.1:4107117-4148632 GCA_903798035.1 Danio albolineatus | reverse complement strand
GAGAGAGAGAGAGAGAGAGAGAGAGAGAGAGAGAGAGAGAGACAACGCGGGCAGTACAGCGAGCTCACACGGTATAAGCGACTCCCTTCAGAGTCATCAACGCGCACGGTCGTTTTCATCATCACGCCGCCCTATACCCGAAAGTGAAAAAGAAAGTGACCGGTTCGCCGATGGACGTGCGGACCGGGAGGAAGGGAGTAGGTGTCGCGGATTAAGCTGGATTTATACTTTCGCCTGGCGCCGCATCGCGCGCCTCCGCTGAGTGCACGCGCACCTCGAGGCTATACTCGCCGAGGGAGGGGGGGTTCGCTCACTACTCTGTCGGCCGCCTAGGTCGCCTCTGTGGACGCGCCGGCCCTGAACACACGTCAGCCACAACAGGAAATAAGAAAAAACTACCAATGCGTTAAATGCGTTAATTTTTTTTAAAAATGGTCAGTAGAGGTGTGAACCTACACTGTTCTCTCTGTTCGGTTTGATTACGATTATCATGCCATCAATTCGGTTTAATTCGATATCTCAGTTATCGGTGAATTGACAATGCTCTCCATACACAGTTTTATATTTTGCTTCACAGCACACGAATTCTTGTATTGAAATATAAATATGTTTATATATTAGCTGTATTACAATTTTGTCCTTTAATATAGGCAGTCAGATATATGAACTGTACCTTTAAAAACTCAATTACATGGACAGAACAACATGAGCATTTATAGCATATAAACAAATGTAAATATTATCCAGCTCGCTTTTTGACACGCGCTCAACAGAAAGGGCTGCGATGGGCTCTTACGCCCTGGCACAGTTCACCTTTGAGTGACACTGATAAACGGCAGCGGGGATCACAGCTGATCCATGATAGACGCGGTGGAGAAAACTCGCTCTGCAGACACGCGCTCGTGTCTTTATCCAGAAGTGTCACTGTAACAACCGAGAGGAGAGGAAAAGTTACCTCACGCCAGCTGGTCAAAGGTCAAGAGAGAGAAATTAAGTTTATTTTAACTTAACAGGGGCTTCTGCTGTAACTTGTCAGTGAAAGACTGTTCAGTAAACGCACACAGTGAATTTTGAGTTTCTGTGTTTTAATTACTCGCCTCGTCTCCTCCCCCGCTATAGTAAGCTACCGCAATGTAGCCCATATGAGATAAAATGACGTCGGTGTGTAATAAATGGTTATGATCTATTACTGAACCGATACCGAATTGTCTGTGTCTGCATGTGGTGCTCCTAAGAAACAATTAATTTTGACACGATGCTCAATTGGTACTAATGGGCCCAAAGAGTGCCGAGAAAATATCCCCCACAACATTACACAATCACCACCAACCTGAACCAGTGGTACACAGCAGGATGGATCCATGCTTTCATGTTGTTGACACCAAATTCTGACCCTACCATCTGAATGTCACAGCAGAAATCAACATTAGACCAGGCAGCATTTTTCCAATCTTCAACTATCCAATGTTGGTGAGCCTGTGCTAATTGTAGCCTCAGTTTCCTGTTCTTGGCTGACAGGAGGGGCATCCGGTGTGGTCTTCTGCTGTTGTAGCCCATCTGCTTCAAGGTTCAATTTGTTGTGCATTTAAAGATGCTATTCTGCAGACCTCGGTTGTAATGAGTGATTATTTGAGTTACTGTTGCCTTTCTATCAGCTTGAACCAGTCTGGAGTTGCTGCCTTGTGATTGGCTAATTAAAAAATTCGCATTAACGAGCAGTTAGACAGGTGTATTTATATGAAATGACAAAAAAACTTTTCTAAAACAACTGTTCTGTGCAAACATTGAACTTTGCTGAAGAAATTCAATAAGATTGAACATGTAAAACCAGACATGTAAAAATTAAATGGAAATATGTTCACAAAATGACCAATAAACTAACAAATCTATTCATGGAACTAAACAGAAAAATGCAAATAAAAAAGATATTTATATTGCTCCAGCTGTGCAGCCTACATGCTAAAACTTTAAACCACTGTACAAAGTGTAAAACTGTTAACATACAGCATTGCCTTTAAGACACGGATGATCAGACTGTGCTGTGCTCCAGCACTGGGTGTCTCCAGGTTCCTTATGCTGTCATGCGGTTCGGTATAAATGGGTCAGGTCAGCACAAGGACAACTGAAAGCCAACCATGATGCAATTCACTGGAGCTGTCAATGTTTGGAAATCAGCACTCCAGCCCTGCATGAGCTGTGTCATGACTTGGACACACACACTCCAGTGTAAATCAAGAAGAGGAAATGGCCTCTTTAACACAAGTACACAGCTCACACTGTCTAAACGACATCATCCAGATATGGGATTTTGAAGGCCTTTGCTGATATCTTGGAAAGCAGGGTGGCAGATGGCCGATGTTCAGCCAATATCATTCATTTCATTTTAATAAATAATTACATTAGAGTTAAATTTACATTGTATTGCTTATGGCCTTTTTTATTATTATTACTACTGAAAACAATCGTTAGACTTTTTGTATACGTTTTAATTACTTAGTTTAAACAGTTCTGACTATTTGACAGACTTCTATCTTTATTAGACCAAACTGAATGACAACAGCAAGCAAAAGGGAGAACGAAAGCCTAGTTTGCTAAGACAGGCACTGCTGCTCACTAGCCTACAGCAGACAAAACACGTGAAGAGGTAAATGATGCATGGGCGTGTGAGCAATCGATGCGCTGGCGTCACAACAGCAAAAATACATAGTAATGAAATTATTAGATAAAAATTTAATAAATATTGAAATAAGTTTACATATAAATATTTAATAATATAACTTCTTGTAATATTGACCTTATTCCGCCCCGTCCACTTTTATTACTTCGCTCTTCCATATTTTTTCATCCAACTTCCGGTACACTGACACAGTACATCAGATGACTGTTTTGAAAATCATTACATAGTATATATAGTTAGCTGTAATTTTAGAAAAATGGCATATAATGCTAGTTCAGTAAATGTTTTGAGCTGGGAATACAGTGAAACCTTCCTGCAACGATTATCAGCGTGGGGCTTACTTAGTAAGCAGGGATCAGCGGAGACTACAGGATGTTCGTGCATCGCTGGTTTGGGAAGGTCTTGTAGCCACGCAGCCTTTATATTCTAAAGTAAATCTAAGGCAAGTAAATGTATTAATAAATAGTAATATCTTGTAAGGCCAGTGTTAACATAAGTAAGCCATAAATGTAAACAGTATGTTAATGAATTTGTGTAATAATACACAGCTGCTGACTCAGTTACCATCAGCAGACTAAGTATCTGGTCAAATCTCTTCATTTGTGAGGTGTTGACCTTATTATTAAATGCGGAAGTGCGCTCGTTTTTTGCGATTGTTTTAGAACTTCTGATTCAGTCGCCTATGGGAGAAATGACTAGGAATAATAAACGGTCAAACTACTTGTCTACAAACAAGTGTTTGAATGACTACCGAGACAAAGTAGAATAATATAATAAGAAAACATCAGTTTGCAACATTACGCAGCAAAACGAGCTGTTTTTAATGTCTTAGAATGAATGGAAGTGAACGAGACCGGAAGTCTCTAGACAAAAAGACTCAAATGGCTGCTCCCGCTCACACGCGGAGAATAAGGTCAACACTTATTGCAATAAACACTAATTTATGGACCTATTTCCTTTTAGTAAAAAAATTATGGATTTATAGGTGTGCATTTTAACTTCTTATGCATCAAATAACTTTTTCTTAAATTGATGCATGCTGAATTCTTCTTCCATCATTTTCAGTGCTTCAAAATTGCATTGTTTATAATTTTTCTTATCAATTTTTATATCTGTGTTATATTATTTTCTGTAAAGCTGCTTCTGGCCAAGACATGTCCACACTAAATGCTTATAAGTGACGTGTTTAAGGGATTATATGCAGCATCCTTAATTCATTCTCTTAGGTAAGGCGAAATCTCCACTTATGCCGAGTTCAGACTGCATGATTTTAGCCCCGATTTTGACTCGCGACAGGTTTTGAGAAATCGCCGACAAATGCCTGCAATTACAGGCAAATTGGTGCTCGTGCACGCGAGTGACAATCACACAATATGAACAATCAAAGACACGAGAGGATGAGGGAAAAGTTAAAAGTTCTCATTTTCAGTTTATTCAGACACAAGAAATGGAGGTAAATTAGTGTAAATTTGGCATGAGCTCCCGTGTCTGTTTGACTTGTCATGTGAGCAATATCACAACCTAACCCTGTCAAAAAATAAAAAAAGTTGAGGAGAAATAGCTAATTCCCTTCAAAGCCAGGTGAGCAAATATGCATTTTCTACTCCATTAAAGGCTTCTTTCTTGTTATGTAGTTAATAACAAAAGATATACTACGTGTTTTTGGGTGTGAGACGTAGTTTGGAGAAAGTTGTCTGCGATTCTTCCTATTTTGAAGTCATGCAGTGTGAAACTACCTGTCGTCGATCCATCTTGCAGTGTAAACAAAGCAGCGACAAAACGCTGGCCCAGATAGTAAAAAATAAAAATGGAATCGTTATTATAAGCAAAAATAAAATGTGATACTCAATTTATCCAGAATCGTGCAGCCCTAACTACGACAACAATAATAAACATACTAAAACGTTGTAATATTATTCATATTTCACATTAATTCATATCCAATTCACATTAATCATGATGCATTTTTTGTACTTGTTCTTTTGTCATTTTCAAGATCTACCAAAATCACGATAAACCAGGGGTGCCCAAACTTTTTCGGCTGAAGGGCCAAATGCCAAATATCATTGATAGCCATGGGCCGAAGGTAACTATACCAAACTATTTTACATTAAAGTTGCCATGGGTAATTTCCTACTTATTATTTTATCATAATAAAAAAATAGAAAAACTTTACTTTAAAAAGTTAAACTGTGCAAGTTAATACGATTCAGAGTTATTCCAATAAAAACAAACAATCATATTTATAAAACAGTGGAGTTCAATGCTGAAAACACTAGTCAAGCAGAATCTGCCATTGACTTGATTCACTCACCAAAGTCTCTGCATTGTCCTCTATCTGTCATGTGCACATTTTAAACTAAATATGATTAAATTTACATAATTTAAATAGAAACATTTAAACATTTTTTGTAGATTAACAATAAAATAAAAAAATAAAAGCGTACATTAAATTTGAAATGACAATCTCTAAAGCATTCTCAGATGGGATGGCGGGCCAAATCAAAGGTTACCATGGGCCAACTTTGGCACGAGGCCCTAGTTTGGGAATCTCTGCGATAGACAGTTCTGCAACCACTGCTCTACATCTCATATTACTAGTGTTTCCTATGGCTGTTAAGAAGCCCAATTGAATGCTGAGTGTTAAACTTCGGTGCAAAACATAAAGTAGAGGTTGATGTATTCATGTTAGTTCTGAGATCATGTTAGCAGGTTTGAGATGATATTTCTGTCTGAGGGGATTTCCTCACGTTCTCCAGGATGCCTGTGAAGAGCACATTGTATTAAATGGCTGGGACGTAAACAGGAAGTGCTGTCGAAAAAAGGGTGACAACTGGATTATACTAGAGACGAAGCATTTCTCCAATAAATCCTTTTAAAATGTTGATGGAAATTTTGCTAAATGATTCCACATTAGACCTCAGGAGGAACTACGGGGGAATAAAGGGAACTTAAAGTTAGCTTGAAAACAATCCAGCATGTTGTTTCTGACTGTGTTTTGTCTATTACTGGAATGGATTGTAGTGAGGAGGAGGAATTCGATGATCATTATTGAGCATGTCTGTGGTAAGATGGACGAGGAGGCATTGAAGATGAATCTAAACAATCATAATCAACTCTGGGAGTCATCCAAATACGCTTTCTTTGCCATTCCAGAAGACTTTATTAATAAGTTGAGTCATTGCAGAGATGCATGGATGCAGTCGTCCAATCTCATGGAAGTCATACACAATATTAATTCTTTTTCCACTGCATGGATTTTCCACTCCAATGTGGCGCTCCTTGAAAATAATCTGCTCCAGCACACCTGTCTGTAATTATCTAGTAATTGTAAACACCTTGTTTAGCTGGTTCAGGTGTGTTTGAATGGGGCTGGAGCTGGAATCTGCAGGACGGTAGTCCATCAGGAGCATGGTGCATTGCCATTCGTAAATAGTTTCTTAGATTTTTGGAGTGCATCACAATTAATTTGAGGAATTGATCTTAGTTCTTAACAGTAGATGGCAAACTAGGCTAGTTTTTATTGTATTGTATAGACTCAAATACTCACAATAAAGAGTGAATGTTCTTAGGCTGAGTCATGTAAGTGGTCAATTGCTTTTATGCCATTATATTAACTATAAACACAGCTGAACACTCTTATAATTCGCTTAAACCGTTCCTAACTTTATCAATGAAAATTTACGGATCATGTTGTAGGTGTAAGGAATTGGAGGCAAGCAGAATACTGCTTTTTACAATAAAACAGTTAATAAAAAAAAAAACACAAATCAATTAAGTGCATTTGGAGTATCTCAAAATCATTCCTCGATTCGCAATACATCAATTTATCAGCCTAGTGCAAGTTTCCCGATGCATAAAAAAAAAATAAGTATCCCTTTAAATAATTTGAAGTCGAGGACAAATTATTCATTCGGTTAAATAATTTTCAATCTAGGATCCTAAATCTGGGAACATTTCAGCATGATGTTTAATGAATGTCATGAATTATTGCATGGCTTCCAAGGCCAGTCAGCGGCCAAATATTGATTCTGATTGCCGGTAAAAAGTTTCAGTGCTACTTCTGCATTCAGAGCTTTCTTACATGCGTTTCATCATGGATTTTCACTTTTGAGGCAACGCAAATTCAATCACTTCCTAACATCGTGTGCTTTCACTGTTACTACTTCTGTCAAGTAAATGTGAAATGGAAATTGCGACAAACGTTTCTTCCCTATGTTTGAAATTACAGAGAGATAAGTTATTAGTAGGGCCAGATGGAATCTGCTGACATTTTTTGTTATTTCTGCGGAGTGTTTTGCTAAAAATCTGTGAATTTATGCGGAATTATTATGGGAGTATTATAACTAGATCATTAATATATGAAATCAAAAGTAATACCATTTTAACTGTTAATGTTTACAATGCCAATCCAATTACATCCACTTTATTTGGTAAACAAAGCAAGTCTCACATATTAAATATCTGCTAAAAGACAGAAAATATTACTTTACAAACTGTATTGTAAATAAATAATGTGAATATTTTTATATTAGTCAATATTATTACTGAAATTCATTTGTAAACTGAATAAATATAAATGTAGACACATTTACACCAGTAAATAAACAGAATCAGTGATGGGCTAAAAATCTGCAGAATTCTGCACGCGCAGATTCCGTGTGGGCCTAGTTCTTAGTTAAATATAATGGCATATTTCATGGCACAATTTTCACTGATGTAGAAAAGAAATGCATGTCAAAAAGTTGGACTATGGAATCAAGCGGGTTGTTGTCCACATCCCATTGCAAAAAGTCAGGGGCACAAATCATGTTCTTGGTTGAGTTAATGTATGTGCGATACAAATATAAATATGCAATGTTTATTGTTGCCATGACGATTTTTAATAAGAACAGCTAATAACAAAACAGAATATCTGCAGACTGTGTTTTAAATTCTAAATTATATTTTTTTCCCGATTCAATTTGGTTTTAGTGTGAACATTAGTATTTAGTATGGACAAAGTAATCTTTTTTTATTGCAAAATTTTAATTATTATTATTTTTTTTATTTAGCTATATTGTAAGAAAAACACACACACAAATACACACACACACGCACACACACACCTCAAAGATCTCTCTTTTAAATTAATATTTCCTACAGGACGCTTAACAATAATATATCTGTGCATATATAAGATTAGTCAGTATAAAAGCCAATACTAATTTTTTTTTATTATAAAATAACATACAAAATGTCATGATAATAAATTTTAACAACAACAATTAACAATTTAAAAAATATATAACAATAAAAAAAAAATAGTACACAAATTAATATGTTAGGGGGAAAAAAACATACATTTTCCTTTTGCTAAGTCCCTTATTTATCAGGAATGAACCGCCGACTATCCCAGCATATGTTTTCAAAGCAGATGTCCTTCCAACCGCAACCCAGTACTGGGCAAACACCCATACACTCTCACATTACCCAACTGGCCCAGCTGACTTCGAACCAGCAACCTTCTTGCTGTGAGGCGACAGTGCTAACCACTGAGCCACTGTACTGCGTTAGGGAAAATGTTAAATGAAATTGTAATGAAGAGGAAAAATTAAGAGAAATTAAAAAAATATTTTGTTGAAATGATGTAGTTTGTAAAAGTCATTTGAATTTAAATGCATTATCTTCCTATTTCTAATGATGTTTGGTGACAAAACATCAAATGCAACATGCAACAAAATGTATTGTCTATATTCACAGAAAAATGGATAAAAATCTTAATTATTATTATTATTATTATTTTGGTGAACTATGCTTTTAATAAAGAACTTTCTTAATAGATGGCTTTAATATATGCAGAGACCGTCATTTATAAAAACATAAACATGTTATATCATATCAGTAATGTGGTGTAACATCACATTGTCACAATTTAAAGTCCTGAAAAAAAAAAACACACGCTACACCTCTTGGGGTTTGTTGTATTAAATGGAACACCCTATGTGTTGTGTCCTGTACCGCAGGCTTTTAGAAGAAAGCAAGAAAGAAAGAAAAAAAGAGAGAAAAAAAGGATCCTATTTGTAGATATTGCACAAGATGAGTCACAGTGAGACTACTACGGTCAAGTGACTTGTGCTAAAGCAACTGTAACAGATCCACCCTGACCTGAATCAAACACACATGTCTGTGTCACACATCCCACACCACAGGGTGTTTGTGCTTAGATCACACATCTTTAAAGATCCGATTTTTGTGAAACAAGCTGTGACCTTCACGAGGAAGTGAGCTCCACCCAAAAAGTGTGTCAAAGACCAAAAGCACACTTGTAGGTTTCATTAGCGAAACTTTCCCACAAGCTTTTTGTTAATGTTACTTGAACTTTCAATGTCAAAAATAAATACTAACTAAACAAATAAATAAATTCCTGCACAACACTGAATTTGACACTATATATATATATATATATATATATATATATATATATATATATATATATATACATACATGCATAAATAAATAAATAAATAAAGTAAAATAAATTTGAATAAAGTAAAATAAATAAATAAAGTTCTGAACAACACTCTCTTGAAGAACTTAAATAAATAAAAAAATAAAAAAATAAATAAATAAATAAACAAATGAAGCAAGCAACAATCCAAGCAACAGTAACACCAGCACACACCTTGTAAACTTGTCCATACGTCCCATTGCCGACCACCTCAATGAGCTCGAATATCCCCGCAGGATCCTGAAATAAAGAATTACATGCATTGTCTGATAAGCATTCAATGAAGCCATGATGTCCACAGTGTTATCTAAAGTTGGCAGGCTGCCGTGATTTGAGACGCGCTCATGTTTTCACTCTGCTTAAACATCTGTGACAGTTTCATTTCCATTTTATATGCGATTGGCAAGTGAAGAAAAGTACAGGAATGTATTTTCCCGACACACGACTAGAGTTTAACGACTACTCTAAACTTAAAATGGCTAACAGTAAAGTTTATCGCTATTAAAACTGACACACAAAGTTTGTGTCAAGCCTCGACCAATCGCTGCTGTTGAAAAGATGCAAAAACTAGAAAACAAACACACTATTACATTACTTACCCGTAAAGAGGCGAGGTCGATGTTGCTCAGACTTGTTGTTGTGAAGTCTCTCGCCATTTTAATGAGCTCTTCTACCAATATCACAGTTTCTTAACTGATCATGGTTTGAGGAACAGTATGTCTGCCCATCTTCAGCTCCTCGATAGCGCATACAATCCTACTATAGCGTAGGTTTCGCTCATGAATGTTAATAACATAACGGAACTCTCGCCCACTAGTTGGAACTGACTTGCTAATATCAGTTAATGGGCGTTCCTAACGGTCAAATCAGCCAATCATTGCACAGTGCAAACTTTGCTGCTAAATTATTAATGAGCGTATGCTCCCGTCAAGTTTCAAAGCGACGCCAGAGTGACCTAATTAATATTAATGCACCAGTCCTTTACTATAGTAGGATTTGTCGTTTCTCAGGACAAACGCAGGAAACCCGGAACACGAGTGAAAAGTGAAAAGCTGCCCTTTCCTCTGCTTACAACAAACAAAGCCTCTCATCGTTGTACATCAGAAGACACAAAACTGGACCTTTATTAGTTTCGTACAGCATTCAAACATATATCGTCGATGTGTCCTAAAGTAAAAGGCATCTCTCGCATTTTATTACTCATATATTTATTTATTTAGTTGGTCTGATAACATTAGTTATATTACAAATAATTTATACGCTAATTCAAAACCCCAAAACTGTGTGAATCAGTCAAACTGCTTGGATTGTGAATATCTTTTTAACTAACAGCTCAGATACGTAATTCACTCTCCCACACATCACTGTATGTATCTGAAGAGTAAAATGGCATACTAGACGTGAGTATACAAACCGAAATCACTCATTTTAGTGATCTGTCCTTTCTTTAAACTAGAGTAAGAGGGCAACATTGCATACAAATTCGGTAAAATGATCATAAATATGTCGATCAAACTGTTGATCTTTGACAGCACTGAAATGCTGGGTATGAAAACAATCAAAAACATAACATCCAAAATGACCTGGAAATAATTAAGTCGAATGACAAGTATCAAAAAAATGTACACCTCCTCTTACCTGGCTACAAACAATATTAAAATGTGCTTATTAGATCTGAAGAGTATTTATTTGCATAAATAGAACATAATATTCTTTAAAGCTCTGAGCTGCTGTGTCTTTACATTATTGTGCTATAACAACCAAAGACAAATGTCAAATAAAACCTTCGATGTTGAAGATGCAGATGCAGTGAATAACTGTACATAGTATAATAACCTTAAAATTCAAGTAGGAAAACAATATCAGTAGCTCTTCATCGGTCAGAACGAAGTATGAAAACACTAAAGGCTGGAAGAAAGCGAGATAAACCATCGTGTTTCTTTTTGAACCGTAACTAGATGAAATCATGCAGATAAAAAGGAGGGAAGGCGGGGGGAAATGAAATCGGCAAAGCTGGCCAATTTCTGTGAGGTGTTCTACCAGATATCACTGGAAAGTTCTTGTCCGGACAGCGGTACGAAAGAGCTGTTCAAGTGAATCTCCTTCTTGCCTTTCCCAATGTTGTTTTGCGTCAGTCGGCCATTCAGCAGTGTCATAGGCAAATTGCAGTACATGTGACGGCCATTAAGCGTCGCTATTGCAGTGGTGGGCAGCTCGTATTCAAAGCTCCGGCAGAAATGGCGCATTTGCATGTGGCTAGGCTCATTATAGTCTGGTATTTCAACCTGAGTAGGCGCTAGCGACGCAGAGGTCGCTGTCATGGCAACTGTAGACACGGCCTGTAGGTCACCAAACAGCCCTTGCTCTCCCGAATCTAGAACTTGTCGACGGGACACAGTTTCTTTTTTCTTAGCTGGCATCTCGTAACGGACCTGCTTCCAGAACTTGGATTTCAGCTGGTTGCTTTTAGGGCCCTGCCATTTAATGTGCGTCAGCACTCGGATGGTGTGTTTGAGGTCTTCTACTTCCTGGTAGTTGATAACGCTGCGCAGGTCCGAGCATTCGATCATGATCACCTTGATTTCACCCGTCACCAGCATGCTGTGCAGTCGCGGCTCGAACTGGAAGATGCTCCAACCACGGCGGGCCACGAACTCGGGGGTCAACACAATAATGAGACGCCTGCTCTGCTCCACGCTCCGGGCCAGGTCCTCGATATATGCTGGAAACAAGACAGAAATGACAAATGACTACGGAGGCCATGCACAATGTCACACAGACACACACAAATATCGAATAAATGGGGTGATTCAGACAAAAAGCAACATACATCATGTTGTAAAACAGTGACATCTAATCTGAAATGACAAATAAACGGGTGAAGATTTAGCACAACACGTCAATGCAGACACTTTTTTTGGATTTTTTCTGGTGTTCTGTAGTGTTAGTTCACCTAAACATGTTTATTCTGTTCTTAATTAAGTCCCAGTCAAATCACACCATTTTTATTGTCGGTTATGAAAGTCACTATATCAGATTATGTCTTGATAAAATCTTGACTTGTTGTGGGTAACACAAGTGCCAGACTTTTCACGATCAGTCATCCCATGACACATACGACGAGCTTTATTTCCTAAAGCAGTCACAAGTGTTGCTACAACAATATTTCTTATCCCTACTTCAAATCTCATTTCAGTCTCAATAAACACTGATGCTTGCTGACAACTAGGCTCCAGTATTTAAGGGCATTCGTTACGACATGGATAGGATCAAACTTAAGATTCCTTTTTAATATTAAGATATTCCTTTGAAATCTAAATGTATGTTTTCCTGCACTGTAAAAAAATCCAACATACAAATTGTTAACTCAGTTTAAAATTGTAAAATAGGTGGACATATTTTTGAGCTCAGAGTTGAATTTACTCATAAAAATGTTTGGATTTGTTAGTTCAATGAAAGTAAAAAAATCAGCTGAGGAGATCAGTTAAATTTTGATTTTTCCATATCTTCAAAAAATAAAAAGTTGAGTTAAGTTGACCTACAATGATATTTTGAGTTTATTAAGCTTCAGTGGTCGAAGTTGTTCCAAATTATTCCGTAAAGTATATTTGACTTAAACTGGCCTTTTTGTCAACTTAAAAAATTTATTTAGCTCAACTTCAACCACTGAAGCTTAATAAACTCAAAATTTCTTTGCAGTCGGTTGCTTTAAAATTTTAGGTTAACTCAACTTTTTTTTGTGTGTGCCTGGGTTACCTATTACACAATCCCTTGGCTGAACTTGCCACGAGTGAGACAATAGCTACGTTTCCATCAGGCTACTTTTATTCGCATTTTGGATATGCGCAAAAAAACGGCTGATGGAAACGCCATGATGCGCATAACTGAGTAGGATAAACTTTTTATTCGATAAGGAAAGATGCGCATAAACTGCAATGGAAACACTTTTACCACATAAATTCCAGTGTGCGCATTAAAAAAGGTTATGTGATTTTGTTATAAGAGATCATGTGATGATAAAAATGTGTGTGAATGGACAAACCAGCAGGCTGAACACACTGTAAAGCATCTGAAATGTTGTGTTGGTCATTCTAAAACGCCTTACCGTTTAAGTAGTTGTGTTATTATATTATTAATGACCACCAGAATTAAAAGAGTCTGTGCTCCGCGTCTGACACCTTCTACCGCCACCGCGTGTTCACTGCGTGTCAGGATTGTACGGTGGCCGGGAAGTGCAAAACAAAATTACAAAGTGCAAAACAAAATTACAAAGTGTGAAACACTTTTACAAAGCTCGAGACAAATTTACATTTTGGAAAACATTTTTACATATCATAAGACACAATTAAATATAAAAAACGATTTTACAAAGGACAAAACAAATTTACATTTTAGAAAACAAATTAACAAAACGCAAAACACTTTTACAAGTCCCGAAACACATTTACAAAGTCAGATTCCGTACGGAAAGGGAATGTACCAAACACCGGAAGTGACGCGGCGAAGGCGTTGTTGTTGTCGCTGGTGTGAGCGCGGTAAATTCGTGCTGTGGAGTAAATGGTGTAAATAAAGTCTATGGTGACCGAACATGGACTGTGGCCGAAGGATGTTTTGTGGCAAACACATGAGCAGCTTGACGCGGTTTTGCTTTACGTGTGATCGGTGTTTGGAGTTTCTAAAAGACGCGGGCCAGACGTAAACACCAGACTGCATCAATGTGTTCAGTGTGTTAACGAGGGCCACTCGTACGCTGTAATCGTGGACATGATGTCAAGTCTACACGGTGTAAACATCTGCTTGAGGACTCTTAAAAGTAAACTGAATGAAGCCGGTGTTTAACTGGTGACCGTCTTAACTGGTGTCCCTTTCCAGATGAAAGCTATTCACTTTTGCAGATTGGCAGATTCGTCACTTCTTTACAGTAACAAAACATGCCCATAACAAATAAAGAGACTTATTTCTTGGTGTCAGTGTCATTGTTAACATTATTGATTTTAACATTAACGTAGCAGAACAGCAGAATAGTATATAACCAAAATTCTAAAAACATGATCAAAACTGATGCTTATATCTGAAGTCATGAATAGCTCAGTTAGATAGGTCGATTGATACGTGCTCTGACTACACGAGTTCGAATCCCGTTGATGACATGTAAATTATCAATAGATTTTTAGGTTAATTTTGGTTATATACTGTTCTGCTACACAAATGTTAAAATCAATAACGTTTACAGTGACATTGACACCAGAATAAGACACCAAGAACCAAGTATTTCAAGTATACCAAGAAATAAGTCTCTTTATTTGTTATGGGCGTGTTTTGTTACTATAAAGAAGTGACGAATCTGCCAATCTGCAAAAGTGAATAGCTTTCATCTGGAAAGGGACACCAGTTAAGACGGTCACCAGTTTAACACCGGCTTCATTCAGTTTACTTTTAAGAGTCCTCAAGCAGATGTTTACACATTGTGTAGACTTGACATCATGTCCACGATTACAGCGTACGAGTGGCCCTCGTTAACACACTGAACACATTGATGCAGTCTGGTGTTTACGTCTGGCCCGCGTCTTTTAGAAACTCCAAACACCGATCACACGTAAAGCAAAACCGCGTCAAGCTGCTCATGTGTTTGCCACAAAACATCCTTCGGCCACAGTCCATGTTCGGTCACCATAGACTTTATTTACACCATTTACTCCACAGCACGAATTTACTGCGCTCACACCAGCGACAACAACAACGCCTTTGCCGCGTCACTTCCGGTGTTTGGTACATTCCCTTTCCGTACGGAATCTGACTTTGTAAATGTGTTTCGGGACTTGTAAAAGTGTTTTGCGTTTTGTTAATTTGTTTTCTAAAATGTAAATTTGTTTTGTCCTTTGTAAAATCGTTTTTTATATGTAATTGTGTCTTATGATATGTAAAAATGTTTTCCAAAATGTAAATTTGTCTCGAGCTTTGTAAAAGTGTTTCACACTTTGTAATTTTGTTTTGCACTTTGTAATTTTGTTTTGCACTTTCCGGCCACCGTAGGATTGCCTTCTGAGGCACAAGTCATTTATTAAATGAAGAAAGAGATGCGATTTTATGCGATAATCCAGTTTTGCGCATAAAGTTCATTTGCATTTTTGGATGGAAACATAGCTAATGAAAGCACACCAGCAGCAAGGAAAAATCAGATGCTCATGACATAAAATAATGACATATTTAGGTTTGTGATACAAATATATTTAGGAGGTTTGTGATGCAACAACTACAGTGAAGCATTAATTAAATCCTTATTTTCCACAGAGCAAAATAAATCATCCACCCACACAGTTGAGTAATGGACGTGTAATGGTCAGAGCGGGGATTGAACTCGGGTCTGCTGTGTGGTTAGCAGTCAAAACTTGACAAAAAGGAGAGACAATATCTCTCTACAGCAAGGTTTGAAAAAGTACAACAAAAATAGGAGAGCAGAGCTTCCCAAAATTACATACAAAACAAAATAGACACGAGGGTCTCAAAAAAATCAAATAAGAATTTAACAAGCAAATATCATTACTGCGCCCCCTGGTGGCTTGGAGCATGTGATAAAGTGCTGAGATATTACAGGACGGGCACAAACAAAAATATAATTAGTCTATTGTTCTTGAAAAATTTGGTATATTTGGTATTGGTATAATTTAATCTTCATTTTAATGTATTGTTTTGTTAGTCAGTTATCTAGATAAACAAGAATACTGAATAACGTTTGAGGTGAAGTGCTTTAAAACAAGTCTGCTATGCTTCAGCGCGTGAAATTGTGTTGGTTTGTTAAATAAAATGATAATCTGGCCTAAATAAAATTAAAGTGAAATATTCACAGTTTCAGAGAAGCCTATATTAAACTGTTTTCACTATTAATGACGAATTTGAATAAGCAGGAAATGCTTTTACAGTGTATTCGCAGCACTGAACATGTTAAACTGAGCGGCGCATTAATGGCAGCACCCGCTGATATAACTGAGAAATTGAGTGCTCCTATTGCACAGTATCATTCACGTGAAGGAAGTCGTTGTGAAGAACGAGAAAAACTTAAACATGCTAAACTTTCTGCGATGGAGTCGTGAAGCGTCTCAGACATGATATGTCGTGAACTATGCCACATTACACGAGGAAAAACGATTGAATCTTGTGTCATAACATTTGTCGTTTATGAATCCCCATGATACGCTATGTTAAAGAAATCATCCTAAAAACATGACAAATTCGTGTGATCTGCCTGGGGCTTTACTCACCCGTATGTTGTTTCGACTGAGACCATTCATCCACTATTAGAATGACTGCAAATATTTTAGATGAAAGCAGAGAGCTCTCATCTTCCATAGAGAGCAATGGTTCAAAGACGTTCAGAAAAGGAACCAAACATTTTGTCAAAACATTCAATGTGACTTCAGTCGTTCAAATGTAATGATGCAAAGCTCTAAAAACACTTTTGTGTGCCAATTAAAACCTGTAAAAACACATTTGTCCACCTTCTTAGTTCAGGGTGTACGTTTACTACAAGGTAGTACAGCATACTGCCATAATGTGGAGTTCTGACTGCATAAATTTAGCCACGATTTTGACTCGCCAACAGGTTTTGAGAAATCCTAGACAAATGCCGTCGTTCAAGTGAGTGATAATCACACAGTGTGAACTATCAAAGATGCAATCTGAGAGAATCGCCAAAGAGTTGCTGACACCCATGAGATGTTTGGCATGCTAAATATCTGGACCTGTCAGTGATTCGAAGTCATGCCGTGTGAAATGTGTTCTGACTGAACGCAACATCATGATTACCGACAGCCAATCAGAGAGCAGCATCCACTAGTGTGGGTATCTGCAGGCCAGAGGGAAGATGGGAGAGATTTTAAAAGGGCTTCTTTTCTGTCTATTTGGTGCTAAGAAATGTAAGACCCGTGTCTGTTTGACGTGTCTTCTAAGCAATAGCACATCCGGGTCGAAAAAGAAAAAAGTTGAGGAGAAATTGTTAACTTTCTTCGAAATAAGCAAAAAAAAGCATAAAAAAGCTTCCTTTTTTATGTAGTTAATAAGACAAGATATACTACATGACTTGCGGTGTTTCCATGTAACTTCTCTTGTGTATTTGGTTGTGAGATGTAGTTTGTAATCTATTGTAATCACTTTGTTTTTTGGGAAGAGAATCATGTGACACTCATTGGGAATTTCACAAGAAAAACAATGGTGTGCTTGGTTTTTAACATAACCTTTTGAAAAAACTCCTATTGAAAAAACAAATGTTGGGTCCAAGATGGTCACCAACTTGAAAAGTTTGCCCGCTCACATATACTACTGTGCCACAAACAGGATGTTAACATCACCAACCATTTCCATTTTGTTATATATTTATAATATATATCTTTTTTAATTCATGAAGTGAAATGAATTTAGGAGTTTGTCCTGCTCCATTTGTGCTAATGCAGAAGGGAACAGTCAGGGCTCAGTATTTATGTATTTATTCATCTTATTTTTGTTTTACGTGACAAAATTTTAATTGTTTATGTGTAAATCTATATTACAATTAAGTACCATTTCTGTGGATGTACAATTTCAGTATGTATGCATGTATGTATGTATGTATGTATGTATAGTCTGTTTGTATGTGCACTATGCATTTATACAGTATGTATGTATTTACATTTGTATGTATGCATTTATGTTTGTACAGTAATGTTTGTATGAATATATACGGTAACACTTTATTTCGATGGTCCATTTGAGTATTAGTAGACTGTCTGCTTAATATCTGTTGATAATGACATTCAACAGACATTTAACTGACTATAAGAAACTTTGCAAGTACATGTCAACTTACACTAACCCTAACCCCAACCTAACAGTCTGCTTATAATCTAATGAGAATTAGTTGCAACGTAACTTAAATTCAACAAACGGACCATCAAAATATAGTGTTACCATATATACAGTAGCCTACTGTATAGTATGAATGCATACAGTATGTACAGTATATATGTACAGTATGTATAACTACAATATGTATATTTGTATATATTTACAGTATATATATACAGGAATTATGGTATACATTCACTGGCCACTTTATTAGGTCCAACTGCTCATTAAAGTATAATGACAAAATATCTAGTAAAATATCATGTACTGTCATCATGGCAAAGATAAAATAAATCCCACATTAGTAATCAAAACTATTATGTTTAGAAATGTGTTGAAAAAACTCTCTGTTAAAAACAAAATTGGGGACAAAATTATACAGAGGGGTGTCACGGTGGCACAGCACGATCGCCTCACACCAAGAAGGTCGCTGATTCGGGCCTCGGCTGGGTCAGTTGAAATTTCTGTGTGGAGTTTGCATGTTCTTTCTGTGTTTGCATGGGTTTCCTCCACAAGTCCAAAGACATGTGGTATAGGTGAATTGAATAAGCGAAGTTATCCGTAGTGTATGTGTGTGAATGAGTGTGTATGGATGTTTGGCAGTGATGGGTTATGGCTGAAAGGGCATCCGCTGTGTAAAACAAATGCTGGATAAGTTGGCGGTTCATTCCGCTGTGGCGACCCCAGATCAATAAAGGGACTAAGCCAAAAAGAAAATGAATGAATGAATTATACAGGGGGCTAATAATTCAGGAGGGCTAATAATTCTGACTTCAGCTGTATGTACAATATGCATGTCTCTATACTGAGCTGTGAGTTTACTTGTTCCCCAGACAAAGGTGAAGAGACAAATTTCAAGAATCAGTTTGCTACTTTGCCCTGGACATCAAATGCTTCCAATTATCCCTCTCTTCGAGATTTGACCTTCGACTTTTCTCTGACAGAAAAAGACACAGAACAATACTGCAGAAGATAAAGAGCAACTTTGGCCATATCTGCGAGATATTGGGGTTGGCCGTAAGCAATTACCTATAGTAACCATCCAGAACATGGGAAGCGATGTGCTAAAAACAACTGCATAAATGACCCAGCAGTCACCCAGAACTGGTAATTGCATAGCAACACACAATGAATCATGACACCTTAGCAACCGCATACTGTCGCACCTCAGAAACTGTTTCACACACAAACCACAGTACAACAAGCAGCTTAACCGCAGCACTGTGGTGATGAGTTGAGAAATGTGCTTCATCCATTATTTACCAAATCTAATACGGCTATTATTCATCCATATATCATCAATTCATACTAAAACTTAAGTTCACTTTTGTGTGGTCAGCATCAGTGGCGGTGCTAGCTTGAATGGCACCCTGGGTGAACCACCCTATATACGCCCCCCTTCCTCCCTCAAACTTTTAAATAGTTGGTTTATAGAAGTACAGTTCTAGTATGATTCTAGAAGGTTACATCTAGTTAAATAGAAAACAACCATTAAACATGTACATTTAAAAAAATGTTTGTTGTTTTACCCTAATCTTGGCCAAAATATGGATAAAACCAGAATTGGAATTATTTTTAAAAAATTATAGTTATTATAAATAACAACAATACTACTACTACTACTACTACTACTACTACTACTAATACTACTACTAATAATACTAATACTACTACTAATAATAATGATAATAATATTAATACTACTACTACTACTACTACTACTAATAATAATAATAATAATAATACAACTACTACTAATAATACTACTACTTCTAACACTACTACTACTACTAATAATAATAACAAAAGAAATAAATAAGGCGCCACGGTGGCCTAGTGGGTAGCACATTCGCCTCACAGCAAGAAGGTCACTGGTTCGATCCCCGGCTGGGCCAGTTGGCATTTCTGTGTGGAGTTTGCATGTTCTCCCCGTGGTTGCATGGGTTTCCTCCGGGTGCTCCGGTTTCCCCCACAAGTCCAAAGACATGCGGTACAGGTGAATTGGGTAAGCTAAATTGTCCATAGTGTATGTGTGTGAATGAGAATGTATGGAGGCGTTTCCCAGAGATGGGTTGTGGCTGGAAGGGCATCCGCTGCGTAAAACAAATGCTGGATAAGTTGGCGGTTCATTCCGCTGTGGCGACCCCGGATTAATAAAGGGACTAAGCCGAAAAGAAAATGAATTAATTAATGAATGAAATAAATAAAATAATAATAATAATAGGGGCGACGCAGTGGTACAGTGCATAGTGTTGTCGCCTCACAGCAAGAAGGTCACTGTTTCGAGCCTCGGCTGCAGTTGGCTTTTCTGCGTGGAGTTTGCATGTTCTCTCCGTGTTGGAGTGGGTTTCCTCTGGATGCTTCGGTTTCCCCCACAAGTCCATAGTTATGTGATATAGGTGAATTGGGTAAGCTAAAATTGTCTCTAGTGTATGTGTGTGAATGAGTGTGTATGTGTGAATGTTTCCCAGTGATGGGTTGCAGCTGTAATGGCATTTGCTGCGTAAAACATATGCTGGATAAATTGGCTCATTCCACTGTGGTGACCTCAGATTAAGGCCCAATCCCAATTCTACCCCGTTCACGTCAAGGGGTGGTGTCCCAATTCTCTTTAACTTGAAGGCGTAGGGCTAAGGGCAAGGGGTATACACCCCTTCGAACGAAGATTTTTCAAACAGAGGGGTAAGAAAATTTCCCAGAATGCACCTGCCACAACGGCAGGATAGCTGAACCCGGAGGTAAGGAGATCCACAAATTAGTATTTTTTGTCATTATTACAAATTTTTACGACAAACAAACATGTGTTTTAATATAGTCATAACCGCGTTCGTGTTTTACCATCATGCTTTAAAAAAAAAAAAAACTTTAAATTTCACGATCTAGAATCCATAATCATAACTCATCTACAGCAGTCCCACAACATTCTGACACACAATGACACTCGAATACCCTGTCAGTAATGTCTAGTGGCTGGGAATGAGCTTTTTACAGTGTCTGCTATAATGTTATTATTATTTTTGTGTGTTTACATAGATAAATATGGCCACTGTGTAAATACACAGTATAGTTACGATCTTATTGCCACATTAGATCGTTATGATAACATAATATATGCCTTCGGGCATTTCCTGAAGATAAACACCCAAAAATAACACAACTGGAATAACTACAGCCATTGTGATCGTCTGATCTCATATGAAGCAAGAGATCGCGATGACATATGATGACGTGTGCAGGTGTTGAAGTGCTGTCCCAATTCTTACCCCCTATTCACACGGGGCGTCAGCGTCAACGCTTCCCATTCACTCTGAATGGGTGATGTCAGGCTACGCCGAACTGCATTGTGGATCCGTCGGCGCCGCTTTAGTGGCGTTGCTCGCTGCAGGAGTTTGGACTTTCTCAACTTTTCAAACGCCAACGGAAGCGTCAGCCAATCAGATCACTGTATGCAAATACACCAGCCCAGACAGTAGCCGATTGTTGACTAATTTCATTGGCTGACGCTGCTTTGACGGTTGCGTCAGCCACAACTTCAGACACGCCCTCTGTCAAGGGTTGACGCTGAAGCCTCGTGTGAATGGGGCGTTAGGGGTAAGTTTTGAAGCCCTTACCCTTAACCCTCGGTTGTAAGGGCCAAGGGGAAGGGGTACAAAAATAGAATTGGGATTGGGCCTAATATAAAGGGACTAAGCCAAAAAGAAAATGAATGAATAATAATAATAATAAAAATAATTATTATTATACAATTATTATTATACATAAATAACAGAAATCAATCCTACATGTAACTGGAAAACAATTAATTTTGACAATTCTATAAAATACAAAAAATATATATGTTTTATAGAATTATCTGTTCATCTTAGACTTGACTCAAGGCCGAGAATTTATGTTATAATGTCTCACCTCCCTGCCTCATTATCCATCCTTTCTGCTTCTATAGCCATACTGAGTCAAAATAAGATCATCATATTATATCAACTTCAGTTTTGTCAACTAGCAAAACTCGCTGTGAGCCGACACCTCGTGTCTTAAGTGACATAAAAGGCTGTTACTCTGGTTTCACAGCGCATGAGCAGTGCGTATTTTAATCGGCGTGCATGTAAACAACCGGAATTCACACTGGGAGGCACGCGGGAATGGTTCTCTGTGCGCATGTATCAGTTCGCTTTCACCAGCACTGTTTTAGGTGCACGAGAATAACAAACTTGTGCGTGCAAAAGACGGCAAATGTGAATGGCCACTAACGTCTTTATTCTTACATTACCAGTCTTGGGATTTATGCGTTTGCGTAAGGTAAACCATATCTCAAAACTTACTGGGCCACATATGATTTTTACCTGCGCACGTTGTTTT
The DNA here is from genome assembly GCA_903798035.1 of Danio albolineatus. NCBI lineage: Eukaryota > Metazoa > Chordata > Actinopteri > Cypriniformes > Danionidae > Danio > Danio albolineatus. The sequence goes on along the minus strand of CAIGQQ010004432.1, from coordinate 4,126,232 downwards.
GGTTTTGCACCGTCTCCCCATGCCGCCCCCCACAAAAATGCAGCTCTGGGCCCATGTTGCCCATGTCTAAATCCGTCAGCATGAAAGTTCCCTGATTAATTTTTAATAAACAAAATTCAATATGAAAAAAAATATATTGACGTAAGAATATATTCTCTGTCAAACAACACTTTAAAAGCATTTAGTAGGATTTAAAATGTCCATATTGTTTGTGTGTGTGCACTGTACAAATGCTGGATTCCACAAAATTTCACAACACAATCAGATTATGTTAAAACTTAATGTTCTTTTTGTGCCAATGAGGCCAATGAGGATTATCCATTTTCAAACAAGCAGGTTTAACAAACAGGAGAAGCAGGTAAGTGATAGTCTTTGTAGCTGAGCAGATGGTATATTGTTTACGATGTAAACAAAGGAGCTTCAGTCAGACATATAACATAAAGTCACTTCCTTTATAAAAAGTGTGTTCATCTACAGGTTTGAGAGAAACGTCCACAGGAGATACATTCATTAGAAAGGGGGAAACATCCACAGAAGAAGGCGAGTCAGGAAGAAGGTAAGGTGAACCATCTGACATCGATTCCAGCCACTGACTGACTGGAATCGCTGGGTTACATAGGGGAGTCCTAATGATGAGTGCAGGTGTGTCTGATTAGAACTCAGGTGATAGTGCTCAGGTGTGATGAGAGGTGGCAGGAGATGGGGAACGATGATTGATGCTGAGGGAACGTGATGGTGAGAGAGAATGGTAAATGGAGCAGCAGGAACAAGCCGGAGATGTGACAATGTATATATGCATTTTAAATAGCATATGGATGAATATATTTGAATACATTACTACAACTCGCCATATATTTTCGTTTCTGAAATAATGACTCCAGATGTTGAGGAAACAGAGGTGATTCTGAAGTGAAAGCCTGCGCTTCTAACATGCACATGAGCTCTATATATGTGCTGCTGCATTGCTGTGGCTGTTTCTTTCCTCATATTCCTGATTTTCTCAGCGCAGGAAAACATCTGTCATGCCTGTGGTGTCACAATCTGCTCTGGAGGGATGTGAGTGCTGTTCATGACTGCATGGCCGATGTCTGCAGGGAAATTCACATAATACTGCAAGACCACCTAACTCACAAACGTACTCTGTAAAAATGTGTCATTTTTACGGTGAAAATTTTAAAACTGCTACAAATAAAAATACAAGTAAGAATATGTGATCTGGTTAACACTGAAGTAAGCTTCACTACTATAAATGATCATTCATTCATTTTCTTTTCGGCTTAGTCCCTTTATTAATCTGGGGTCGCCACAGCAGAATTTTGTCATTTATATTTACAATATTTTTAACCCATTGATAGCTTATTGGACTTGAAGTGTTTGAAATCTTTTTTTATATATATTTAAAGTGAGTGTGTTTGTATAAAGCCCCTAAAGTTATGTACGAAAAACGAGGACTTTTGTGTGTGCACGTGATACATATGTCGTGCGCATGCGATATGTATGTCATGTAGGCATAGGCCGGTATAAGATTCTGATGGTATGATAACCTTGGATAAAAATATCACGGTTTCACGGTATCGTGATTACTGCTCTAAAATATATTCTTTTTAAATGTCTGGATAAAAAAAACACAATGTTGAACACAAAATATTTTATTTTGAGAAACATTTATAATATTTTGTAACAGTAAACATGTCTGGCTAAATAATTCAAATGAATCATTGACTTCTGCTGTGATTGATAGTTTCAAAAACACAGAATTATTTACAATTTAAAGTGGCATCTTTGGATATCTTTTCTGCTGGAAATACCGTTGTCCTTAAAAAAAACATAAACAAAAAAATCTTACACATAGGAACAGTATAACAGAAAATTTTGATGGTTTTAAAACCTTTACTTTTCCAAACCGTGGTTTAAACGGTTATCGTCCCGTGCCTATGACGATACATAAGTCGTGCTCACATGATATGTATGTCGCGCGCACACAATACTGTGTAACGAAGTTAGGTTTTTCATTGTGAATTGCCCTGAATTCAGCAGCAGTTGTATGTATTTTATAATGTAAAGATGCCCTCATGTGGTTAGTTTGGGAAACTGCAGACATAAGTTAGACAGGAAGTGACATAACACAGCTGATGCTGTAAGACAGCCATACTGTGGGTATGTGTTTTTCATGCTCCATCATAATTTAGCAATATAAACGTAAAATTTCACACAACTTGTTTATAATCCGCTTCTATTATCATTGAGCATTCAGTGTTAGTAGTGATGTTTTTTTTTAAGCTATATGGCTTTTCAGGAATGTCTATTATGCATAATCCATATTATGGATTATGCTCTTTAGTTAGGCCACGCGATTGAATTGAGAGAATCATTCAAATACTAGGCCTAACATGACGTTTGTAAAGTAGCAACGGTTTCTGCTGTTCTGACGTCAGCTGCATTTGTGAATGAATGGTGAATGAACACATTTTGTTAAATTTAAGATACCCTGCATAAAACCAAATTGGACATTTCAGAAAGACAATGATCCAAAAAAAAAAAAAAAAAAAACGCCAAGGAAACTCTCAAATGGTATCAGAAAAATAAAATTAAGCTGTAGAATGGCTCAGCCATTCACCTGACTCGAATCCAATGAAAGATACAAAATAAATATCAATTTGGATAGACTTAACGCACAAAACCATCTAGATTGTTACATTTTGTTGAAGTTTGAGCAATGCATGTGACTTCATTCTACATATGAGAGTCATCTTTCAAGTTACTCAGGAGAACTGGCTTTTTAAATTGGTTTGATTTCTTTTGGGCCCAATGACCAGAAAGTGCAGAAAAAGCTATTTTACACATAAAAGTAAGTGTATTTTAGTATTGTTGCTCAAGTATTGAGTTTTGAAGTAGCTCATCTTGGTAACAAAGGATGAAGTGTTGAATTTCATCAGCTTTTTATTTCTGCTGTCCTGAAACTGCAGCAGATGATGCTATTGATGCTTTAAAAGAACTTTCTGCATCTTAAATAAGCAATTGGCAAGATCTATAAGGAGCTGTGCAGAGAAATCTTTGGTTTTTAATATGCCCACACATGCTTGATACTGCTGAACGGAGCAGACGCTGCACTGCTGGGTATCTTGGAATGCTTTTAAATAATGCATAAAATACTCAGGAATTCATGCAGACTGTTCAAATTAAGCAGCAGCCATGAAAATAACATGTTATAATGTAAATGTATTGCGCGACTCTGGAATATTTCAATATTCTTCTAGATCAGTGGTTCTCAAACTGTGGTACGTGTACCACTAGTGGTACGCAGGCTTCCTTCTAGTGGTACGTGGAGGAATCGCTGAATAATTGAAGTTTAACCCTTTGATGTGTACGATAACAGCGATGTGATCAGTAGATTGATTTTAATAGGCTAAACCTTTAATTTTATTTTCAATTTCCTATTGTTTATGTATTCTATTCCCTCCCCGTATTTGTAACGGTTGTATCCTGTATTTTTTGTATCCCAATGTTGACAGGTATAGTTTAATCACTTGCTTTTCAAAAAGAGCTTATATAAGAATATGATGACACATAGCCTATATTTATGTGGTCCAAGGAACTTGATGAATAGCCTACTTTATAATTATAGTCTTTAGCTTTCTTTTTACTTTTTAAGAACAGCGCCGTTTTTAATGAACTTTAAAAGCACATTTTAATTTAAAGTTGTATTTTTTTTCCTGTAAGCACAGTACAGTGCTAATGTTCGAACTATTTCGAATGTTTAAAGTGGCTGACAATAATAAATATCCATTATAATAAGAATTATCTGCCACATTTTTTAACTGTGCAGTGCTGTAGCTGCTTAATTACGCCTGCTACGCTTCTGAATTTCAATAGCGCTCATTATGGTGGTACGTGGAGAGATGTTTTTTTTCTGAGGTGGTACTTGGTGAAAAAAGTTTGAGAGCCACTGTTCTAGATCATTCTGTGGTTGCATTTCTGAACAATGAGTTTCTTCTCATACATATTCAAGGTTTCTGACATCGCCGTTAAATCTAAAAAAAGAGCTAATTAAATCATTTAAACTTTACTCAGTATTCTTGTACACCCCCCCCAAAAAAACAATTGTTGCTTGTTCAAACTAATACAGTGCGGGGAATAAGTCACAATTCTTCTTAGAAAACATATTTCTTAAGGGGCTGTAGATTTGAAATCTTCACCAGATATTGATAACCACCAAAGAAATCCATATATGAAAAGAAATCAAATCTAATTAGTTTAAAAATGAAGTTATGTGTAATGAAATGAAATGACACTGAAAAAAAGTATTGAACACATGAAGAAAGGAAGGTGTAGAAAGGCAGTGAAAGACCAGACTGCAGCTGAAATCACGTTATTCAGCAACCTTCCGCCCTTCGTCAGTGTAAATTGATATTAGCTGCTTCAGTCCAACATCTAGACTACCAGGATGAGGAAGATAAAAACAGATTGGACATTTCAGAAAGACAATGATCCAAAAAAACGCCAAGGAAACTCTCAAATGGTTTCAGAGAAAGAAAATCAAGCTGTAGAATGGCCCAGCCAATCACCTGACTCGAATCCAGTGGAAGATACAAAATAAATATCAATTTGGATAGACGTAACGCACAAAACCATCAAGGTTTGTACACTTTGTTGAAGTCTGAGCAATCCATGTGACTTTATTTTGCTTATGAGAGTCATCTTTCAACACAATTATCGAGTTTTTTTGTGACAACCTAATTGTTTTATGTTAAACCCACTTACATTTGTAAAAACAATAAGGTTAACGTAATTTATGTTGGGACAACATGAAGGAATTGTGTGAAACCAGTATTTTTTACAGTGTATAAGTGTTTAGTAGTTTATTTACTGTACGGTATCCCTGGATGGCCCTTATTGCAAAACAAACCAACACTACTCCACTTTGCATTTCTTTTGCAACATTAATGCATTTCAACTCTTTGTAATGTTCGAAATGACCTCTTTATCATCAGTTAGGAAGGAAAGCTATCACAGGAAGTGAGTTGCACAAGTACCCTTCGTGCTTCACATGATTCTCTGTTTGAAATGTCTCACTGCTCAGTGTTTCTTCAATTTATGAAAGCAAAAGAGATTTTGGAATCCTAAACCTTTTAGGCTTTAACTTTGTATACAGCCCACATAGCAAATTTTTTTCTGGCCCAGCTCTGGCCCACACAATCAGCTTTTGCTTGGCCCACATGCCACAATGAATTACGGTACATGACTGGACCAAGTCCGGCTTCCAGACAAGGGTCAAACATGGACCACATCTGGGCCAAGTCTCAGCCAAGTTTATAACTCATAACTGGGCCAGATATGGCATGTTTGGCCATTGTCTGGAAGCCGAACTTGGTGTGTCATGATACAATGAAATTGATAAACCCATGAAGAATTACAATTGTTATTATTGTTATTTAAATGTGCGCTTACGCATGAAATTAGACAATCAGAATTAAAAAATATATACAGGATGGGCCATTTATATGAATACACTTTAATAAAATGGGAATGGTTGGTGATATTAACGTCCTGTTTGTGGCACATTAGTATATAGTTATATATATATATATATTTATATTTATAGTTATATAGTATATAGGTATATATATATATATATATTTGCTCATGTATGACCATATATCGTATTTCTAAATGTATCTTCTGTATAAATGGCTCCTAAATGTATTCCCATTTCACTGTGTATTTTGCCTTTTTCCCCCCAATGTAAACGCGTGATGGATGGACATTTTTAATCTCTATATTCATGTCTTTTTGTCGTAACTCATGCATGACACCACATTCTAAAAACGCAGTTGAGCTGAAAGAAAAGCACATTTGTAGATCTTGCATTTCCCCTGCTGTCTGCTGTCTGGCAGTTTTAACAGCCATATCGTGTTTTGTGTGAATGGCCCTTTACAAATCATCACCACTGAGCACTCAAAACAATGAAACGAAAAGATGTGAAATGGCAGGCCGTTGCTCTTACTGCTGCTGGGTATGAGGTCGCGGTGCGGAATGAAGAGTTTATATCCATAGTGTTTCTCCAGAACGTCAGGTAGAATCTCCAGAGCAAACTGCTCCTCCTCGCTCATCTCCTGCTCCATTGACTCCAAGTCCACTTTGGTGTAAGAGAGGTAGGCGTCATATTCCTTGTTGCCTGAAATATACAGATAAGATGCACTATAATCAACTTATATTGATGAATATACTTTGAATCAACTTATATTAATACATAATTGTGTTATTTCATAAGCTAAAAGTTACATTGAAGACAAAATGTGTTAAATGTATTGTCTTAATTAGCCAAAATTTTACTTCATACTTTCTTTCTTTATTTTTCCATAAACAAAAGATACATGCACCAGAATAAAACAACAAACATCCCATCAAACATACTTTTTTCCTCAGTATCTCAGGTATCTCGGATATCTAAGCAATCCTGTTAAAGAGCCCCTATTATGGGTTTTTGTAAATGACCTTCCATGTAGCGTGTAACACAGCTGTAAGTGAAATGAAATATCCGGCTAAGGCTTAAATCTGAAAGCGCACGGTGTTTAAAACTATTGATTCATCTATAAAAGAGTCGACTCAATGCTTCAAATGAATCGTCTTGATAACGAGTCTTTAGCCGTGCCGGCATGACATCGATACGGAACTTAAACCTTAAAGGGTCACGAAACACCAAAACACATTTTTTGAGCTGTTGACAGTCATATACCCAGTCATGTCCCACGCTGCTATAAACACTATTAGGACACATATAATTGACTAAAAAGTGAAAATTGGTTGTTCCGGTTTGAAACGAATTTTTGAAGCTGCATCACGCCGATGAGATCCTTGCGTGTATTCCAGCGTGGGGAGTGGATGTCTGTCCCGGCCAGAACATTCTGACATCTCTGAGTGTATGGAATTAATGAAAATGAAATGAAAATGAGCTTCAGCGGATGTTCGTGCCGCGTTAACCAATCAGGAGCTTGCTCTTGTGGGGGTGTGATTATGACGTAGCGCCTGTTGTTGGTGTCCCGAGGGTGAATCCTTCTGCCGACAACAGTTCATCAAACTCGGCTCGGCTCAGTCAGAAGCACCGCTGAAAGCTTCCATCATCCAGGTTCAGTTTCTGGAGGACTTTATGAGCTCACAGAGCTGGGCGCACCTCTGAAATAATCTAGTGAACTGAGACACAGCTCCAAACGAATCGATGCTGTTTATCAGCCTTCATAAAGCACATTAACACAGTTATTCTCTCTATAAAACCCCTGTTAGCCATTTAGCAATAAAGCTACAGTCACCAAACCATAGACAGAAGCCCTGCCCATTACGCGAATCCGAAAATAAAGAGAAAGTGCCGTTAAAGTCAACAAATTATTAATTTGGCAAATAATTCGATTACTGATGTCCATGTAAACACAGTCTGTGTGAAAATGAGCACGTGCACAAATGGAAACTCCCATTTTTATGCAAAACCTTCCCTCTTTCCCCTTCCCCGACACTCCTACCTAAACAGAGCTGGACACACCCACTTTCCTGAGCTTTTCCAAACTAGAGGTGTGAAACAACACGCTGAGACTGGGGGGTTTCGTGGCCCTTTAACTTAAGGAAGAACTTAAGGAGAAGAACAGCAGACACCAGTTGAATCATGTCGTGAAGACGCTGTGCTCAGCTGGATATTATTAGAAGAGTGAGGGAAAATAAGTGTTATTTTCTCTACCCAAAGATGAGGCTGTGAAGAGTGAGAGGTTGAGTTTTTTTCTGTAATAATACCTCAGCATTATAGCCCCAGCCTTGTGCTGTGTTCCTGTCATTTTTCTGACGAGTGCTTCAGCAGTCTACACGGTTACAAAGGGGATTCGTCGTCCGTTTGTTAAAGGAAGGATCAGAAAAGACTATTGATGTATAGGACTTTGCAGAGATTGACGGGAACTTTACAATACACAGTTCATGGACCAGTTTCTTGCTCCATATCACAAGTGTAAGCACATGCGATTACAACGGTTGCCTCCTTGTTTTCTTTAGCTTGCAAATTATGTATTTAATTGTGTTTTGTTACTTGTAACTGCTTGGACTGTATCTGGTTAATTCTTTATATTCTCATATCACGTCTAAAGTGCTAAAGATGGTTGAAATTATGGGAGTTTTCTGGGAGAAATATCAAAATGGGAGTGTGGCAGGAGATGGGTTTGAAATACGGGAGACTGTCCCGGGACAAACAGGAGTGTTAGCAGGTATGCTCACAATTACACTCTGAACACTCTCAACCAATCGCAACAGACTGTCATCGGTCCAATCAGCGCAGATTAGCATCGCGCTAAGGAGGGGTTTGGGAACAGAGTTGCTGGGATAATTTGGTAAAAATAAATGCATATTGTAAGACAAGGAAAGTGTTTTTTGACCTTGCATGCATATCAGACTGTTGTTGGAGACCCCCAAAAGCAAACTATGACCCTTTTTAATGTATAATAGGGGCTCTTTAATGTATGTTCTGAGGTGATTAGCAAGAACATGGTTTGTGTAACATCAGCAACATATAATAAGCTGTTTATAATCAAAGGATAATGGTAACAATTATTATCATTCGTTTCATGTTGCTGTTGGTGAGTTACTTCAAAAATGTAATTCATTATTGATTACATGATCCGTAATTTGCATAATTGTATTTAAATAATTTTTAAATTTCTTTGTCTGAAAAGTAATTAAATTACTCCATAAGTACTTGAATTACTTCAATCAATACTAAATATATATATCTTAATCTCAACGAAAAACAACCTTTTAGGTTTATTAAAATATTTAACATTTTAGAAAAGTAAACCATTCAATGTATTAAAGCAAAAAAGTTTTAAAGTAATGACGCCATATTTCATACATAAATGTGGCTACTGAGAATGAGCGAGTGAATGAACGTGACCACACACTGTGCTGCAGTACTGTGCGGCAAAGCAAAACATGGTCTAACACAAGAAAGACATTGACCAGCAGAGAGCAGTTTTGTAACACAGTGAACATACTGAATTGATATACTGTAGAAGCATGTGAGCGGAGCTGAGCTGTGTGATGCACAGCTAAGCATTTATCCATGGTCATGCGCTCTACTCAGTCGCTAACCGCCCAAAGCAAGCCCATTGGTAAAGCAATACTGATATAAAATTTCTCTAGTAGGCTAACTCAAAAAATTTTTGTACCTAAAAATCTTAAATAACTGTCTAAAATTAAAGCACTTTTCTCTTTCAAAGCGGTATTCTTTATTGTGCTTTTTTATTTCTTTCAATACAGTTGTTAACAATATTTTAATAGGCCTAAGTGATCAACTGTGTATTTTACAGCTTATTTATTTAGACAGCTGTGTGTGTGTGTGTTATCTTACACTGTTTAATTGACTGTTAGCCTATTTTAAACTCAGTGGCGCCCCAGAAAATGTTCTTAGGGATGGCCAGAAGAGGAGATATAAAATCTTGGGGTGACACACAAAAAAATAATGAATTCAGTGTAATTTTATATTTTTGTTTATGGTAAATGAAATAGTGTGGTTTTAATTCATTTAACTGATTACTCTTGAAATATTGCAACTTATTCCTTGAAATAATTCAGCAGTGGCATGTGTGTTTACACCGTGTAGACTTGACATCATGGCCATGATTACAGCGTACGAGTGGCCCTCGTTAAAAACACGGCACAAATCAATAATTAAGTGGAATCATTTTATTGATTGATTGCTTGATTGAAATCAAGCAATCAATCAATTGCTTGTTGATTGTACATTTACATAAAATTGTATTTAATTAATATTTAAATCATTTAAATATTAAGTCATTTTGCGGTGGCCACTTGGAGGCGTCCCTGTTTAAACTATGGAGCTCTGAACATAATTTGAATTACAAATTTGCTTCCACGACCTATCTTATTAATGCATATCCTCATTTTAATTAATGTTATACTTTAATAACTAATGAAATCGAATACTTCGTTCCTCGATTAGTCCTAATAAAACTATAAAAGAGAATTAGCTTACAAATTAATTCATATCCTGAACTAAAGAACATACACAGGTACGAAATTCAAATCGAATAGATTCTAAAATAATTTTTGAATTCATGTATGTAGCTTAAAGAGAACTATTCTAAATTCGTGCCCGTGATTTTGTCTGCATGTCATCAGGGCTCCGCTATGGTGGCCGGGAAGTGCAAAACAACATTACAAAGTGTAAAACACTTTTACAAAGCTCGAGACAAATTTACATTTTTGAAAAACATTTTTACCTATCATAAGACACAATTACATAGGAAAAACGATTTTACCAAGGACAAAACAAGTTTACATTTAATCGCCAATTAAACACCAGCTTCATTCAGTTTACTTTTAAGAGTCCTCAAGCAGATGTTTACACCGTGAAGACTTGACATCATGTCCATGATTACAGCGTACGAGTGGCCCTCATTAAAAACATTGAACACATTGATGCAGTATGTCTGGTGTTTACGTCTGGTCCGCGTCTTTTAGAAACTCCAAACACCGACCACACGTAAAGCAAAACCGTGTCAAGCTGCTCATGTGTTTGCAACAAAACATCCCTCAGCCGCAGTCCGTGTTCGGTCACCATAAACTTTATTTACACCATTTACTCCACAACACGAATTTACCGCGCTCACCACCAGTGACGACAACAACACCCCTTTCGTTGTGTCACTTCCGGTGTTTGGTACATTCCCTTTCCGTAAGGAATCTGTCTTTGAAAATTTGTTTCGGGACTGGTAAAAGTGTTTTGCGCCTTGTTAATTCGTTTTCTAAAATGTAAACTTGTTTTGTCCTCTGTAATTGTGTCTTATGATAGGTAAAAATGTTTTCCAAAATGTAAATTTGTCTCGAGCAAAGTGTTTTACACTTTGTAATGTTGTTTTGCACTTCCCGGCCACCGTACTCCACAGCCCGTAGCCTAACAACAGACATAATAATAATAGTTGTAATAAAAGATCCATTTTTAAAATAGCCTGCAAACATTTCCAATGATTTACTTGATTTTTGCGTATGTTAATTATTTCTTTGTCAATTCTTTAGTTTTTATGCATATGCGATTGATAGACAAATGTAATCTTCTTTAGTGAAAACAGAAATATTCTGCAAAATATATTTATATAACAAAAAAACAACAACAACAACAACTAAATAACAAAAATAAAATAAACAACAACAATTACTCCACTTCTCTTAATTGATTTATACAAAACATTACAATTTATGTACAGTATTTAAACCAATTATGTTATAAAGAACTGTATTTAATTTCCCAATAAAATAAAAGTAATCCCTTATACTTTAAATAAGTGAATAAATATTTTAATTACAGTAACTAGCTTGGTGTAGTTAATTACACCTAACAAATTTGTTAAGTTTGGTGCATTGATATAAATAGTTAACAATGCAATTCTATCAATCTAAAATTAACATGTGCATTGCAATTAATAGATTCAATTACATCTGCATTAGTAAAAAAATAAATATATATATATTTATATATAGTTATTATTTGTATTTGCACTACCAAGGCATACTTGTGAAAAGGCCATGCTTTAGAGGACAGAAGGCACTAAGATAATTGATGATTTGCTGAATGAAACGAATAAATAAAAGTGAACTATTATCAAGAATCCACCTGGAAGCAAGGTTACAGTGAGGAAATATATTTGAGCCATTTTAAAATGAAAAAATATAGATATTTTAATGGAAAAAATGTAATATTTAAATGTGAAAAATAAATAATTATATTTATTTTGTATTATTTTATTTATTTAATAATATTTATAACTATAATTAATATATAAATATTATAAAAATATTAATTTATTTGTATATATTTTGTTTATGAATGTATACATAATTTATTATTATTATTATTATTATTATTATTATTATTAGACATACCATCATCTGCTTCATCGCTGCCGAAGTGTTGTCTGTAGCACAGCATGATCTCCACATTATAGCACTTATAGATGGCTGTAAAGATCCCCAATAACAGCATGATGGCGCCCAGACCACCAACCAGCTCCAACCTGTACATGTCTACAGGAGAACAGAAACACACATCTTCAACGTCTAAAGTAATGAACAGACAAATTAAACATTTCTTAACATTAAACATTTCTTAAACATTTCTTCTTTATGTCTTAATGCATTTAAAAACACTCACGAAAAAAAATATTTACCATGTAATTCCCTTATTGGTCATCGGTCAGTTACATAAAACAGCATTTATGTGATGTCCAGCTTCAATACAGTTGCCAGTAGGATTTAACATTAAATTTAACATCTACAATATTATAACCCAGCAGGCACAGGATGTCAACATGATGTCAGATTGATGTTGTGCCCCAACGTCGTGGGATGTTGCATTTTGTTTGGAAATGAAAACTGGGTCGACGTCATACAGTGTATACATTCATTCATTTATTTTCTTTTCGGCTTAGTCCCTTTATTAATCTGGGGTCGCCACAGCGTAATGAACCGCCAACTTATCCAGCATTTGTTTCATGCAGCGGATGCCCTTCCAGCTGCAACCCATCTCTGGGAAAACTGTATACAATCATTCATTAATTTTCTTTTCGGCTTAGTGCCTTCAATAATCTGGGGTCGCCACAGCAGAATGAACCGCCAACTTATCCAGCATATGTTTTACACAGCGGATACCCTTCCAGCTGCAACCACTGGGAAACATCCATACACACTCATTCACACACATACAGAACTAAAAATTTAGCTTACCCAATTCACTTGTACCACGTCTTTGGACTTGTGAGAGGAAACCCCCACGACCACAGGGAGAACATGCAAACTCCACACAGAAATGCCAACTGACCCAGCCGAGGCTCTAACCAGCAACCTTCTTGCTGTGAGGTGATTGTGCTACCCACTGCGCCACTGTGGCGCCCAATTTAGTTCCTTCATTAATACATTCATTTTCTTTTCGGCTTAGTCCCTTTATTAATCTGGGGTCACCACAGCGGAATGAACCGCCAACTTATCCAGCATATGTTTTACGCAGCGGATGCCCTCCCTTCCAGCTGCAACCCATCTCTGGGAAACATCCATACACATTCATTTACACTCATACACTATGGACAATTTAGCCTACCCAATTCACCTGTCCAAAGACGTGGTGAAAACCGGAGCACCCGGAGGCAACCCACACGACCACGGGGAGAACATGACTCCACACAGAAAAGCCAACTGACCCAGCCAAGGCTCGAACCAGTAACCTTTGTGCTGTGAGGCGATCGTGCTACCAACTGCGACACCGTGGCTCCCAATACAGTGTATAATGTAATTAAATTTTTTGACAAGGGTTTCTGTATGATACTTAATTTCAGTAGCAAGTAGTCCAGACTTTAATGTCACACAATCATTCAGAAATGACTATTACATGCTGATTTATACTGTGAGGTGATTTTCTACTTCAGTTTCTACATTTATACATGCATTATGTATCTGGATTTCTTACTTCAGGCTGTTTGAGTGCACATCATTCACAGCTGAGTTTTAGAAGCTAAATCTTTAATAAAGATGGAGGATGATTAAGCCCTTCTTTCAAGCACACAGTGGAATCAATTTTAGCTCCACTTTACATTAAGTTATGTTGGCATTAGTTTACGTTAATTGGTTTGACAGTATTTAGGGCCAGACAAAATTTGCAGACTTGTTTCTGTTTCCTCACAGATTTTTGTAACATATCTGTGGATTTATGTGGAATGATATTAAGAGTTTCTTCATTTATTCATTTTCCTTCAGCTTCGTCCCTTTATTCATCAAGGGTTGCCACAACGGAATGAACCGCCAACTTATCCAGCATATGTTTTACACAGCAGACGCCCTTCCAGCTGCAACCCGGTACTGGGAAACACCCATACACTCTCATTCACACTCACTCATACACTACGGCCAATTCAGTTTGTTCAGTTCACCTATAGTGCATGTCTTTGGACTGTGGGGGAAACCGGAGCACCCGGAGGAAACCCACACCAACACAGTAGATGGGAAGAACGTGCAAACTCCACACAGAAATGCCAACTGGCCCAGCTGGCACTCGAACCAGCGATTTTGTTGATGACGCAACAGTACTGACCACTGAGCCACCATGTCACCAATTTTGAGAGTTTAGAAGCTAAAACTTTATATAGCATAGCACTTTTTGTGGTGTTGTTTTCAGAATGTATGTTAACCCCCCCTATGCCCCCCACTGCCCTCCCAACCCCGTGCCACCCCATTTCCCCCTTAAAATTATGACTAAATCGGCACAGTTGGTGCATTTAAAATTGCACACTTCCCTACTAAATAGTCTGTGAAACAATACCTGAGCAGAGTAGTATGTCCAAAATCAATGTATTGGTAAAACAGTAGGCGATATGTACTCAGATGACCCACAAGTGCACATACAGTTGACACTTTACAATTCAATGAGGCCATGTGAGATAATTTATGAATGGGAGTAAAGTGACGCAGATGATGCTGGTCGGTCATGTGATGATAAATGCCAAATGTTAAATTTCTGAATTTCATTCATACTCCTCACATTCATACTATATAGAACAGGGGTCTCCAACCTTTATTAGATACACCTTATTAGTACCATTTGTACCTACTAGACCCCATTTTACCCTTAGAACTGCCTTAATCCTTTGTGGCATAGATTCAACAAGGTACTGGAAATATTCCTCAAAAATTTTGATCCATATTGACATGATAGCATCACGTAGTTGCTGCAGATTGCAGCACATCCATGATGTGAGTCTCCTGTTACACCACGTCCCAAAGGTGCTCTATCGGATTGAGATCTGGTGAATGTGGAGGCCATTTGAGTACAGTGAACTCATTGTCATGTTCAAGAAACCAGTCTGAGATGATTCACGCTTTATGACATGGTGCATTATACTGCTGGAATTAACCATCAGAAGATGGGTAAACTGTGGTCATAAAGGGATGGACATGGTCAGCAACAATACTCAGGTACAGTAGGCTTTGGTGTTGACACAATGCTCAGTAGGTACTAAGGGGCCCAAAGTGTGCCAAGAAAATATCGCCCACACCATTACACCACCAGCCTGAACCGTTGACGCAACACAGGATAGATCCATGTTTTTATGATTTTGACGTCAAATTCTGACTCTACCATCCCAATGTTGAAGCAGAAATCAAGACTCATCAGACCAGGCAACGTTTTTCCAATCTTCTATTCCAATTTTGGTGAGCTTGTGTGAATTGTAGCCTCAGGTTCCTGTTCTTAGGTGACAGGAGCGGCACCTAGTGTAATCTTCTGCTGCTGTAGCCCATCTGCCTCAAGCCTTGGTGTGTTGTGCTTTCAGAGATGGCTCAAGGTTCGACGTGTTGTGCTTTTAGAGACATCAATTTGTCATGTAACTATGCCCAGCATACTGTTAGTTTCCTACAAAGGAATGATGTGCAAAAAGAAAGCCCCGCCTCTTACTCAATATTTCATTTAAGCTGGAAGTACATTGCATACTGACTGTCGACTTCATGTTTAGAAACAAATTGAGTCTTCTCCTCCCTTGCCTCACAGTGCTTTGGTCCAAATTCCTGCTTTCCTCTATTACATCATCTACACACCCCCCCACACACACACACGTCTGGCGAGAGAGAACAAAGTCAATAGTTGCGAAACTCAGTTAGTAAGGCTGCTGTCAAGGCTATTTCACTCACTTAAAAATTGGATAAAGTGATAAGCTTCTCTTTAATATAGATGATGGCAATGTAGGCTATTTTTCGATTAGTCTACTCTGTTAGCAACAATATACTTACCTGCTTGATGAATAGTAATGTCTAAAATGGAAACAACTGCTATTGCTGCACAAGCACAACAGCTTGAATTTTAGCATTATCATTTGTTTCCCCTTCAACAATTACCCTTAAGAAATTTTATGATCATTGTCCACCCAACAGCTAGAGGAAATTTACAGCCTTGAATGGTAGACTGGCCTGGCCTGGAAACTGGAGAGAGTGCAGCACAGAATTAAAGTGGCCATACTAGCTTTGTATATTTCTGTCACTGCCTCCTAAAACGGTATATTCACACGAGGCTTCAGAGTCAACGCTTGTCTGAAGTTGGGACTGACGCGATCGTCATAGCAGCGTCAGCCAATGAAATTAATCAACAAACGGCTACTGTCTGGACTGGTGTATTTGCATACAGCAATCTGATTGGCTGACGCTTCCGTTGGCGCTTGAAAAGTTGAGAAAGTCCCAACTCCTGCAGCGAGCAACGCCTCTGAAGCGGCGCAGACGGATCCAGAATGCAGTTCGGCAACGCTTGATGTCACCCATTCAAAGTGAATGGGAAGCGTTGACGCTGAACGCCCCGTGTTAATGGGGCGTAACTCACTTAGTCCCTGATTTATCAGGGGTTGCCACAGTGGAATGAACTTTCAATTACTCTGGCATATGTTTTATGAGGCAGATGCCCTTCCAGCCACAACCCAGCACTGGCATACACTCTCTCTTTCACACACACAATCATATATTACGGCCAATTTAGTTTTCGTTAAAAACACCAATGGTGAATGTATTTGGCCTATTGAGGAACCTGGAGAACCAAAAGGAAATCCACACAAAAACAGGGAGAACACGCAGCCAAGACTTGAACCAGCGACCTTCTTATTGGTTTATCAAAGAATGAACTGAAATGATGGGGCGACACGGTGGCACAGTAGGTAGTGCTGTCGCCTCACAGCAAGAAGGTCACTGGTTCGAGCCTCGGCTGGGTCAGTTGGCATTTCTGTGTGGAGTTTGCATGTTCTTCCCGTGTTCGCGTGGGTTTCCTCTGGGTGCTACGGTTTCCCCCACAGTCCAAAAATATGCAGTACAGATGAATTGGGTAAGCTAAAATTGTCTGTAGTGTATGAATGTGAATGAGAATGTATGGATGTTTCCCAGAGATGGGTTGCGGCTGGAAGGGCATCATTCCGCTCGCTGTGGAAATCCCTGAAAAATAAAGGAACTAAGCCGAAGGAAAATAAATGAATGAAAGAACAAAACAAAAAAAAGAACTGCGTTTGAAGTGCACCGGGGCCTTTACACAGGGAGTGTGTCCAATTAATTAGTGCTTTGAAATTTAGAAAGACAGAGAGTCACTCAGGAGAAGAAGAAAGAAAATGATTATACACAGAAACAAATCCACACTATCTTGTTTTCAGCTCAGCTCAAATTATCAATGGGCAGTACCCACTGGGAAAAACCATTAGGTTAAAAATGTAATCAAAACAAAATGACCCAGTGGTTTGTTTAGTCCATATCTTTCCCTAATTTTCATCTAAACAACACAACCCATATTTTTAAAGTGTAAGACTTACCTTTTTTCTGCAGGATGGCACTTCCGCTGCCACGACCGATGTGGTTTTCTACATTACAGGTATAGTTTCCCATGTCAGTATCCTCGACAGCGTCAAAGATGAGAGACAGCTCCACTTCCTTCTCCCCCAGAAACTCCCGCACCACCCTGTACAACACAAACAACGAACACGTTTAGATTAGCATACTCACACACTATACAATCTATTTCTGCCGAATGTAGAATATATATGTAGCGCCCTTTCCCTATGGCGATGGTAGGGCCCTGAATTCTTATCCCTCTAATTTGTGATTTAATATATTATAACCCCATTGCAATTAATGTAAATAATAAACACAGCCAATCTAGTACGAAATTCGAAATCACTCTGTCAAATTTACTTAAACACACTTAAACAATCAAAGATATACAAATAAAGAAATAAAGGTTTGTTTCAAAATAAACTTTTAGTTTTCAGTTTTTCCAGACTTAAATAAACAGCAAAATCAACAGTTCAGTTGAAAAAAAACCCCCCAAAATAGTCAGTAAATGAAAATAGTAAATGAAAAAATATGTAAAGCTCGTTGCAGGGCTGTTTCAATGTTGGTGGTCGGAGTGGCATTAAAACCCAGTTGCCCCTTCGCCCGGAGGGCAAATAATAAATAATTTACTCGTACCAGAGCCCAGGAAACACATCAGAAGCGGAAATACAGTTCAGGAGTGAATAGAGGAAAGTCAGAAGTGTGATGTTGCGTCCAACGCTGCTAGAACTCTCATTAAGGTATCCAGATTTCTCAGACGCAGTTTTTGACACACAGTGCTCAACATAAATGAGTACACCTCGTTTTAGAAATATTTGTATCCATTTGTCAGTGAATATACACTGTAAAAAACTTTTAAAATACAGGAAAAACTACAGTGTAATTGTGAAGGAACTTTCCGTGTATTCATTTTACAGCAATTTTTCGGTACAAGCTGCACTGTGGAAGCAAGAATGTCGGCACAAACAGCACGAGAGGCAAATGTCATTTTTTTGCACACACACACCCCATGCTGTAGTCAGATGTCAGAAAAGGATACATCTCCAGCAGCATTTCAGTTATTTTCTATATTTTATTGATCCACAACATGTTTTTGTAACATCGTTTTGTTTTTTTGCAGGTCAGTTACTGTGTTACTTGTTTGTTTAACTCCGTGCGGCTGCTGCTGCATGTCCTTGCGCGATGATTTTTCAGTTTAGTTGATATTTGTGAAGAGAACGTGAGTGTGTCACTGTACCAGCACATGTTTTTATTTATGTTTTTATGAATTTATGATGGTTGGTGATATACAGTATGTATATATTTTTGTATTGTTCCAAGCCCATAGCAAAATTAGCATATGCAGCTGTTGCAGGTTATTTGAAATATTATGTGTACTGGCATTCATCGGGTTGTATATTTTGGTGCATTTAAACAAAACAAATTTAGTAAATGAAAATATTTATTAAAATAGTATTTTAGTCGATGAACAACTTTAGAAATAGAAAGACAATACATTTAAATGTGAAACACTGGGGAAAAAAATAACAAACTAAGAAATTTAAACATAATTTGATAGATTTTTCGTTTCTTTTGAATTTTCTTTAAAAATATATATTTAATATTTTTCCTAAACATACAAATTTGGGTGTTCTAATTTTGGACCGCTATCATAAGTCATTTTGTTTGATTAGCCCTAGATTTGGCTTAAGTACTGATTAATCTAAAAATATAATACTGTAAAGCTTCCT
>CAIGQQ010004432.1:4069220-4087448 GCA_903798035.1 Danio albolineatus | reverse complement strand
AAGAAGAAGAAGAAGAAGAAGAAGAAGAAGAAGAAGAAGAAGAAGAACAACAACAACAACAACAACAACAACAACAACAACAACAACAACAACAACAACAACAACAACAACAACAACAACAACAACAGCAACAACAACAACCACAGGTGAAAAACCTTTCTGCGGTTCCAATAGTCAAGAATGATTTTGAAGCGTAGAGGCCCTTGCATTGACTGACTTCAGCACATCTGCTGCCACAGGATATCACCAGTCTCTCACACTGCTCTGGTGTGATCTTGATAATCGGTGCTTTAGATTCACTGACTATAGATTGTAAAGGCCGGGACACACCAAGTGGACGGTTGGCCACCGGACAGTGTCAGGCTGGTAGTGAACGTCTGTCAGGCTAGTGTGTTTGATATGTTCCACATGTCACCCCATGGCGGGCTGTCCAATTCAGCATGCATCACTAGCATCAGCCATCTGTGAAAGCGAGCCCTCTGATTGGCTGTTGAACCGAACTATGAACCGGAGCACGTGAACAAAGCTGAAGTGACAGAACTAAGCAAGTGACACTAATTAAGACACAAATTAAGTCCTGCCATTACCACTATGACTATGAGATGTTGGATTTTGATGTTGGTTTGATGGATTTTGGTCACTTTCTAACACAACCTAAAATCAACTAAATATGCCATTTACATCGTTATTGGACATCAAAATAACTATGTCCTTAGACGCTGGCTAGACACAGAATTTTCACCTGACATTACAACCTAAATCTAACCTAATGTTAACATCCTATGATGTTATGTGCCTGCTGGGTTAATTTTATCATTTTTGTTCTCGCACTCTGATTCTTAGCTGAACAGCCAATCAGAGCCCTCTCTCTTTCTACACGCTGAATTGGGCAAACTCCCTCCGACGTGAATCCAATGAGAACCGACATGTGGAACACACCAAACAAACTAGCCTAACAGATGTTAACAGACAGCCCAATGCTACCTAATGGCCAACCGTCAGCTTGGTGTAATAATGCAGGCGCAGAGCGTACGCTCTCATTACAGTAGGCTGACGTCCACTTGGTGTGTTTTTTCATATACATTTGCTTTGTTGCCATGTCCAGTAGCTATAGAAGAGGCCAAACTGCTGCAGAAAACATCACTCAAACCATAACATTTACTCTTCTCACTGAATTCTTGGCACACTTTGGGTTTCGGCCCTCCCCAGTTTGACCATGAAAACAATGTTTCCCATTGAACTTCAATAAATTTAGTTGCCTTCATTATGACTTTACTAACTGAACTATAGTTCCCTGTTCACACAACATCAGTAAATGTTAGTGAAGCCCAGGGCTTGACATTTACACTAGCCAACCCACCAGATGCGGGTAGATTTGTGCTGTGGCGGGTTAGTCTAGCCACTTTGGCTGGTTGAAAATCACCTTTAAATGGTAGTATTCTTAAAAGCAGGGTTCGACAATAAGGATGACCCAATATACGTGCAAATGTGATTTTAGAATCAAGAAGCAGCATGACTGACAATACTAATTGAGATGATAGTGGACTTCAGGAGAAACCCCCCTGCTCTCCCCCCACTGAGCATTATGGACAGCAATGTGGCAGCAGTGGAGTCATTCAGGTTTCTGGGCACCACCATCTCTCAGGACCTGAAGTGGGACACTCACATTGACTCCATTGTCAAAAAGCTCAACAAAGGCTGTACTTTCTTCGTCAGCTGAGGAAGTTCAACCTTCCAAAGGAGCTTCTGAAACAGTTCTACACCTCCATCATTGAATCAGTCATCGGTACTTCAATAACTGTCTGGTTTAGCTCAGCTACCAAATCTGACCTTCGAAGACTACGTCGAATAGTTCGGACTGCTGAGCGAATCATTGGTACAACCCTCTCTACTCTCCAAGAACTGTACTTATCACACCCAGCACACTGCCTCTTTGAACTTTTACCTTTTGGTCGACACTACAGAGCACTACGCACCAGAACAGCCCGACACAGAAACAGTTTCTTCCCACAGGCAATCCATCTCATGAACACTTGATGATAATAATCGTGGAACCAACATCACTACTTGCTATACACTTTTTATACACACATACACTTATTTAACAACACAGTTTACATGCCAATTTGCACATAACAGCTGCACATATAACGTTGTATAGTAATATGCCTTTGCATACACTTGTCAATTTGTACATTTGCATTTAACACTTACTTCTATTTTTTGAATATATTTATTATCTGTTTTTTGTCCTGTCTCTGTAATTCTGTTGCACTGTAGCAGCTCTGTCACGAAAACAAAGTCTTCATTGTTGCTCAGTCTGACTTTATGATAGCTGAGATGTTACAGTGTGACGTGAGCCATGTTCGTGCTGTCTGACATGCCTTGAATAGGGGTTCTCAGATAATTAAGGAAATTACCAGGTGCCAAACTGCTTTTTTAAAAACGTAATTCATTTTTATTAATGCTGTACTTCAGTGCTCTAATACTGTGCACGTTTACTACTGTTAGGATAACCTCAAAGAGGAATAAGCCTATAAGTGACTTTGAAATGTAGGAAATTGTAGGTTGTTCTGTAAATTTTATCCCTACACTGAAACAAATTCTATGACAAAAGTCATGACAACACATGTTTTATGTTACTTTAACTTATTTTAATTCGTTGATCAAGGGCGACATGGTAGCTCAGCGGTTAGCACTGTTACATCACAGCAAGAAGGTCGCTGGTTCAAGTCCCAGCTGGGTCAGTTGGCATTTCTGTGTGGAGTCTGCATGTTCTTCCCATGTTCGCGTGGGTTTCCTCCGGGTGCTCCGGTTTCCCCCAAAGTTCAAAGACATGCGCTATAGATGAATTGAATAAGCTAAATTGGCTGTAGTGTATGTGTGTAAATGATTGTGTATGGATGTTTCCCAGTTCTGAGCTGCAGCTGGAAGATCATCCACTGTGTAAAACATATGCTGGATAAGCTGATGATGAACAAAGGGACTAAGCAGAAGGAAAATGAATGAATAATTTGTTAATCAGATTTCAAATATTTAAGTTATACAAAGTTTTACTTGATATATTTAAGTCCGTTTGATTGATGTTCACTCAAAAACACTCACTGCTTGTTCAAATTACTTATTTAAAATGAGCTGAAACAACACAATTCTTGAACTTTTTTGAGGACAACTTAATTTTTTTATGTTCAATCCACTTCAATTTGTTCCCAGCAGGCACACTACATCATAAGACCTTAATATTTGGTTACATTAAGTTGGGTGACCAAAAATTCAATGTACGTTATTTTGACGTCCAATAACGACATAAAATGACCAAAAACAAATGATATTTGGTTGTTTTTAGGTTGCGTTGGAATGTGACCAAAACCCAACATCGAGCCAATATCTTAAGCTAACGTCATATTGACGTCAAATACGGAGATTTATTCATCAGGCATGGTAACCAAAATCCAACGTCTGATAGAAATCATAGTGGTAACGTTGACAGAACGTCAAGCTGTAACATCATTAGACATTGATATTTGGTTATTTTGAAGGTTGTGTTGGAAAGCGACCAAAATGCAACCTCTGTCCGATGTTGGAAGCTTACGCTGGTTTGACGTTAAGATCTGCCGTCAAACTGATTTTCATTTCCACCCAAAATGCAATGTTCAACAATGTTTGGGTTCAACGTCAATCTGACATCATGTTGACGTCCTGTGCCTGCTGGGTTATATTAAGCTAATTGATTTGTGTTGTACAACATGAACGAATTAGTTGGAACCCTACATATTTCTACATTGATACTTAAGATGACTTGAAAAGAATTGAAGGCAGCAATATTCTTTAGCGTATGCATAATATACGAGACATATAAACAATCAGACAAACAGAGCTCTTCAACATAACAGACAGATGAACATTTTTTTAACCTGTGTTTCAAAGGAGAGAAATGAAGTTGACAAATAAGAAGTGTTTCTTCGGTAGAACTAATGCATTGCTGGGGTCAAATCAGGCCAAGACACTTTAAAAGCAATCAAAGGTCAAAGTTGTTCAGTAAGAAACTCTCACAGACTCATATTCTCACCCACATAGAAAAAGAACTTTTACTGGGTGAAAGTAAATGTGCCCACGCCATCCTGTGCTGTCTGTAAGACGCCGTTTAGAAGCCTGCCAACATCCTCCCCAGACAAACACTTTCCATGAGAAAAGGGAAAATTAGCTAAATAGAATTTGGTGGATGTGTGCACAATTTGGAATTCATAAACTACTTATGTTTTTATTAATTTGTTTAAGAATTTACTATTCACAACCTTTTAATTCTAATGTTCTGCCTGCATCCTGATCAGTTTTGAGTTATTAAGGCTTATGCATAATGTGAAATTGGAGTGATATCCTCTCAAATTTGTAAGTAGAATTTTTTGGAACAGAACCAATTTTGCTCAGAATTATAATGCTCTTTTATAATGATTATTATTATTATTATTATTATTATTATTATTATATTCTTTTATTATGATTTATAACGATTTATAAAACCTTAACTGAAGCAATAATTCTCAAGAAAGAAACATGAACTGTTTTATTATATTTGAATACATATTTTACATCTTTGATTTTTAAAATAGCTTTGTAACAATGTGCTGACATATAAAGTTCCATTTATAGATAGTGTTCATTTATTTAATCTAAAAATAAGTACCCAATATTTTGTCAGTTGAAGATGCTGCATCAAGATCATTGCAGAAACTGTAGACAAAAATCTGCTACTGTAACCCTGTACATACTAGAGATCACATGGCTGAAATAACATGCTAACATTTATTGCACTGTAAAACCCAACAGTCAGCTTTATCAAATGAAATGAGTGTAGTTAACTCAAAAATGTACTAAAAGTTAAGACTGCTAAGAATTTTAAACTTAGTGTTAAAGGTAATGAGTTAATTAAATAGTTCATTACTTCAATTTAAATGGAGTGAGTTCACAGTATTCATATAGATTCGTTTTTTTTACTCAAATGATTTGTAGAAATCAGTTTCTTTAAACAGTTTGAGTTGCCTTAACTTATTGGGTTTTACACTACTCAGTTGGTTTGAGTTCTCTTCATTTGTTGGGTTTTACTGTATTAAAATTGCTTAGGTTACCCAAATGGATTAAGTTTACAGTACTCAATAGGATTAATTTTGAACTTAAATGGTTTGTTGCAATCGGTTTCCTCAAAATGTTTGAGTTACCTTAACTTATTGGATTTTACAGTGTGTAATTAAGACCACAGTAACTGAATCTTAATTTCAGACATTTTAAGACTAAATATGGCAAAAAACAAACAAAAAACACTGTTAAAAATGTTGTTCACAGTTTGAAAAACACTAAAAAACCTATTTCACAGACATTTTAGTTCAATCTTTGGTATTATTTCTATTGCTAGGCTCTCTGAATTCACCCTACCTACTTATTATTACTAATCTTGGCCTCTAACATATTCCTGATTGGTTTTCTTTAATGGATTCAAAGTGCTTATTGGCTAACAAATAGTACCTGTTCAATTTTAAAGAACGAATCTTTTTGTTTTATAAATAAAAGGTCCAAAAATGTATAGCGCTTCACAAACACACACACACAAACACACACAACATGATAGAAATAAGTTGCCAGAATATGTCATTCTGAAAATACGTGCCATGATAAAATGCATTGCTTCGGGTACATTTCGTTACACGTTCCAGATGACAAATCCAGTAGAGGGCGCTGTGTACATTTTTGCAAATCTAAAATATGTTAGAGTACATTTGTTGTACAGTTCAGATACACTGGCCAATTTTAGGTGTCCATAAGAAGGCAGTGCTTATTGTAGAGCTAGACCCTTCTCAAAACTTAACCAGTAGTGTTTTCTAAAGCAAACGTAAGAGGAAAGTGCACTGCAACTATGACGTTTTACCTTGATTTTACATTGTTTTTATCTCTTTTGTGTAATGGTTTATTACCTATATGATCTCCCACACAAGCAACACACTGTGCAAAGCGAACTACCGAGCAAACTGACCATGCCAGAAAAGTTGTCTATGTAGAGATAGATACTGTAAGTGAGGCAAATGTATCCGATGATAAACTAATAAACTACGTTAAGGTTGCTTTGTGGTGTTTATTTGGTGTTGTGTAAAGAACTGCACAAATCGTTTGTTCGTTTGTTTGTTCGTTTGTTCGTTCGTCCGTTCTTTAGTTCGTTCGTTCTTTAGTTCGTTCGTTCATTCTCCTTTGGCTTAGGCAGCGGATGCCCTTCCAGCCGCAACCCAGTATTGGGAAACACACTCACTCTCACATTTACACACTCACTCATACACTGCGGCCAATTTAGTATATGCAATTCATGTATAGCGCATGTCTTGGAGGAAACCGAAGGCTCGAATCAGTGACCTACTGTACTTGCTGTGAGTCTATTGTGATACCCACTGCACCCTGTCTACAGAACATATCATCGTTATACAATGATTTGCCTAATTACCCTAACTAGCCTAATTAACCTAATTATCCCAGCCTTTAAATGTCACTTTAAGATGAATAATATGTTGAAAAATATCTAGTAAAATATTATGTACTGTCATCATGGCAAAGATAAAACAAAATCAGTTATTAGAAATGAGTTATTTAAACTATTATGCTTATAATTGTGTTGAAAAAAAATCTCTCTATATATAAACATTTTTAATAAAGTGGTGAAACCTTCAAATAAAAAAGCACGACCTCACTCTTTACTCATTATTCTTAGACACCTAAAGAGCAATGGCCTAATTTCCCTTAAAAAAAAGGCATATCACGCTGTTTTATTAAACTGACCTCTTCCTTCTACACCTCCAGTTTCCGCGTGTCTGCCCACAGATAAAGCCAACACTTCCACCCACGTCCACTCATGTGCTGTCCTCGCATCAAAACCGCACTTAGATTTAGAGCTCTGTGTAAGATGTAGCACATAATCCTAACATGAGGAGAAATACAGGACTTCTTTTTCACTGGATTTACAGAGTAAAGTTGACCCAAAAAAGAAAATTCTGTCATTTATTTTACCTTCATTTGTTCCAAAGCTGGATGACTTTCTTTCTTCTGTTGTTTTTTTGTGTGATTATTTATTTATTGCAGAACAAAGCAAGCATACATACCCAGGTAGCAAAGATTTATGGCCTAGATTTGGCATAACACTCACATTCATCTGGCACTGGTATACAGCATGTGGGCCAGACATGGCCCATGTTTGGCAGAAGTGCACTGTTGTTAAGGCAGCACTCAAGACATGGGCCAGATGTCAAATGTAGTGTCTGGCATTAGTAGTATAGTATAAAACATAAAAAAAAAATTCTAACAAAATATTATTTTGCTAATTGTTTTATTAATAACCATTACTAACCATTACTATTATTAATGCGCCTAAAGCGTAATACTTCATGCGTGTATCAATTTCATTGCAGTCATGACACACCAACCCACATAGCAAAAGGACTTGGCCCAAATGTTGGCTTACTATGGCACTGTGAGCATGTTGTCGGCACTGGCATGCATAATGTCAGCCGAATGTGGGCCATGCATGGCAAAGATGGCACTGCATGCATAACGGCAAACTACATTTGGGCCAGTTGTGGATGGGAGGTGTGTGGCCCAGATCAGTGTAGTGATTGTTCACATTGCTTAGGTAACATTAGGGTGAGATATGGCTCAGTTTTTAGGGGTTTTTTTGGTTAAAGTATAAACTTATAGCTGACAATCTGTACCAATAATAAATCTGTTTTGGCCCAGTTCAGGGCCAGTTAAGGGTGATAAATTGCCTGAGATTCAGGCCAGTTATGGCCCATGTGTGGCCCTTGTCTTTAATCCAATTATGGGCCAATTCAGGACCGTCATTCTTTGCGGTACTTGGGCCAAGGGAAAAGTTGTTGTGTGGCCCGGAGCTGGGCCAGAAAACATTTGCTATGTGAGTTAACTAGGTTAATTAGGTTAACTAGGCAGGTTATACAAATTATTGTATAAAATTAATTAAAGGGGCTAATAATTTTGACCTTAAAATGGTTGTTAAAAAAATTAAAAACTGCTTTTATTCAAGCCGAAATAAAACAAATAAAACTTTCTCAAGAACAAAAATTCTTATCAGACATACTGTGTAAATTCCCTTGCTCTGTTAAACATCCTTTGGGAAATATTAAAAAAGGAAAACAAAATCTAAGGGGGGCTAATAATTCTGACTTCAACTGTATGTGCCCTCAGAATTTGAGTTACACAATGAACAAAAAGGAGTAGGTAACCGCTTAATTCGGTGTCGTACATACGGAGTTGAATAAGCCTTGTGGATCAGTTTATATTGTGTAAGTTGATGAGCAGGATTCTTGGACATTCTTGGACATCACATACTTTCCCATATCCAGTCGCAATTCAGTTTGTAAGGGGCCAGTTCCTTTTCCCATAATGTTAAGATGGAGAGAGTACTTTCTACAGCTGATTAAATTACTATAAAACTGGTAACAGAAAAAAAAGAAGATATTTTGAGGAAAGCTGTAAACCAGTTATTTTCATAGTAGGGAAAACAAGTCAATGGTTTCCAGCTTTCTTCAAAATATCTTTCAACAGAAAGTCGCTCGAATATCGATCGGAATATCGGATTTCGTGTTCAACAGAATAAAGAAAATAATAAAGGTTTAAACCCACTTGAGGGTGAGTAAATACACTTTCAGAAATAAAGGTATGCGAGCTGTCACTGGCGTGGTACCTTTTTAAACAATATACATTTGTACCTAAAGGGTCTATATTAACACCTCAAGACGGCGCTCACTGACAGTATAGTGTCCCCTTCACTTTACTAGGGCATTAGGACTCACAAAGACTGCAGGTTAAGTACCCCCTACTGGCCTCACTAACACCATTTCCAACAGTAACCTAGTTTTACCATGTGGTCTCCCATTCAAGTATTAATCAAGATCAGCTGCTTAGCTTTAGTGGAGTAACTGGGCTGCAGGTTGATATGGCTGTGGGATTTTGAGTGTAAAATGAACGCTACAGTGCACTTCTGATCACCGCTTACCTCCATATGCACTCTCAGAAATAAAGGTACGTGAGCTGTCACTGGGATGGTACCTTTTCAAAAGGTACACATTTGTACCTAAAGGGTCCATATTAAAACCTCAAGGGTACATATTAGTACCTAAAAAGTACAGAAGTGTTCCTCTTAAGTGTTTTAGGTACTAATATATACTTTAGAGGTACCAAAATGGACCCTTTAAGTACAAATGTGTACCTTTTGAAAAGGTACCACCCCAGTGACAGCTCGTGTACCTTTATTTCTGAGAGTGTACAGAGAAAATGTCATTGTTTGGGTGAACTATCCCTTTAAGTTTTTATGCTTCGAAACCTTTAAATCTCAGCTCAAATTTCATTATATCAACAGTGTGGAAATGTGAACAGTTTCTTTTAATTATAACCGGATGCTTATTTAATGGAGAACTATTGTTTCCACGCACTGGAAAGACCAGCTGATTCAGTAAACTCTGCTGAATAATACTACTTTATTTACCGCACTGATCCACTATTCTCACATATGCTGATTATATGCAAATAATGTCTAAAAACCCTTCAGGGCTTTCAACAGCATTAACAGCACAGGCAGTGAAGAGCTTCCTCTGCCTGCAATTACAGCTTTTTAGAGATGGAAAATGGTGGGAAATGCAAATGAAACGAGGCTGCGTTTGGCCACAATGTTTTAATGATGAATACTTATCCAGTTTGCTCCAGTAATCGTATCCAGTATATCTGAGGCTCGTTGAATGTACGTCACCAGGCTAAGCGTTCACCACTGAAGAAACGGCAGATGATTTCTTAAACATAAAACGCCTATCAAGGTCAATTTAATCCAAGCTATGTATAACATGTTACATTCAGACTCCAGTTCTGCGATTATAAATATTATTTAAGCATGGTTATGAGTGAAATATATTTCTGTCTGCTTTGGATGTCTTGAATAAGCAGTGTAGTATTTGATACACAGATGAATCAAAGATCGTGTTATTTGCAGCACCCCAAACGAAAACTCCTTCAAGCCAATCTGACAAGCAGCCAAATCTTTTGCTATGTTCTCTGTTTGCTTTTAACATGTGTGTCAGGGTCAAAGTCTACAACAGATGCTTTTAGAAAAAGATTTTTACTCAAAAAATAGTCGAAAAACGAAATATTCTGATGTTTTACTTGACAATGTGGTAACATTATAGGTCACACTTTGTTTTAATGTACAATCCATGCTATTTAAAAAAACTATTAGCTGCTTATCGATAGTTAATAGCTTCTTAACAGGTAGTTGTTGGGTTTAGTTGGGTAGCATTAGGGATGTAAAATAAGATCATACTTTTTAAGTGCCAGTAGTAAATGGTGTGAATTGCTGTATAAAGGTGTGAAACACACATATATATGCATATATAGAATCTGATTGTCTGATAGCCGTTTGATATTCTGCAATGTCAAAACTCTTACAGCCTCCTCACCCTTCTGTATTACTCTGCCAAAATAGAGCGACAGCAGATGAATAAACTCAATACAGTTTGACAAATATTGCAGCTGTTGGACAACATAATGTACTTTTGAGGCTTTTTAGTCAACAATGTAGTTGTTTAGATTGCAACTATGCCGTTTATTTATAAGGATAGTGCCTATTTTAAATATTTTTAATTTTAGTATTTACAGCACCATCCACAAGATGGTGACAGAGACTGCATAATAAGCTCTTGGAGGAAAAACCCAGCGTAATTTTAATCTACAGCTGATCAAATCATTATAAAACTGGTAAGTGACTTTTTAAGTTGATCTCTCTTTTATGTATGTTGCCGTGCTGTATATATACCAGAGTAATTGTAGTGTGTTGAGTGTGAGATGGGACTCACATATTAGGAATGTGTATATTTTGTGTTGGCCACTCTTTGTATAACCCTGAGTTACTTTTTGCTTGGCCATCTGTTTCTAATTATATATGTCACTAGCCACTTTATTTGGTAGACCTTACTACAGGGTTACAAGGTTACAAGCTTACTACCTGTTACCTTACAGGGTTGTGTTGTAACTTTTTACTTTTTGTTGTTAGTAACACACGCACTGCGGGCTAAACATAGGACAACTTTATTCTTTGCAACACCAGTGTACACACACTGGGAAGTGCTGCATCTTCAACTACACACACACCGGGACCGTACCATTACATAAACTGTGTGGGGGTACACCTGGGCTAAACCATTCACTGCTTATACTACAGGTTGGACCCGCCCCTGCCTTCAGAACTGCCTTAATCCATATTGACATGATAGCATCATGCAGTTCCTGCAGATTTGTCGATTGCAAATAATGATGTGAATCTCCCATTCCACCATATGCCAAAAGTGCTCTATTGGATTGAGATATGGTGACTGTGGAGGCCATTTGAGTGCAGTCTGAAATGATTCAAGCTTTATGACATGACGTGTTATCCTGCTGGACGTAACCATCAGAAGCTGGGGACACTGTGGTTATAAAGGGATGGACATGGTCAGCAACAATACTCAGGTACGCTGTGGTGTTGACACAATACTCAACTGTGTTACGGCTGCTGCCTGTTTGTGTGTGTGCGTGTGTCATGATGTCACTCACTGTTTGTTTCCTAGAGGGGTCCGCCTTTGCGCACCTGCGGCGAGTTGCGCTATTTGCAAATTGGCTATAAATATGGATGAGATTGAGCGGAGGAGAGAGACTTCGTGGCCAGCCATCAAGCTTCTTTTATTTTCTTTAGTTTCTTGTTTTTCCTTAAGTCTTAGTTTATTATGCTTTGTTAAATGTTGGGTTGTTAGTCTTATGTTAGTGTTGTATATTGGTTGGAGAACATGAGTTTTTGATTCTTTATTCATTCTTGCTTAGTTGTTACACATGATTTTGATTTGATTTGTGATGTTGTAATAAATTTATTAGTTATACAACTTGATTCGTGTGTACTCTTTATGTTGCGTTCCCTTGATGGATTCATTTTTTGTTTAAAAGAAAAGGGTTCGTAACAACTGGTACTAATGGGCCTAAAGTATGCCAAGAAAATATCCCCCTTAACATTTTTTCCAATCTTCTATTGTCCAATTTTGGTGAGTTTATGCGATGTGTAGCCTTGGTTTTCTGTTCTTAGCTGACAGGAGCGGCACCCAGTGTGATTTTCTGCTGCTGTAGCCCATCCGCATCAACTTTTGAAGTGTTGTGCGTTCAGGGATACTCTCCTGCATACCTCGGTTGTACCGAGTGGTTATTTGAGCTAATCACTGTAGTAGTGGTTCAGAGTAGGCTGTTGCCTTTCTATCAGCTCGAACCAGTCTGGTCATTCTCCTCTGTCCTCTGCCATCAAGACATTTGCGCCCACAGAACTGCCGCTCACTGGATATTTTCGCTTTTTTAGACCATTCTCTGTAAATCCTAGAAATGGTGTGTGAAAATCCCAGTAGATTAGCAGTTTCTGAAATACTCAGACCACCATCTACCATGCCACGTTCAAAGCCTCATAAATCAACTTTCTTCCCCTTTCTGATGCGCTGTTTGAACTGCAGCAGATCCTTTTGAAAATGTCTACATGCCTAAATGCATTGAGCATTAGAGCAGTTGGACAGGTGTACCTAATAAAGTGGCCGGTGGGTGTATATATTCATTCGTTCATTTTCTTTTCGGCTTAGTGCCTTTATTAATCTGGGACTCTAACCACACAGTAATAACATGTCATTAAATTATATTACTCAGTAGTTATTGCATAGTCACAATGTAACAAGACCACCATCAAATAAAGTGTAACCTTTTCCTGCATATTACTCTGAAGCAACGTTTTGATTGTTTCATTGTATAAAGGACTAATAAAGTCAACTTGATAAGGCTTTTCCTGAGCTCCTAAGTGTGTTTTTACTTGTATCTTCTCTATTGTCATTTACTTTTCTCACAGTAGTATTCGTCTTCATATTTAGATCACTATTGTTCTGCTATGCAAAAAAAAAAAAGTATTTAGTTGAAGCAATGTCTGTGGAACATTATGCTAATTTAAAAACAACCCCAGTCTTTTTACTCTTTGTTAAATCTTATGATATTTAAGTCTTAGAGAATGAAAGTACAACAGCTGTACAGTAGTTATTACATTTGAGCCACGTTGTGAAAGCAGTTGGATGTAAGCGAAAGAGATATAAAAGATGGCCTGAAATTCCTGGGTTTCTTGCACTCAGTCACTTGAGGGCATGTGTGCAGCTTTGTCCTTAACCCTGTGTTTGTGCTGACATAAATGATATCTGAAATCATATCCAGGAGGAAGAGTATCTAGAGACCCCGCCAAGTGTTGCACCAGCCATAGGAAAGTTTTGTAAATTGGGAATGTTAGGTCCACACCAGAGGTTATGTTTGCACCATTTTTTTTTCTCAAGGCAGAGGAGATATTTTTATCCAAAGTGACAAAAGAAAAAACTTTTCACTAAGCAGCCAGCATTATTTGTATTATTTACTTGCAGGTTCATTTGACAATTTGGTAGCAAGCTAGACAGGAAAGTATATATATATATATTTTTGTGCATGTGCAGAGGTGGAAAGTGAAAAATCAAAAGTAAATCTAGCATTACATACTAAAAATATAGTGCAAGTAGAGTAAACAAAACTGCTCTAAATACTACTTAAAGAATGAGTAAAAAGTAGCCCTTTCAAAAAAACTCAAGAGTAATGAGTAGTATTACGCTGCATAGTCAATGATATTTTTAATGATAAATTACATAGTATTTAATTGTAACATGAACTGTATTTTACTGTAGGACAGTTAAGCAGCATGATACTGTATTTTAAATGAGCATTATGTAAATTATTGTATATTTTACAGTAAAAATACTGTAAGAAGCAAGAAGGTCGCAAGAAGGTCGCTGGTTCTAGCCCTGGCTGGGTCAGTTGGCATTTCTGTGTGGAGTTTGCATGTTCTCCCTGTGGTTGCGTGGTTTTCCTCCAGGTGCTCCAGGTTTCCCCCACAAGTCCAAAGGCATGTGGTATAGGTGAATTGGGTAGGCTAAATTGTCCGTAGTGTATGAGTGTGAATGTGTGTGTATGGATGTTTCTCTGAGATGGGTTGCGGCTGGAAGGACATCCGCTGCGTAAAAAATATGCTGGATAAGTTGGCGGTTAATAAAGGGACTAAGCCGACAAGAAAATGAATGAATAATTGAATGAACAAACAGTTCTAAACATGCAGTTAAATCATTTTTATGAGTAAATTCAACCCTTTTAAAAACTTTTAACCTTGAAGAGTTTGAAAAAGTGACTTGTGAACATTTTTATAGTTTAAAGTGAAAAACTGTCTATTCAACTGGGGTTGAATATTACAATACAGAAACCTTGTAATTAACTGCCAGTGGATTTAATGTTATTTCGCAGACTTATTCCATTCATTCATTCATTTTCTTTTCGGCTTAGTCCCTTTATTAATCCGGGGTCGCCACAGCGGAATGAACCGCCAACTTATCCGGCATTTGTTTTACGCAGCGGATGCCCTTCCAGCCACAACCCATCTCTGGGAAACACATCCATACATTCTCATTCGCACACATACACTATGGACAATTTAGCTTACCCAATTCACCTGTACCGCATGTCTTTGGACTGTGGGGGAAACCGGAGCACCCGGAGGAAACCCACACAACCACGGGGAGAACATGCAAACTCCACACAGAAATGCCAACTGGTATTTCTTATTCAATATATTATTTTAAACTAATGTCAATAAATATGCACTTTGTTAAACTGTAGAGTTGAATTTTTAACATCAAAAGTCGACAGAGCAGAGAACAACATCACATAATGCAATTCACACCCTTAAAATAAACGGAAAACACTTGAACACTATGAAAACTGTTAATTAACAGATATTTAATTCTAAAATTAAATCATATGTAAGATAGGATCTTATTCTGTACACTGAAAAATGAAAAGTTGAGTTAACTTAAAATTTTAAAGCAACCGGCTGCAAAGAAATTTTGAGTTTGTTAAGCTTCAGTAGATCAAGCTGTGCCAAATAAATTTTTTAAGTTGACCGAAAAGGCTGATTTAAGTCGATTATACTTTACAGAATAATTTGGCACAACTACATACACTGAAGCTTAATAAACTCAACATTTCTTTGCAACCGGTTGCTTTAAAATTGTAAGTTAACTCAACTTTTTACTTTTTGAAGATTTGAAGAAACCAAAATTTGAAGTCTCCTTAACAGAATTTTTTACTTTTATTGAACAAACAGTTCCAAACATGCAGTTAAATATTTTTTATGAATAAATTCAACTCTGAGCTCAAAAATATGTCCACTTAACTTACAATTTTAAACTGAATTAACGATTTGTAAGTTGGATTTTTTACAGTGTGGCGAACTGCTTCCTGAACAGTAGATTTGGTAACACTTTGTAATAACTACACACTATGAATCGTCTATTAAGTATTAGCAAATAGTGAATTCATTATCTGCTAAGCATTAACTCTACATTAATAGATGTTAGTAAGCAGTTTATGTATACCTGCAGCTACAAATGCTCTATTCTTGACTTATAAGTACATTTATAATGTGCTTAATAATTGTACTTTCATAATTTGATACTGATTAATTTTTCATGACTAAATTAGGTATCACATTATTTGAAAACCATTTGTATTTAAGAGTAGAATAAGATCATTCAGAATGAGTAAACGATTAATAAACTATTAAAATCAACATTTATTTATTGTGTTATTCAGGCATATAGTAAAGGTTACTATGTATGTTAATAAATGCTTTATTAACTCAACTTCCTGCAGTTTTGTGACCTGATCTAAAGTGAGGCATGCTTTATAAATCTCTTATAAATGACAATCAAAGGCTCAGTATCGAATGAACAATGCGTCTTTGCAGTCTTACCTAAATAACAAAATTAATTTCTTCACATTGTCATTATGGGGTATTGTGTGTAAAATTTTGAGGAAATAAATTAATTTAATCCATTTTGGAATAAGGCTGTAACATTAAATGTTTTGGAAAAAGTGAAGCGCTATGATTACTTTCCGGATGCACTGTATAACACTTAAGTTTTCCCCCTCAAAATAATCAAGATATGTGTTGTTTCAGCTCATTTTAAATTAGGTGTTTGAACAAACAGCAAAATTATTTTTTTTGGAGTGTATAAGTCTAGGTCCATCAGTTTGATGTGATTTTTCTATGGATGGGACTGATTACTCCACTTAGCCAATCAACGTAGTCAAGAAAATATAAATCTATAAAGTAGTGAGTGCAGATGAAAATAAAATTAATGAAAATAGCACAGTTAACCTTTTACTAACCTTTTATGGCCCGTTTCCACTGAGCAATACAGTACGGTACAGTACGGGTCGGTACGGGTCACCTTTATCAGGCTTGCGTTTCCACTGCTAAAGGCTACTCTTTTGGTGGGCGTGGTGTACGACAGAAAGTTTCAGTCGACGTCATTTTCGCTCAAGAAAATGTCTACAGTAAAGCTGTAGTCCTTCACATACCATTTGAGGAGCACTTCTCACAAAACAGAGGCTTTATTATACACATAAATACTGCTGTATAAATGTTTAATACTGACCTTTCTATGAACATGATCTGATTATAACTGCAGATCAATGATGCGAAATAGCCTACTGTCCGCGATTATATAAAATAAATAAATAAATGCTTCACATATGAACACATACAGCCCCTTACAGTCGCAGATATGTTACCAATTACAGAAAAACTACACACAGTAGACATTTATGCCTTATTTAGGTTCAAAAACAACACAAAATATAGCCCACAGTCAGTGCAAACCTCTCATCTGTATCTTTAATCTTCAGCACATGTAGCCTTTTGTTAGAGAGTAATTTCGTCTTTCCAAGTTCATAATAGTCCAGAAGGTGATGATGATAATGGTTTCTGAATTATTGCTGAAACAATAATTTGTTCCTATGTTTTTTCCGGCTTCTCCTTTGTTTTTGCACACGTCAGTCTCGCGTTTGTCTGTTTCTGAAAGAACGTTCAAAAGCACATCAATAATCAAGCGCACAGGATTAGGTTTCAAAAGCACGTCAATAATCAAGCGCACATTATTATCATCAGCTCAAGAAGTTTGTTATTTCAAAAATAGACGCGCACGCAAGAAAGCGAAAACGCTCGCACTTTAGACAGGCTTGTAAGAATCGAAGAGAATCTGCTCTTCTCTTGGCTTTGTG
Source organism: Danio albolineatus (assembly GCA_903798035.1). Classification (NCBI taxonomy): domain Eukaryota; kingdom Metazoa; phylum Chordata; class Actinopteri; order Cypriniformes; family Danionidae; genus Danio; species Danio albolineatus. Next base: position 4,070,231 of record CAIGQQ010004432.1, on the reverse strand, counting down.
GCTGTTCATCAAGACGACGACAAGGTTTGACGATGGGTCGACCATGGCTCGTTATTATATGTTTATATTATTTCGATGTATTGTCTCTCGGCTGTGTATTAAACATGGCAGGTCCTTTGTTTTCATTCTGGCTTGTTGCGCGAGCAAATGACGTATCTCTGTAAACCAATAGTGTTTAGCTGCGCATCTAGCTCCGCCTTTCGGTCACCCTTTGGTACCCTTGATACCCTTTGCAAAGGGTGACCAAAAAGTGGTATGGTACGGTTTGGTTCGGTACGCTTTTAGACAGTGGAAACGGCCTTAAAGTGTACCAAACCATACCGTACCGTACCACTCAGTAGAAACAAGCCATTACTAACTAGTACAGATACAGCACTTAAATACTCAAGTAAAAGTACACATTGTTTTTAAACTGATTCTAATGTAACTACTAAATTACAATTCCTGAGAAAATACAGTAATTTGAGCATTTGTAATTCTTTTACATTACTGTGTATATATGTGTGTGTGTGTGTGTTTGTTTGTGTACCGTGAATACATTTACTGTGGGTTGGTTAAGTGCTTGTGAAAGAAGTGTGTCTTTAGTTGCTTTTAGAAATGTGATGTTCTCAGCAGTATGGATAGAGGTTGAAGCTCACTCCACAAGAGAGGAGCAGAGGATTAAAGTTTAGGAGAATGGCTTTTTGCTTCACGGTGAAGGACCCGCAAGGTTTCAACCTATTCAATGACTTTAGCTGATGTGAGAAAGTATCTGGAAGGTCGTAAGCTCTCTGTTAAGCATTATATGGCTTTCAACGATCCAATAGCATCCTTCAAATGTGAGCAGAATTTGTGCTGAAATGGTGTGATTGCTAATTTTAAATAACTGCTATTTGTCATTGAAATAAAAAATCATGATCATGAATCATTAATCATGATATGACAGGTATTTTTAAATTCAAGTGTTATATATTTTCAGATACAGAATAAAATGAGTATTAATAAATATGGTAACACTTTATTTTGATGGTC
>CAIGQQ010004432.1:4048394-4064220 GCA_903798035.1 Danio albolineatus | reverse complement strand
TAAGAAGTTTTTAATGATTAATGAAGCAATTATAATGTTTTGTCCTATTATTTCATCTTCAGAAGTAGCGGAGTATTTACAGCCACTGTATATTTCTGCCCGGTCGCATCCCGTCCCCTTGTGCCCCCTGGCGGCAAAGTCGCAAACTGCGGTCATCCCTTAAAATATGTTATCCCGCGGCGGCGGTAATTGCCACGGCGGTAATGTCCATATTAAAGTAGTACCTACTGTATGTGTGGGTGTGAATGCAAGAGCATCCCATGCATAAAGCATATGCTGGATAAGTTGCTGGTTCATTCCGCTGCGGCGACCATTGATTAATAAAGCGACTAAGCCAAAAAGAAAATGAATTGAATGAATTAATGAATATTTAACAAATTCACATTATTTACTCTATTTCTTCTTCTGGAAAAACATTTTATTTTTTTATTTCTCTCTAATAAAAGCAGCTTTATATTCAATATTATGAAGTCCCTTGAGAATAAGGTTTTCTGATTGGCTACACTGTAAAACATGCCAGCAGCTAGCTCGCTGCAACTCTTACATTGTCGCCCATTGAAGCTAAACAGGGCCGTGCCCGGTCAGTACCTGTATGGGAGTGTTGTTAGTGAGACCAGCAGGGGGCTCTCAACCTGCAGTCTGTGTGGGTCTTAATGCCCCGGTATATTGATCGGGACTCTATACTGCTTAGTGAGCACCGTATTTTGGATGAGACATTAAACTGAGGTCCTTCGATAAAAGAGTAGGGGTTTAACCCTGGCATTCTGGCCAGATTTTCCCACTGGCCTCTGTTCATCATGTCCTCCAAACCATCCCCATATCACTGAAGCCAATCATGTCTCCTCTCCACCAATCAGCTGGTGTGTGGTGTGCAGTCTGGCGCAATATGGCTGTCACTTCATTCAGGTGGATGCTGCACACTGGGGGTGGATGAGGAGATTACCCCCAAACATGTGTAAAGCGATTTGAGTGTTCAGAAAAGCGGTATATAAATGTAAGGAATGGGTAGCGATGTCGCCTCACGGCATGAAGGTCGCTGGTTCGAGCCTTGGCTAAGTCAGTTGGCATTTCTGTGTGGATTTTGCATGTTCTCCCCGTGGTCGCGTGGGTTTCCTCTGGGTGCTCTGGTTTCCCTCACAGTCCAAAGACATACGCTATAGGTGAATTTGGTAAGCTATATTGTCCGTAGTGTATGTGTGTGAATGAGTGAATGGGTGTTTCCCAGTGATGGGTTGCAGCTGGAAAGGCATCCGCTGCGTAAAAGATATGCTGAATACGTTGGCAGTTTATTTCGCTGTGGCGACCCCAGATTAATAAAGGGACTAAGCCGAAAAGAAAATGAATGAATGAATATTGTCTGAGTTGGTGTTGTACATCATGGTACAAACACCTTGCAATAAACTTCCAGTACACTGTAAAAAATGCCTGTGATCTTAACGGTAAAAATCTGTAAAAATGCTACAGTAAAAATCTGTAACCTGGTTAACAGTATGTTTCCTTATTAAGCCCTGCATGGCAAATCACTTTTATGCTTTTTGTTGACATTACTATAGATCTTTTAGGTGTTTCCCCATCAGTGATGCACATTAGAGATTTATGCTACATCTGATGTTGATAAATAATGTTTATTTCATGGCTTTAATTTTATGCGTGTTACCACTGGTGTTTAGTAGCTGTGCGAATGACACTGAACACCTTCTATACACTGTGTCACTTTACTGCTTGTGGGAAAGTTGTTTATGATGAGCATTGGTTCATTATAAAACTTCCTCATCACTACCTGCATTTGGCTGTGTTAAAGGTGTCTATCTGTGTAACAAAAGATGTGATGTGTAGATGTTGGTAATTCAAAACATATTATCAGACATATTATCTCTATAAATGAAAGACGGCAGTTTACTGTACAAAGGAGAAATTATGTTTACAGTTTGTATCGTATTTTAAATGGTAAAATACTACCAACGACAGCTTCCGTTTTATTTCACTGTAAATGTTATGGATTTATTTTTTACAGAGTACATTTTCTGCTATTTTAGAGACTTATTTCTCTCTGTATTGTTTCTTATGCATTACTTCAAACTATTAAAATGTCAATGAAAGTCACTTTGTTGAACTGCAGAGTTGAATTTTCAACATCAAACGTCGACAGAAAAGTGATCAAGCTACCATAATGCAATTCACATCAGTAATTAAAAAAAAAAATAGGGTCACACTTTAGTTTGATGGTCCGTTTGTTGAATTTAGGTCACATTGCAACTAATTCTCATTAGATCAGAGATGCCCAAAGTAGGGCCTGTGGCCCAAAGTTGGCCCATTGTAACCTTTCATTTGGCCCACCATCCCATCTGATGTAAACTGTAATTTGTTTGCTTGTTTGTTTTATTGCTGAGCTACAAAAAAGCAAACTGAAATTAAATGTTGAATCTGATTTTTTAAAAAGTTACAGTCACTCGACGGATAGATGACTTAGCAGAAGACATCAGAGAGCAAATCAAGGCAAAAACTAGTGTAACTCCATTCTGTTATAAATGAGATTGTTTTTGTTTTTACTAATAAGTTCATTATAAAAATGTAAAACAAATTATGCTGTATTAGTTAATATAAAGCAATAATTTCTAGTTATTTTTGAAATATTAATAAATAAATTAGGAAATTACCCATGGCAACTATATTTAGCATCAGCCCACTAGCCTCAATCAAGTTTGGTTTTTAGCCCTTCATAAGAAAAGTGTGGGCACCGCTGAATTAGATTATAAGTAGACTTTTAGCTTGGGGTTAGGGGTAGATTTAGAGTAAGTTGACATGTACTTGCAAAGTTTCTTACAGTCAGTTAAATGTCTGTTGAATGTCAGCATCAACAGATATTAAGAAGACAGTCTACTGTGGCGGGTCGCCCAATGCATAATCAGCGTCATCCTGGGAGAGGAGCACAGAAGCCACCTGAAAGTAATCACGGCGATCGCCTGCATCTGGAGCTCGTTCACTCCAAAGGTATAAAAACATGCCAGCAAAGACAGTCGGGGAGAAGCCGCTCTGCTAACCCTTCCTCTAAACGAGTTCTCTCTCCCTCATACAGAAAGCATGGAGTGATTGGCTTGGGCGATCAGTGTTTCACAACAGCTCGGAAGAAAAAGGACAGTTATTTCACCAACAACCCACCTATAGCCTCACCTGGAGCACATCTACACTGGGGATGAAGGGAAGATCACAGAAGACACATGCACATCTCACTCACGTTCACTACATTGTAAATAATAAAAAAAAAGCCCTTCGGGTGTGTGTTCATGTACAACTTGTGTAGGCCTTTTCACTTCACCCTGCTACACTACTAATACTCAAATGGACCATCGAAATAGTGTTAAAGAGCCCATATTATATGTTAAAAATGGTCATATTTTGGTTTTGGGGGTCTCAAACAGCAGGCTAATATGCATGCATAGTCAAAAAACACTTTTATTGTCTAATAATCTGCATTTATTTTTACCTCATTATCCCAGCGACTCCTATATGAATCATTCAGTGATTCATCTCCTTAACGCGGTGCTAAACTGCGCTGATTGGACCGATGAGCCAGTCTGTTGCGATTATCAATATTGAATCAATGAATCAATTCAATTTTATCAATATTGAAGTAGTCAGTGTGTGTGTGTGTGAGCATATCTGCTAACACTTGTTTTTATCGGAAGTCGCCCGTATTTCAGACACCTCACCCCTAAAACTAACCACCCGGTCTCCCAGCACATTGCTCTATTCTTAACTACAGCATAAGTAAAAACAACGTCACACATTCAGTATTAGTGCACACAGCGGCAAAAGCTGAACCATTGAGAAACGGGACCACCGCACATGTGTAGGAGAGCTGATGTAGCCATAGCAGCGACAAACAGCAGTGAAACGCAGCTCACAAACGCATTTTAATCCGTAAACAAAGCGGCACACGTCACGTTTACAACGTGCTTTTAGATGCGATATGAGAATACAAGTTAACCAGATACACTACAAGTGGTTACAAGTTACAAAACACAGTTAAATGCATCATTTACAAGCTAGAGAAAACAATGAGGCGACCGTTTTAATCGCACTTACTTACACTTGTTGGATAGCAGGCCAGGGAAATGTCCCGCTGTTCCCTATGGCTAGTCTGCCCCTGCATACATCAAGTCTTTGCTGATCCTTCATTTAACAAACGATCGACGAATCCTTTGTTGTAAGCATGTAGATTTTAGAAGCACTCCTCAGAGGGAACAGTCTCGTCTGTGGTTCATTTGCACACTTCCTATAATATCCAGCCGAGCACAGTGCTCTTCTCTGTGTTGCCAGATGTAGCTGACTGACTCCAATCCAAACCCTATCTAAAAGGTTTTTACCTGCACCATTAAAATTAAAACGGCCCAATCTGGCAACCTTTGCTCGCTGCTGTTGCTTGTGGGCGGGGTTGGGGGTTTCGAATCTCCTGGGGCTGCGTGCGCACAAATGGGCGGGGCTTATGTTTCGTGTTCACGTCATGCCGAAACGGCTAAAGACTCGTAAGCACGGCGATATGTTTGAGGAACTATGAGTCGACTCTTTTATGGATGAATCAATAGTTTTAAACACTGTGCACTTTCAGATTTAAGCCTTAGCTGGACATTTTACTTCACTTAGAGCTGTGGTACACACTACATGCAAGCTCATTTTCAAAAACCCATAATAGGGGCTCTTTAAAAAATAGATTCACAAAATATGGAAACTGTTAATTAACAGATATTTGTTTACAGTGTACAGAACAAACCACTCCTGTTCAATGACTTGCCTAATTAACCAAACTTGCTTAGAGTCACGTTTGTACCGTATGTTTGTTTATTTCTGTTTCTTCTACTACACTTTGTTTCCTTAATTATGCTTTTAGTTACTATGGTTATTTATTGTTTCCAGTGCTTATCTCATTCTTTAGTTAACTTAATTGTTTCCTCTCACACATCTTATTTGCTTCTTGTCTGTTGTTGTTTAGTTACTCATATGGCGTCTGTGTGTTTCCTGTTTGTTTTGCTTTCTTAATAAATTGCGTTTACTGCATTTGGTTCCTCACCTTGAACAACAAGCTGGACTGTAATGAACATAGTTAAGCCTTTAAAATTTGCTTTAATACTTTTAATAGAAGACTACACAGTGACTCAGTGGTTAGCGATGTCGCCTTAAAACAAGAAGGTCGCTGGTTCGTGTCCTGGTTGGACCAGTTGGCATTTCTGTGTGGGGTTTGTATGTTCTTCCCTGGATTGTGGCTGGAAGGGCATCCACAGCGTAAAACATGCTGGAAAAGTTGGCGGTTCACTCCGATGTGGCAACCTCAGAAATAGAGACTAAGCCGAAGGAAAATGAATGAATGAATGATTTTAATAGGCTAATACATTTAGGCATGGGCAATGTGGGTGGCATCTTGGTATCATTTTCGTCTGTGACACAACCACCAGCCCCTCAAACCCTTTCAACTCACCCTGAACGGGATAGGATGTACATATATGTACACATAATATAGGAAACTGCCAATTTATTTATGTCACATATATTTAAAACTTATATCAAAAGCTACAGGGAGTGCAGAATTATTAGACAAATGAGTATTTTGAACACATCATCCTCTTTATGCATGTTGTCTTACTCCAAGCTGTATAGGCTTGAAAGCCTACTACCAATTAAGCATATTAGGTAATGTGCATCTCTGTAATGAGAAGGGGTGTGGTGTAATGACATCAACACCCTATATAAGGTGAACATAATTATTAGGCAACTTTCTTTCCTTTGGCAAAATGGGTCAAAAGATGGACTTGACAGGCTCTGAAAAGTCAAAAATAGTGAGATATCTTGCAGAGGAATGAAGCACTCTTAAAATTGCCAAGCTTCTGAAGCGTGATCATCGAACAGTCAAGCGCTTCATTCAAAATAGTCAACAGGGTGTGGAAAAACCAAGGTGCAAAATAACTGCCCATGAACTGAGAAAAATCAAGCGTGCAGCTGCCAAGATGCCACTTGCCACAAGTTTTGCCATATTTCAGAGCTGCAACATCACTGGAGTGCCCAAAAGCACAAGGTGTGTAATACTCAGAGACATGGCCAAGGTAAGAAAGGCTGAAAAACGACCACCACTGAACATGACACACAAGCTGAAATGTCAAGACTGGGCCAAGAAATATCTCAAGACTGATTTTTCTAAGGTTTTATGGACTGATGAAATAGGAGTGAGTCTTGATGGGCCAGATGGATGGGCCCGTGGCTGGATCGGTAAAGGGCTGAGAGCTCCAGTCCGACTCAGATGCCAGCAAGGTGGAGGTGGAGTACTGGTTTGGGCTGGTATTATCAAAGAAGAGCTTGTGGGGCCTTTTCGTGTTAAAGATGGAGTCAAGCTCAACTCCCAGTCCTACTGCCAGTTTCTGGAAGACACCTTCTTCAAGCAGTGGTACAGGAAGAAGTCTGCATCCTTCAAGAAAAACATGATTTTCATGCATGTTCCATCACACGCGTCCAAGTACTCCACAGCGTGGCTGGCAAGAAACTGTCTAAAAGAAGAAAAACTAATTACATGGCCTCCTTGTTCACCTGATCTGAACCCCATAGAGAACCTGTGGTCCATCATCAAATGTGAGATTTACAAGGAGGGAAAACAGTACACCTATCTGAACAGAGTCTGGGAGGCTGTGGTTGCTGCTGCACGCAATGTCGATGGTGAACTGATCAAAACGATGACAGAATCCATGGATGGCAGGCTTTTGAGTGTCCTTGCAAAGAAAGGTGGCTATATTGGTCACTGATTTGTTTTTGAATGTCAGAAATGTATATTTGTGAATGTTGAGATGTTATGTTGGTTTCACTGGTGAAAATAAATAATTGAAATGGGTATATATTTGTTTTTTGTTAAGTTGCCTAATAATTATGCACAGTAATAGTCACCTGCACACACAGATATCCTCCTAAAATAGCTAAAACTAAAAACTACTTCCAAAAATATTCAGCTTTGATATTAATGAGTTTTGTGGGTTCATTGAGAACATGGTTGTTGTTCAATAATAAAATTAATCCTCAAAAATACAACTTAAATGTTGTATTACAACTAATAATTCTGCACTCCCTGTATATTAAAACATATATATATGTTCTTCCCATGTGGGATTTCTGTGTGGAGTTTTCATGGTTTCCCCATGTACTGTAGGTGTGGGTTTCCTCCGGGTGCTCCAATTTCCCCCAAAGACATGTTGTATAGGTGAATTGAATAAATAAAATTGGCCGTAGTGTATGAGTGTGTGTGTTTGAATGAGAGTCAACCTTAGTATTTAAGTTCACTAAACTTAAATCATATCCACTGTATATAAATCCACTTAAATTATGAAGTCAACATCATTCTTAATTACAACTAACTTTTCTATTTAAGTTAACTAAACTTAGACGAGTTAAGACAACTTCACTATTTAAGTGAAGTTAATTACATTTTTTAAGGCAGCACAAACCCTTACTTTAAGTTGAAACAACATTTTTTTTTTGACCATGTTTCTGAAAATCTGCCCATTAACAATTTTACTCTGAATGAATAAAGAAGATGTTGTCTTACTTCTGAAAATGCCACAAGAAGTGAATAAATAAACACAATTTCACTCTGTAATAGACACTTCTGACCGATGCTACAATTGCACAACACTACCAGTAAACAGACGTCCTCTGGAACGCTTAGATCTCTAGTTCTATAAAGATTCACTTGGCATACTGCTCGGTTATTGAGAGATAGTTGACATTTCGAGGTCTCAGAAAGTGCATTTCCCGTGCTATCTCTGTGTCAATGTGGGAATAATGTGTTATTATTTAGTGGGAGCTGACAGATTAAATATGTGAAATCTCCAGCTATTTTGCTCCTGACAACACAGCCCGAGGTTGGACGAGGAGCCTTACAAATGCATCCAGACAGGAGTAAATACTTTGAAAAGAAAGAGGGGGAGTTTGACAGAGGAACAGAGAAATGTCTCCTACACAGGAACATTAATAGTTAAAATGCTGCTTACCGCTGAGCTAAAAATCAAAAGGTACGGTGGGAACTGTTAGCCTGTGTTGTGCTTTGATGGATGCTTCAGTTATAGTCACAGTACAGATGCCAGATTAAGGATGATTCCCCGGTGTGTTTTTTTTTTCATTTCCTTTGGTAGTTTGATAATTCATCTGTCTTTGTTGTTTTTACGTCAGCTGACACCGCATGCTGTCCGAAGAGTTTGTTTAATTATAAAAGCTTTATTATAAAGTTTAATGCAAGTTATAAGTGTCTTTATTTTTAGTGTGCTTTTTGTGCTAAATGAAATACATTTGTTATGTATACATTTAATATATTTACATCTATTCATGGTCTATTTCCCAGAGAAATGTGTGTAAAACAAATGCTGGATAAGTTGTCGGTTCATTCCGCTGTGGAGGCCCTGGATTAATAAAGGGACTAAGCTGAAAAGAAAATGAATGAATGAATGAATATATGGTCTAATATATAAAATTTAGGGATGTGCTGATATCAACCCAGGGTCATTTTGATTCCGAGCCCCTATATACGTTTCTGGAGAGCACCAAACATGTCCCAGGAGGTTTTGAGATCTCAAATTTCTCTCGCGAGAGGCATTCACGCCTGCTCTTGTCACGTAAATCCACCAACACCACACTGACTGACTCACTGACTGACTGACCGACCGATTCCCCCACCCACACCCTTCCCTAAACCCAACTGATAGTGTTTTTAAAGGTACTGATTGAGCACTGTTGTCATAGCCAACTCTGCTCTGTCTCAAACCCTCTGACTTACGGCGAGCCACTGGACAAACTGGTAACAGCAGAAAGCTGTCCACATGGCTGACTGACCGACTGACCAACCAACCACCCCCTTCCCTAAACCCAACCGCAGTGTTTTGAAAAGCAATCCAGAAAAAGAAAATCCCTCGACACAACCTGATTTTGACCACGTTTTTAGATTTAACCACATTCTCACCCTGTTATTTACTTGTTTGTTTTATTTTTTTGGCTTTTGTTTTTGTCTTACCTGCTTTCTAGAACTGTTTTTCACCAGATTCAAACACTTAAATTCTTCGACATACGTGGACAAACTGTTTACAGCAGAAAAGCTGTCCACACGGCTGACTGACTGACCGACTGACCACCCCCTTCCCTAAAGCCAACCCATAGTGTTTTAATAGCACTAATTGATCAGTTTTTTTTAGCTTTTGTTTTTGTCTGACCTGCTTTCTAAAACTGTTCTTCACCAGATTCAGACTCCATCATCATGGCACTTCACTCTGCGTTTCATATCCTCCGAAGTATGTGGCAAGCCACTGGATAAATTGGTGACAGTAGAAAGCTGTCCACATGGCTGACTGACTGACCGTCCACCCCCTTCCCTAAACTCAACCCATAGTGTTTTAAAAGCACAAACTGACCAGCTCCCACCCACCTCCCTAAATCCAATCACAGTGTCACTGCATAATGCCATAATGCTATAATGGTTTTTCAACGGTAAATCTTGGGTAAATTTAGGTATTAAAATGCACCTTTAAAGAACCACTATGGACCTTTTTGGTACAAATATGTACCTTTGGAAAAGGTACTACCCCTGTGGCAGCTCTCGTACCTTTATTTCAAGAGTTCACACTTAGCTCAAAATGTATAAATAGCTTGTTTGTCATTCTGTCCTGGGAGAGACCCCTGAGCTCAAGGGATGCTCGGGCCCAGGGCTCCCTTCCTTTCGTGGGGAGATTGAGCTCAGGCCGATTTCAAAACTTCTCCGCTGCTGAGGCTAAGGGAAATTCCAGACAGCAAGACATTTAGGAAATAAGACTTCGAGAAATTTGTCTAAAATATAGAGCATATTTGTACGGTGGCAAAAAAACGGGGCACATGGGGAAACCCATACGGATAAGGGGAGAACATGCAAACTTCGTACAGAAACACAAGATGGCCCAGTAAGGGTCCAGGGCCATTGGTATTCTTGCTTTGAGGCAACAGTGCCAACCATTCTGAGTAAAGGTTTAAAAAAGGGAGGAACGGGGGTTTCTTCCAGACGAAGATAGTTGTAGAAACGATATGAGGATACATGTAATGAATTCTGATCATATGATTGGAGGATCGTGATTGGCTAATATGGGCCAGCTGGGTCAATCATGAGCCCGTGCTCCTCTCGAAATTAGTTTAATATTAAACTTCACTTCTGAAAGAGTACTCTAAGAATAAGTAAAAAAATGCATCAAAACAAGTGAACTAATAGGATGTTAAGTCAAAAGCTTTGTGTTCTTTCTATAATAACATTTGAAAAATGGAAGAACCAAACATGCATATGAAACAATAAAATAATTAGAATGTTAAATCTCAATTAAAAAATAAATAATTTATGGATCACAACTCCAGTTCCAATTTAACAGCTTGAATTAATTTAGCTGAATGCTTAAATTAGCCATTCAGATTCATTTGGGTAAACAAACCATGGCACCTGCTCATTACAAATTGTTTTGCATATGGATGATTGAATTTCAATAAAAGAATGTCAATGGCACTCATTGATGTGGCTGAAGTGAAAGACACCAGCCAACATAAGGCCACATCAATCATTTGCAACATTGAAATGTCTATTGCATGAATATGGACCTAACGAACATACAGTAGATACTATAATAAGCATTGTATCACTGCACACTGTAGCACTCGTGAATTCTATTAAAGAGCAAAACATCAATGAATAAAACACACTCCACATTAGCACTTGATCAGTCCATGAAGCTATAACAGCAAGACTGTCCAATCCACAAGCTCTCATTATTTAGATCTGACCAATCCTACTCCAACACACTAGTCTGGAAGTTTCTGGTAATCCTGAGGAGCTTGATTAGTGGCTATGTGTGTTTCATTAGGACTGGAGATAATCTCTTCTGGAAGACCCTCTCCAGAGGTAGGATTGAAAGATTTCAAAGGGGTTTGGCACAAGTGCGCCATTTGTAGCCACTATGTCCCCTTGATGTGCCCTATTTTTGAGCCTGCGCTGGAAAGCTATTATCAAACCTATATTATTGAAGACTTTATATTGATCTTATTCTGCATTGTGGAAGTAAGCTTTTTGTTTTGCTATTGTATTGCTTTTGATTCATAAGCTTATGGGGGAAATGACTAAGAATAACAAGCAGAATTAAATGGTCATTCTCTACAAACAACTGTGGTCATGACGAAATCTAAAAATAAAAATAATATAATAAAAACACCAATTTGGAACATTAAGCAGCATAACAGGTGTTTTTTACAGTTAAAAACTCATTGAAAAAATAACACAGGCTCATTGAGAGTATGTGCACAGGGCTACATTTTTGGGAACAGTGAAACACGTGGCTTGACATACGTCTGCCTGCATTTTGTGTGTAAAACGAATGCTACAGAACTTCTATTCCCTTTTGCACCTCCATATGAACTGGCGCAACCATTTTGCTTGGTATCTTACCTCGTATGGTGTCGGATTTGGGATGTGAAGAGGATTGTGTTTGAGTTTGGTAGAGGATGGCTGCAGAAACCAGGTAAAGCAAAACAACTGAACAAAATAAAATAATAATAAAAAAACAGTGTGGAATTGTGGTAAAACACACCCATGATGCATTTTTCTCTTCTAGTTGCTTATGAAAACACTATCGGTTGGGTTTAGTCAGTGGTTCTCAATTCCAGTCCTCGTGACCACCCCCCCCCCCGCCCCCTCTACCATGCACATTTTGTATGTTGCACTTATTTGACACACAAGGATCAGTTCATGGATCTCTCAGTTAGCGAGTTGATGATCTGAATCAGGTGTGTTAAGTAAGGAAGACATACAAAATGTGTAGAGTGGGGTGGGGGGGATTCAGTGAGTCAGTTGCATAGTAAGATGATCTATCAACGGCAAGCCTTGGCTTCTCGTGAACACATGCGAAAGAGCACATATGAGCAAAGCAAACGTGGCCCAGTAACATATTTGAGATTCACAGAAATGTACACAAGTGCATCTGGTGGATTTATGAGAAGGATGTGCAAATGGCACATATGAGAAAATGTAGCCCAGTAATGTATTTGAGATCATCAAAAATGTACACAGCGGGGGTTCGTTGAAACATGCTGCATGCATCGCCTTGGTCACGGGTCTCAAAAATGAAAACCTGGGCACATATCTCCAATGAGGCTGGGTTGATTGAAAATGTATGAGACTGGAAGTCTACAGACAATTAGGTTCCAGTGGCTTTGCCCACAGTTAAAGTGTTAGTTCACCCAAAGATGAAGTTTATGTTATGAATTAATTCACCTTCATGTCATTCCAATCCAGGCCTTCTTTTTTTATCTTCACAACACAAATGAATGTATTGTAGATGAAATCTAGACAGCTCCCTCCTCCTCCTCCATAGACAGTAACATTCAAAGTCCAGAAAATGAACCAAAACCATTGTTAAAATAGTCAGTCTAACTCGTATCTGTCTTATATAAAGCTCAGGGAACACTTCTGTGCACCAAAAAATGTAAATATGACTTTGTTCCCCAGTGTTTTCTCTTCCTCATCAGGGGTCTCATGTATAAAACTTTGTGTAAGAGAATTTTTTCCATCGTGGCTAAGAATGTGGCGCAGATGCTACAACCCGCCTTTACACATGCACAGAATCATATGTGGTGTAAACACATGAATTAGATATGGGTCACAATTAAAAGAACATGTAAACAGACAGGCAACAAAATCAGATATAGGCAACAAATTGGAATTGCACACCAAGACCTGACAGTGTAAACAGGGCCTTAGTTACCTTTGCTGTCTATGGAGGATGAAGAAGCTTTTGGATTTCATCTAAAATATTATCATTTGTGTTCTAAAGATGAACGAAGGCCTGATGGCCTTCAAGGCCTTGAAATTACATAAATGTGAGTAATTAATAACAGAATTTTCATTTTTTTTTTTTGGTCGGACTCTTTAATATAAAAGCCAATCATGAGTTTTTGATATCATGACATAAGTGCAGCGTTCATAGAAACCCTGTGACCTGTGCTCATGTGCATTGGCTGGTCCAGGCCGAAAGCTAGTTTGACACTATTTGAGCATATGGAGCAACATTTATAAATAAGTTCATGTCACTTTTTGTTTCTGGCTTGAAATATGTTACTTAAATGTGAGTCTGGCAAGCACTGACATTTGACATTTCAGGATTCCCCTATTCAGACAGATACGGCTTGGTCTGGGATTTTCAGAAAAGCTGCCGGGAGGCTTTACAAATGTGGTCACAGATGCAACAGACTTTGCTTGAAAAGGCCGCAGATCTGGGGCAAAATGAGATTGTATAAAGCAGGATGTTTGATCCCACTGTGTAGCCAAGGCTTTGTGATGGTATAGTGAACTCATAATGCCTTAAATACCGTCTAACTAATGTGTGTGGCGAGCAAACCTCTCAAATACCAACAGCCCAAATGTTATTTCATCAGCTGGATTTTAAACACAACCTAAAATCTAAATAAATACATTTTAGATTGATTTATAGTTTGCAATGATTGGACAATATTACTAAACTATTTGAAAATATGGAATCTGAGGGCTCAAAAAAGTTTTAATATTAAGAAAATCACTTTTAAAGTTGTCTAAATTAGAGGGCACCTATGATGAAAATCAACTTTTGTAAGCTGTTTGGACAGAACTTTGTGTGGGTATAGTGTGTCCACTGTCATATTGGAGTGATAGGAACACAATAAGTCTTTTTTTTTAAACTTCCTGACGTTAAAATAGTACCCAACTCCCTCCCATTTGAGACCCACAGCAACATGACATAGGAGTGCGATTTTCCCGCCCACCATATTAACATGACTTTGTAGTAATGCTTATCATCATTTCCACAATTTAGGACGTGCGCAAAGCAACTGGGATTAAAAGATCTCATCTCAGTGATCATCTGCACCTTAAGAATGAGTTTTATACATTTAAAACATTTTTAAATCAGTGCATGTTTGTCATAAATACAGTAAAATTGCTATGTAATTCAACACAGCTGCATGTCAGTACAATTATTAAAAGGAGATGCTTCAGTTTGTGGACTTAAATCAGGCTTATGTTGCACATGAACATAACGGATATCCATACAGTAGCGTATAATAACGTGTATCCTGTCACATTTGCCGTGCAAAATCTGTGCAAAGCTAAACGTGTGTCTGTACAAACTTTATAATGACATTGTGTGTGACTCATCATTGCAGAAAGGCTTGAATTAACTCCACAGCAAATATGTCAAATAAATGTTGGGGAAGGTCTTATTGTTGTAAGGGAGATCTGCTTCATTTACTTACTTACTTGAAGTCTACATGCATAAGAGCAATACAGACAGATCTCCATGGCTCTGACATGCACGTGGGAACGGTGGGCGAGGAGAACCAGCTCATTTGCAAAAAAAGGCACAGGAAACAAAAACAGCTACAATGTCCTAACAGATCAAATGTTCCAGATTTAGAATGGTATAATTAATAATCTGATGGTTATTTTGAGCTGAAACTATATAGACACATTCTTGAAACAAATTAAAATAGGTGCCCTTTAAGTACTTCGCAATGTACATTACTAATAGCTCTGTAAAAATGGTGGGTTCCACACAATTCCTAAATGTTGTCCCAACACAAATCGATTAAGTTAACTTAATCATTTTTACAAATTTAGGAGAATTGAACATAAAACAATTTTTTGGTTGTCTGCCAAAAAAAACTTAAAATTTGTATTGTTTCAACTAATCTTAAATAAGTAGTTTGAACAAACAGCAAAAGTCTGTTATTTAATTAAGTTTTTATATGTTTACAGTAGTAAATTTACTAAATATAGTCATGGTAAACATGTAAACACAATCATGACTTTTACTTAATATTCTACTGATGACATAAAATTTTAATGATTTTTGGCATAGAAGAAATATATATCTATATACAACAGTTCTATCTGGTTCTCGAATCTGATTGGCTGATAGCTGTAAGACAAAGTAATATCAGCACTCATGCAGCCTCTTCACCCTTGTGTATTACTCTGCCCACACGAGTGGCAAGCAGAGGACTACAGCTTTATTACATACAAATATTATACAAATAATGCAGCTTTTTGACAACAGAATGCACTTTTGAGGCTTTTTTTAGGTGAGAATGTAGTTGTTTAGATTGCAACCATGCAGTTTATTTATAAAGATATTAGCCCTATTTTAAATATTCATTTTAGAGACTCAGAGTGTTGACGGCCATCAGCCTGTCATACTGAGCAGAGTAAAGACAGTTGACGTTCTGCCACAAGATGGTGGCAGAGACTGCATAATAAGTCCATAGGGGAGGAAAAACAGTTTCAAGCTACAGCTGATCAAATCATTCTAAAACAGGTAAGTGACTTTCTACGTCTATCTCTTTCTCTTGTGTGTTATCGTGCTGTATTTATATCATAGCAATCTGGTAGTGTTTGCTTTGCTTTGGCTTATTTGGGGTTAATTATTGTGATTTCCCGATTGCAACAGAGAAATACTAGACTGATGCCATTTCATGCCGCTCAACCTTATAATCCTATTATGTCAGCAAAATCACCCGCTCTGTCATCATTTTAGACATTACACAAGAGAATCATTCAAACACTGGCTCTAAAGTGATGTTTGTGAAGAAGCAATGCTTTCTGCTGTACTGACGTCAGCTGCAGATGTGAATGAACGGTGAAAGTTGTTCCTTTTACAATATATATATATATATATATATATATATATATATATCACTATATATATATATATATATATATACAGTACAGCAGAAAGCATTGCTTCTTCACAAACCTCACTCTAGAGCCAGT
>CAIGQQ010004432.1:4032366-4048294 GCA_903798035.1 Danio albolineatus | reverse complement strand
TAGGGCTGTCCAAAAATTTATCGCGATTAATCACATCCAAAATAAAAGTTTAGCATAATATTTGTGTGTGTACTGTGTATATTGTATTATGTATTTATAAATACACACATGCATATACTTGATAAAATGTTGGTTTATATTTAGATATATAAAACATTTATGTGTATGATACAAATTTTACATTTGAATATGATGTAACTACTTTGATGTAACTTTTTTATATATAGTTTTGGCTTCTATGAATGTGTTTATCACATATACATAATAAATATATATAACACACACACATATTATGTCAAAACAAACTTTTATTTTGGATGTGATTAATCACGATTAATTTTTGGACAGCACTAATATATATATCAGTCAAAGCAACATATGACTGAACTGATTTTTTTTGTCACATAGTTGACCATTTTTGAGGAATAAAAACATATTAGCAATATTTTCTTTCTTACAGAACTGCTTTGTTTAGCTACTTCTGTCTGCCCTGCAGAGATCTCAAATAAATGCATGAATAAATAAATAAATAAATAAACATGCAAAACAGTCCATGTTTATGTCATCATTAAAATGAAAACGGTGCACATTATGGCACCAGAGACCATTATCCACTTGCACAATAATTACATTCTCACATTTGTGGCATCCTCCTAATTGTCCATTTGCTAAGCATTGCTAAACATGTAGGGTAAATGAACCTGCAACAACGCCTGGGAATTTTTACACCATAGTGTTGATAAAAGTTCCATAATATGTCATGTAAAACTTCTGTAACCCTATGAAAGCCAAGTAGACATATTCACCATTGGTGAAAGTTATTGTTAGCATTTTACTATTTAAATTGGTCTGCAGGTCAATTCTACAGATTCAATTGTGATTCTTATATATTTTAAAGCACATATCTGTTTTATGTTTACAGTATTACACTACATAACATAAATAACACAAGATAAATGTTCACAATAGGTCAGTCAAGGACATACAGTAAGTATGCTGGAAATTCTTTAGTATTTTTATTCATACTTATCGTGCATTATTGAAAAGATTAAACGAAGACAGTATATTTGTACATGTAAGAAGGACTCACCGAGTTGGACATCAATAACACTGGCCTGTCTCTCTGATGGGAACAAGACTTTAGGTGGTCTGGTCGTAAGAAGTGCTGCAAAACAAACAAGCACACATTAGCAATTGGACATTAAATTAAATATATATCTCAATACCTCAAAACTACATCCTTATTGCATTCAGAAGACATGAAAACCTTTGGCAGACACATTTTCTACAAAGCAATTTAGGACCCTAAATGAGTTCCATTCATTTAAGAGTTGTTCATCCAAAATGACAATTCTGTCATCATTTACACTCATTCAAATCCTTTTAAATCCATAAGACTTCAATTTATCCTCAGAACAGAAATGAGATTTCTGTCCATCCACTGAAAAGCTATTCACCCACACTTTTGACAATTCTTCGTCTTGAAAAGAGATATTTAAAAAAAATAAATCCATAAAATTCAGCAGTTTTAGGTCTTCCCAGACATTTTGTTTGATGAACATTTCACGTATGCTGTTATTCAACAACAAGCATTGATCAGTAAACAAATAAAAACTCAACTATACCTGTTTGACTTAATTGGTTGTCATCATTCAAAGCATGCCTGAGCTTCATTGATCAAAGTCTAAACTAAAGTCTAAACTAAATATATTAACAATCTCTCTTTTTTTTCACCTCATTATGTTTGAAAGTCTCAGAGTTTTTCAAATTTCCTGACATTAAAATAGGACCCAAATCCAAGTGATTTTGAGGCCCATGAAACACAATGTACACTGAGAAAAATTATTCAAAGAAGATTCCTTGGATTTACAATTTTTTTTTTAAGTTAAGTGGTTGTAAACAATTTATTTGGGCTAAATTTAAACAAACAAATTAAGTTTAACATTACTAAACTTCATTTGTTTATTTAAATTCAAACCATTGAAATTGTTTGCAACGATTTTGCAGACATCATTATTTTCAGTGTAGGAGTGCGGTTTTCCCCAACCACAGATTAATTGACAGAGGCCATGTTCATAAAATAACATGTCTTCACATGTCCACAAAACATTTATTTTTTTTCAAATACATCTGGATTAAAATATCCATTCCAACTCTTTGTGATTTTTATACGTTTTATAAGTTCTTAATGTTTTTAAAATAGAGCATGTTTATAATAAAGCAGTAAAAATCGCTATGTAATTCTTAACCGCTATGATCACCATGGCCACATGGTGTAGAAAATGTTAATGTGAGGCTGCGTCTGAAACCGCATACTTCCATACTATATAGTACGCTAAAAACAGTATCCGAGCCGAGTAGTATGTCCGAATTCATAGAATTGGAAAATCAGTATGCGAGAAGTACCCGGATGGCTTACTACTTCCGGTGAGATTCTGAAGTGCGCATCCCATGCACGTCCGAATTCCATTCATACTACTCACATTCATACTGTATAGAACAAATTTTTCTAACAGCTGAGAAGTATGTTTAAATTTAAATGCAGTACCTACTAAGTAGTAGGCGGTTTCGGACGTAGCCTGTGTGTGTACTACAAACGCCATTTGTGTGAGTTCAGCCCCTACCCTGATCAATCACACCTGAACCAATTAAATAGAACCTGAACAGCACTAGATAATTACAGGCAGGTGTGTTTAATATGGGTTGCAACTGAAATCTGCAGGACGAACGATCTCCTGGAGCAGGGCTGGTCACCCCTGTAGTATACCAACAGTAAAAAGAGCTTGATCGGGGTTGGAACTAGTTTGGACACCCCTGGTCTAATCAATTTGTACTGTACACAAGCAATTTCCCAACATTTCATATTTCTTTATTTAAAATTGCACGTTTCAAACACTAGTCTCATAACATTATTTATAAAACAATGTGATATGTAATATATTATGTAATATAGAGCTTGCAGTTTACATATTTGTAAATAATACATACTTTAGTAGTGGCAAGCAGCTTGAAAAAAATAGCAAATATTTTCAAATAATACTGTAATGACCTGGCACTATAGCTAGGTGCATCATGGGAATGGGTAAACGTTATTTTATGTGTTATATTAGTTAAACACATAGGTTGTTTTGTTATAGTCTTCATGTTTAAGTTGGCTTCTGTGTTTTAAGCCTAATATTTCTTTGGTTTATAAATTATTGGTCATTATCATCAACGAGGGTGGTGTGTAAAGAAACACCCCAGCGGTATGGTCCTGTTTAGGACTGTTCATGTTTAGAGCACAGAATAAAAAGATTAACTGACAGTGCTGCCTCCTACCTGCTTATTCTGTAAGATTGCTGCTAACAGAGACACTCAGGGTCATACGGTGTATGGAACGTGAGCGTTATTTTCGCTAACACTCTAAGGCCCCGTTTACACTAGTGCGTTTTAGTTTTAAAACGGCGTTTTAGCATGAAAACGATCCACGTCCACACTAGCATTTCACCCAGCGTTTCTGAACAGATGTCCCTCCACACTACTCCAGCGAAATGTATATCACGTGACCATTCGCGCACTCTGGGCATGCGCATTCAAGTATAAACAGGAAGCATGTGTCTCGCTGGTTCTTCCCGGTGTAACCCAAAACCGTCGTTCTAAATGGGGCTTAAGCGGCTGGAAATGTGAGCGATTAGCGAGTGCTGGAACAGTAACTTGCCTCTTGCGAATATATGCAGCTGTTGTAGTAAAAAACGCTTTAACTGCTTAACTGCTGTGCAGTTTAACTGCACAATAGCGCCTAAAACGGACATTGGTTTTCCCAACGCTCCCATTTCTGTGTTTAGCAGCCACGCCTCCGTTTTCAAATGTCTCCATTTTCCTCCATCCACACTGAGACGGAGCAGCAGCGTTTTAGAATGAAAACGGCCTCTCCAGTGTTTCCAAAACACTCCGTTTTCACCGGCTCAAAAACTCCGACGTAGTGTGGACGGATGGCGAAACCCTAGCAAAACTTATGCGTTTTAAAACAAAAATGGGGCCTAAGAAACAAAGTCATGCACCATAAATACTAGCACCCTGCTAGCTGTTTTAGGTTAGGTTAACAGTTAAGCTAAATTAGCTCCACTTGCCCACATACAGCAATTATTACAATATCATTTGGCTACCATCTAATCCAACAAAAATTAATTAATTAAAATGATAATAAAAACAAAATATGTGCTTCAAATGTCACTAAAATACAGTATTTAAACCTATGTAATTAAATGCCAAACACAGGATGGTTCAGGAACACAGTATGGTCCGTAAGTGCAATAGTCACAATAAAAACAGAAGAAGCTACTGATCTTTTGTTGTATGTTGTGGCATAAATCTGAGAGTAATGGATTATTGACAAAGAAAAAAAAAATGTAGGGCAGGAGTTAGTTCTACGCTTCAGTGCTTGAGGACAATAAGATGGCCTCAACATCCACAACTGAATGCAGATGAATGTAGGCTCTCAGGAGCAGAGTTTAAATACTGAATGACTGGAGAAATCCTGCATACTTGACCAGATGCTGTATACTGTAGGCTGATTTTTTTATTTCATACCACTTTCAAAGAATACAGTTTTTATGCTGTCTGGAAATCAAACCAAATATGCTGCCATTCATATGTAGATATATCTACATACACACATGCACACATATACATACATATTCATTCACAGGGTTTAATAAAACGGGATAAAAGGGTTTAGTAAAACGGTTTTGTTTGAATGCACAAAAATATGTAATAATTTTCATTTCTCAGTGATAAATATCACTAAGAAATGGATAAAAATAATAATTTAAAATTGTAAATTACTATAACTAACTCACTAACTCACTAACTAACTAACTAACTAACTAACTAACTAACTAACCAAATGAATAAATGAATGAAACTATTCAGTCATCTAGCATCAACTATTAAAGGAATCTGGAATCCAAACTGTATTGCAAAGTGCTGTTTACCATTGCTGTCTCATTCCACATGTTTTGTTTATTTTCTTTCATTTTTGATCCCTGTGCTTCTTCTCTACATTTTTTTAAAGTTAATCTGCTCCCAGGTTTAAGTTCCCATCTTAACTGTCAATTATACCTGTGATGTCATGACACCTGACCAATTAGTGGACATTCTAAAAGGCCTTATTTTGTTTCGGCTCTAAAGAGATAGATCAGTCTCAGTCTTCACTGGAGTGTTGGCCATCAGTCAAGCGGTGAATGTTTCTCTGCTGCTCTTCTGTGTTTCAATCTATCTTCGGGGTTCGTACTTTATTTATCGATCAGTATTGAACTGTTTACACTGAAAGTCTGTGTCAGTATACGTTAGTGTTATCATTGTCACTGAGTGAATCTATAATTAGCTATGGTTACGAATGCCAATGAATACATATTCACTAAAGAGAACTGCTTGCTTCTGATCTTTTCTTTATTTGATGACACTCTTGTTATTTTCTTTTTTGCTGTAAGGCTAGAAGATTAAATCTGTGCTTTTCAGAGCAACACTGCTGTATTTCATTCCAAAGGTTTTGAATAAATTGAGCAAACCAGATTCAATGACAACACTAACTTAATATGAATATGTCCTTTAGCCAGCATTTTTGTGACACCATAACTATTAGAATGTTTGTGAAACCACAAACATGTACTTCAACATAGATTTGACTGAAGTTTCAAGGTAAATTTAATGATAGAGTGCAGTAGGACGCCAAAAACAATTGTTCCTTTTCACATTAATGATATTTGCAAGGACATATAATCGACGAATAAAGGATTAGTGTTGTGCAGTTCTTTGCACAACCCCAAATAAAACACCACAGAAAAACTGAACGTGTCTGTGATTTGAATTAAATACATTTGCATCACCTATCTACACTCACCGGCCCCTTTTATTAGGTACACCTGTTCAACTGCTCGTTAGCGCAAATTTATAAACAGCCAATCACATGGCAGCAACTCAATGCATTTAGGCATGTAGACATGAGCTGTGTCCCAAATGACACACTATACACTATACACTATGCACTATGTACTTATGCACTTACACACTCAACAGCATAGTATACGTATGTAGTGTTGTCCCAAATGGAACACTAATGGCTTTTTTACTAAGCGGAAGTTCAAACTGTTTTCCAGATGACGTTTGACGGTTGCCAAATTAGAGAAATAAATGACCAAAATTCCAAATAATATCTATCATGAGTATAACTGCATTCACCATCGGGAGGCGCTATAATCACTCTCGTAGGAGAAATTTGCTTTCACAGTCCAAAATAAATAAAGTGATCCAACATGTGCGCACGATAGCTCTGCCTCTTCCGTTACGTGCACGAAGCTCCGGTCGTTGAGTGCATGAAGTGTCCATCATTACACACTTCATATTACCGGCTGAATGAGTGCATCATCCGGGTAATTAAAGTGCACTTATTATTGTTAGAGTTTTCAGTGTGAACGCACTTATTACACTATTTATACTACAAAATGGCGTAGAAAAGTGCACAAGTATGCGACTTGGGATGCAGCTATGGTCAAGACGAACTGCTGCAGTTCAAACCGAGCATCATAATGGGGAAGATAGGTGATTTAAATGACTTTGAACATAGCATGGTTGTTGGTGACAGATGGGTTGGTCATCGTGCACAACCATCTCTAGGGCTTACAGAGAATGGTCAGAAAAAGAGAAAATATCCAGGGCCCATTACTACCAATTGAGCATTGTGTCAATGCCACAGCCTATCTGAGTATTGTTGCTGACCATGTCCATCCCTTTATGACCATAGTGTACCCATCATCTGATGGCTACTTTCAGCACAACAACACATCAGTCATAAAGCGTGAATTATCTCAGACTGGTTTCCTGAACATGACAATGAATTCACTGTACTACATGGCCTCCACAGTCGCCAGAACTCAATCCAATAGAGCACCTTTGGGATGTGGTGAAACTGGAGTTTCGCATCATGGATGTGCTGCCGACAAATCTGCAGCAACTGTGTGATGCTATCATGTCAATATGGACCAAAATCTCTGAGGAATATTTCTAGTACCTTGTTGATTCTATGCCATGAAGGATTCAGGCAGCTCTGAAGGCAAAAGGGGGTCCAACCCAGTACTAGTAAGGTGCACCTAATAAAGTGGCTGTACGTCTCTAACTGAAACAAAAGATAGCCTTAGTAATGTATTTCAGATTCACAATAATGTAAACAGCGCCCTCTAGTGGATTTGTCATCTGAAACAGTGGAGCAGTGTATTTTACATTCAGCAAACATGTAGGCTGATTCATGTATTTCCAATGAGACTGGGCAGTTCAATGATCGATTCAAAAACACTTGCTTTGTTTCATGATTATTCAGTTAACAGCACAAAATCATATCCAGTAAAATATTGCTTAATTATCAACTACCAGATGCACATTACAACATTATCCATGTAACCCACATCACGTGATTTTAAACAACACAAGAATATACAGATTTGTATGGTGATATATCTGAAACGTATACAACAAAACCTACTCTAAGCAGTATTTTTCAGATACGCAGTAAAGTAGATGGCGCTAGTGTATCTAGTGTATTTGTCTTGTGAAACGTGCAACAGAAAGTACCCGGGGTAATGTGTTTTACATTTTGCAAAAGTGTGAGCACAGTCACTTGCTTTGTTTCAGGATGAATCAGTTAGCATCAGAAAAACACATTCAGCAAGATATTAATTGCCATTATTATTTAAAAACAAATCTCCCAAAAGAGCGCGACAGTCCTAATAATAGCACATCTCATGGTGACACTTTATTTTGATGGTCCGTTTGTTGAATTTAAGTAACATTGCATCTTCATGCCAACTGATTCTCATTAGATTATAAGTAGACGGTTGGGGTTAGGGTTAGTGTAAGTTGACATGTACTTGCAAAGTTTCTTATAGTCAGTTAAATGTCTGTTGAATGTCAGTATCAACAGATATTAAGCCGACAGTCTACTAATACTCAAATGCTCGAAGTGTTACCCATTTCATCTAGTTGATCTTGTACATATCAACTGTAGGCAGCAAATGAACATTACAACAATCTCCATGTAACTCACATAACTTTAAGCAATAGAACATAACAAAGATTAGCATTGCGAATTTATGTAAAGCTACTTTAAACCAGTGTGTATTGTACATAGGATTTAGCAAATAAAACAAACGCAGACATTAACCAAGTGTTCAGTACACAGATATCTGATTAAATTTCAATGTTTTTTTTGTACGATATTAAGTCACCACCTGAGACCTAATCTGGAATTGCTATTGTCTACATAGCAGATTTTCAGTTCAATCAGACTCAGTTTCTTGAGCTCACCTCACAAGGAGAACTTAGGTTCATTATGCGCTATATAAATGCTTATCCTCTTGGTATAATCTTGTCTCTGTATATTAGTGATCCTGTGAAAGGAGCCGGGACCCTCATCCATCTTGAGGGGGCAGCTGCAGCTTTAGCATGCAAATGAAAGCTATCATTCTTGTCAACAGAAGACTGGCCTGTTCACCAGACCACCGTCTCTGAATCGACAGGTCTTTATCAGCTCACACTCCCTTTACATCCTCGACCCTCCTGCAGCGACCCCAGGATCAAACACACACACCGCTGAAGAATTAATGAGCAGATAACCATATTGCCATGCCAATAAAGTTTAGAGAACATTGTGAAGCCTGCCGCTGTTTGTATAATATGAACAGAATGTGCTTAGCGCTGTGATCAGGACAAGCTTTCTCCTTTCTCTGCATTCATAGTCTCTGGAGCAACGCTATTAGTCACAATGATGCAAAAAGCACTGCACAGTTTCTTTTGCTGACTTCAAATTTTTCAAGAGACAATTACTTTTTAACTGCTCCCCTTATTAACAAATAAACAGTCTTCTTGATGTTTAAATTACATTGTTTGAATGTAAATAGGTCTGCCGGGTAATATAAATCTTTAAGCCAAACTCTGCAGTGTACTGTTGTTAGCCTCTGGAAAACTTTGCTTCTCTTTTTTTTCCTGTGCCAACTATAGATCAAAACTATCTATTGCCATACTTTTTGGCATACTATGAATTAACCAATGCCTCACGCACATACTGTACACACACACAGTTTCACAGTCTGTTCAGAAAAAAAAACTGTTAAAAGAATAGGGCAAATTCACCTGAATGGCCTACTACTTACAGCAAGATTCTGAAGTGGACATATGATGGACACTTTACCCATGAGGCCACAGAATAGGATTTGTGAACGGCAGTGAAGTGACATAACTGACACTGGTGTGAGAAGCTGAATACCTTATTTATATAGGCATAACCCATGAAAACGAATAATGAATTTTTAAGAAAGACAGAAAAATCCCCAGTTCTGTTTTAACTGGACATGTATTTTGTGTTTTATTTGCCTCCACAATAGGTATTACTAGAAACCCACTCTGGTGGTTGAAGTCTTATCACAGATCTTTCATGTTTTTTTTGGAGGGAAGAGGTGTCCAAAAATATCAGCTGGTCACAGGGGTACCTCAGGGTTCTGTTCTTGGTCTCTTTCTTTTTTCCATTTACACCACATTGCTAGGACCCATGACAGGGTTTCTCTCATCACTGTTATGTCAATGACACAGAGCTCTATTTCATTTCAACCATATGATTCTTTGGTAGCTGCATGCATCTTGCACTGCCTGGAGGACATTTCAGCATGGATGAATCACCTACAGCTAAATCTGGCAAAAACAGGACCTTCTTTAAATTTTCCTGCAACTCAAGTTATTCAACATCATGTCCCCATTCAGCTTGAATCATCAACTATTATTCAGTAGGATCTTTGATGACCAAGTTTCACATTGGAACCCAGACCTTTTCTGACTGATCATGCTGCACAATTTCTGGTCCAGTCAGTTGTCGTTTCAAGGCTGGGACTACCTAAATGTTCTTTTGGCTGGACCTCCTGTGGAGATCTGAGGAGTCCTATCTCAGATCATTTATGGTTTCCTAGAGGGAAGAGGTTTCCAAAGCATATCAGTTGGTTACAGGAGTACCTCAGGGTTCTGTTCTTGGTCCCCTTTCTTTTTTCAATTTACACCACATTGCTAGGACTCTTCACATAGTTTTTCTTATCACTGTTATCATATCAACTGTGTTGTGGGTTCAGTCCAGCTACGAGTGGGTCTGTTTCATGAGGAAAAGATCAACTTGCTGGTGTCTAAGGGGTCCACGGCAAACATTATCCTAGGGCAACAGTGGCTTGTTCAGCACAATCCGATGCTCTCTTGGGGTATGGGAGAGGTCCTGAAATGGGGAAAAGGTTGATTCCAATAATGTATTCCAGAATGTCCAGTCAAAAAAGTTACTAATCCTATATCTGTGTATTACACTTCCATTGAAAGTCCAGTTGAACTTTGTTCCGAGAAGATTCCTCACTACTATAAGAAATTCCAAGATATTTTCTGCCCCAAGAGAACCACCCAGTTACCACCTCACAGGCCATGGGACTGCCCGATTAACCAGATGAAGGCTGCTCCATGGATGTGTTTATCCCCTCTCCATTTCAGAAAGAAAAGCCATGGATGATTACGCAGAGGAGGCTTTATCTCAAGGTTTCATCCGCCACTCTACGTTCCCAGCTGCATCCAGCTTCTTCTTCATGGCCAAGAAGAATTGGGTGTTAAGTCCCTGCCTAGATTATCGGGCTCTAAATACCATTACCATCAAGAACCGTTACCCACTTCCTCTCATCCCTGCTACACTGGAACATCTACGTGGGGTCAACATCTTCACCAATCTTGACCTCAGAAGTGCATATAACTTCATCAGAATCCAAGAGGGTGATGAGTGGAAGACAGCCTTTATCACCCCTAGTGGCCATTATGAATATAGGGTGATGCCCTATAGACTAGCTAACGCTCCTTCTGTCCTCCAAGACTTTATGAATAAGGAACTTCAGGATTTCCTTGAGTGTTCTTGTGTACACTCATGACATCTTGATATATTCCAGAGATCAAGCAGAGCATGAACAACATGGGCGAGAAGATTTCTCCTGTCTTTGTAAGAATAATCTGTTTCTGAAAGACGAAAAATGTGAATTCCATAAGGGAACTATCCACTTCCTCAGATTCGTTATCTCAGCAGCGGGGGCAAGATGGATGAGGGGAGAGTGGAAGCCATCTCTTCTTGGCCACAGCCTAATACCATCAAGGAACTCCAGTGTTTCCTTGGGTTTGCCAACGTCTATTGGAAGTTCATCAGAAATTATAGTAGCATTTTCTGTCAACTTGACAGTCTACTCCATGGCAAACCCAAGGCACTCGCTTGGACAGAAGAAGCTGTGACTTCCTTCTAAGCCCTCAAGAAGGCCTTTACCCAGGCTCCCCTCGTGGTTCACCACAATCCCAAAGTCCTGTTTGTTGTAGAGGTGGATGCTTCTACCCTCAAAGTAGGGGGCATTCTCTCCAAGCGGCAGGGAGCGCCAGCAAGATTACATCCATGTGCCTTCTTTTCCCATAAGCTCAGTCCAGTGAAATTCAACTATGACATCAGTTTACCACATCATTGCTAATAAACTGTTTACTTACTCACTCAGTTCCCATCTATGTCTCACTTCTGTGACACTACCTCAGATCTTTTAAGGTTTCTTGAAGGGGAGAAGTGTCAAGAACTTATCAGCTGGTCACAGGGGTATCTCAGGGTTCAGTTCTGGGTCCCTTCCTGTTTTCCATTTACGCCATGTGACCCATCACATGATTTCTCATCACTGTCATGACAATAGCACGTGCATGGTAGCATGGTAGCTCCATGTATCTTGCACTGCCTAAAGAACAGCTCGGCATGGATGCAAAAGCATAACCTACAGCTAAATCTTGCAAAAACAGGACTTTTCATCTTTTCATTTTCATCTTTACTCCACTCATGGTCATGCAGGTTTGCACTCTACAACATCAGACAAATCAAACCCTTTCTTATGGATCATACCACACAATGTCTGGATCAGGCATTTGTCATTTCTAGGCTGTACTACTTTAATGTTCTTTTGGCTGGACTCCCATCTTGCACCCTTAAACCTCTTCAAATGATTCAGAACATTGCAGTCCATCTGATCTTCAATGAGCCCAAGAGAGTCTATGTCAAACCTCTTCTAATTTCCTCTTCATGTTGAGTTACTAAATTCTTCCCTTATGTGTAAGTCACTTTGGACAGCAATGTCTACTAAAGAACTAAATGTAAATGAAAACGAAACTTGGCAGACAAAATTTCACCATGTGTTAAACCTCTAAATGTGTCTGAGGTAATTTAGTGTAAACTCTAAGAAAGAAATGAGCTTAAATCAAACATCTGCATATGCCTGCCTCTGTGCATCTCTCAGAAATCTGATGAAGCTCATAAAAATAGCAAGTAATATACTGGTTTTTGAAGCTCTTTATTGTGACACGACAGATGGCTGTATTCGCATCAGTTCAATCCACGTGTACAGTTATTTCTTCTCTCTCACAAGTAGTTTATTCTATCAATTTTAATATGTTTTAGGAAATCTGATAATAAAAATAACAGTTTTATAAGTTATACAGTGCATTTATGTAATTTAGGTAATTATGAAGGAAACGACTTCATTTAACACTTGCAATTTATCTGGATTTTACCCAAATATAGAGACAGATATAAATAATTTTCAGTTTGAAGCAGATACAAAACCTGGCTGGTAAATAATGATATGTTCAGGTTGCACATTCATGCTAGATAATACATACTTTTACCACTAGTAATTGTGTATAATAACTACCTACTCAAGAATGTATGTAATTTGGGTGCAACATAATGCTTAAAATATTTTCAACCACGTCACATTATAAATATTTGACTTTGTTTCATTATGTTTTGTTTCTCTTTTGCTGTCCTTGTGGCCTCCTTGTTGATCTATTAAACACACTTTATTTGGAATCTCCTTTCTTCTAACACCTGAACTTTATTGAACTGTATAGGCCTCTGATGATGCTTAAGAATTTGTTTAAAGCAACAGCAAAAACAACAACAACTTAACAACTTAAATACCTTAAATGCAAGTTAAAAAAAATAAATCAATTGTATTTCTAATGGCAAAAATGGCAACATGATCAAATTTTACGAATATGCAAAAACTCAGGATCAGAGGCCAAACATAAACTGCAAAGGGCCAGATCTTATAATTTGCACAATAAGACTTTTTTTTAAAGGGGCACATTTTTATTCCTTTTCAAAATTTAATATAAGTCTTTTGTGTCTCCAGAATGTGTCTGTAAAGTTTCAGCTCAAAATACCCATCTGAATATTTATAAATCTCTGAAATTTGAGCTGTTTGGACAATGTTTCTTTTTATGTTGCCTGTGCCTTTAATCCAAAAGCTAGTTCTCCCTGCCCACCGTTCCCACGTGCGTGTCAGCCTTCATGTAGATAAGCAGCACAGTGACAGACAAGAATGAAGCAGATCTCCCTTACTACCATAAGAACTTTTCCAACAATTATTTGATATATTTGTTGTGGAGTTACTTAAAGCCTTTCTGCAATGATGAGTCTCTTAACAATGTCGTTATATAGTACATGTGCACAAACACACACACGCGCGCATTTAGCTTTGCATTGTTTTTGCATGGCAAATGTGACAGGATATATGTTAATATACACTGCTGTATGGTCATCCATTATGATAATGTGCAAAATAAACCTGATTTAAGTCCACAAACCAGGAATGAAGCATCTTCTTTTGTAATTGTACTGACACTATGCGGCTGTGGTGATGAATTAGCAATTTTACTGTATTTATTACAAACATGCACTGATTTAAAAACATTTTAAACTTGCAAAACTTATTCTTGAGGTGCAGATGATCGCACAGAGCTGAGATCTTTTAATGTATTTATTTCTTTATTCTATTATTTCTTTATTTTATTATTGTTACTAGTTGTTCCAGACCTTTAAAATTTGACACAAAACTCTAAATAGATTTTATGAGGTCACACAAACCGGTGTTGCTATTCAGCATTTGTCTGACATCATCATTCGGTCTCCAATCTAGCAGCTGCCACCGTGGCATAAAAGTGGTGACAGGACGCTACTTGTGAGGCCCGGGACAATTTTTTGTGTTGTGTTGTGTGTCAGTGAATTTGAAATCCGTTTTCAGTGTGTTTTACAGTCTGATATATGTCCTCTGTTATTTGTCTATTCTCCACTTGTCTACCATCAGTGTTATGCATATTTGAGGTTGGAGAGAAGGACAGGTAAGATTGTCGACATACGTTGGCTTAATATCACTTTTGTTAGACACACTAGGTAAGGGGCGTGCTCCACCCGCTGTACTTTTGTTTTTCTCTTATATTAGTGTAGGTTAGGTAGTGCGTAATAGACGCGAAGATTTTCTTTTCTATATTGATATATATTTTTTTCTTTTGGATAGTAAGATTAGGGACGATAGAATAGATTGTTTTGTTTTATTTATTTCTGTTGTTTGGACGCCGCCCACGTCTCATCTCTCCAACTCTCCAATCTATCTGTTCAAACCTTTTGTGTCCCATTTGTTGTCTGTAATTTTCAATATACAGTATGCTTGTAAATATTTATTGTTCTTTCTATATACATATTTTTGCACTTATTATTATCACTATCTTTGTAAATAAAAACACTTTATTGCATTTAGATAGTCTTTTGTCCCTCACTTGTTGATATTGTGTGTTTGCTAATGTGTTTGGCCCAAAATTAATGTTACTCTCCTTCCCCTTGACTGACCATGTTAGAGATTGTAACATTGTAATTGCAATTGTGCCCAGCAGTGAATAAAAAACAATGTTTAACATTTTAAAGATCTGACATTGTGTGACTCTGTGCTGCTTGTGCAGTGTGTGACTGGCGTTAAAGGGAATATTAATAAAAAATGCAAAAATCTCCCGGGGCAACACATTGGCTCAGTGGGTAGCGCTGTCGCCTCACAGCAAGAAGGTCACTGCTTTGAGTCCCGGCTGAGCCAGGTGGCATTTCTGTGTGGAGTTTGCATGTTCGCATGGGTTTCCTCCAAGTGCTCCTGTTGACCCCACAGTCCAAAGACATGCGCTATAGGTGAACTCAATAAACAAAATTGGCCGTAGTGTATGTGTGTGAATGAATGTGAGAGTGTATGGGTGTTTCCCGGTACTGGGTTGCAGCTGCTGCGTAAAGCATGCTGGATAAGTTGGCAGTTCATTTAGCTGTCATGACCCCTGATGAATAGAGAGACAAAGCTGAAGGAAAATGAATGAATGAATGAAAAATCTTGTGGTACAGGCCACAAAATTAATCTAGATTGGCTGGGCTGGATTAACATAAAGGCTAAGTAAGGTGTCTCAGCGGATAGACAGACAGATGGGCCGAGCAAAGCATTTATTTATCTCAAGTAAATACAGTCAGATAGGACTTAAGTCTAACTGAACCAGTTATAAAGCAAGTATTTTTCATGAATGTTTACTTTGCCTCTTTATAAAAACGACATTAATAGTCTGGGGCAGTGAAATATTGGTGCTGGTTTTAGCTGTTTCATCAGCCAAAAAATAAAAAATTAAAAAACGATGCTAGTCTTTTGTAATTGACAATTTTTATTTTTATTTTTTAGAGAGCCTATCATTAGGGATTTTCGCTCAGCTAAAGTTCTTAAGAAACTGTTTAACAGTAAAACCCCATTTAAAGGATTTACTGTAAAGCAATCATTTAGCAAGTATTGAAAATGCCTTTTTTTGGCTGATTTTGGCAGTCTGTTTGAAGTTTAATATGTGGTTAATGTGTTGAATTTTCTATACTTTTAGGTCTACTTTAAATAAAAAACTAAACAAATAATATGCAAATATAAATAAAATATATAATCAAAATGAGATCATAATATAAAGTAGCAAACTATTAATAATAATAATAATAATAATAATAATAATAATAATAATAATAATA
>CAIGQQ010004432.1:3990324-4023967 GCA_903798035.1 Danio albolineatus | reverse complement strand
GACGTTAATAACAGTGATGGTTGGGTTTAGGTTGGGGAAGGTGTAGACGTTAATAACGATGGTTGGGTTTAAGGTTGGGGAAGGTGTAGACGTAATAAATGTGATGGTTAAGTTTAGGGTTGAAGAAAGTGTAGACGTTTATAACTAATGGTCGGGTTTAGAGTTGAGGATGGTGTAGACATTAATATCTGTGCTGGTTGGGTTTAGGGCTGGGGTAAGTGTAGACATTTATAACTGTGATGGTTGAGGTTCGGGTTGGGGAAGGTGTAGACGTTTATAACTGTGATGGTTGGGTTTAGGTGTGGAGAAGGTGTAGACGTTAATAACTGATGGGCACAGTGCCATCTTGCCAACAGCATAGTTTTGACACATGGGTGTTAAAGTTACACCTCTACTACAAGTTACGCCCCTTTCATGTTACGCTTCTGTCTTGTATTCCACAGACAGACCTTAGGCTAATTGTGCAGATAATAATTTTAGTGTATGATTACAATTAACAAACATAACCTGTTTTTTTTTAAACTAACCTAACAAAGAAAAATGTTAATCGGAATGTAAATCAATATATTTCAAACTGACATGCTACAGAAATATAAAGAAATAACCAACTTTAAATCTTTTTGGGTTAAAATACTAGTGGCCTAACACTTTTTAGGTACTATTTGCACAGTACTGTGTGTTAACGAGCCTGACTTGACATATACTCCATCAGTTATGCCTTATAATGTAAACATTTGAGAAATTGTCTGTAATTTTCTTAGTGTTCCTTGATCAACAATAATAATTCAGGATCACATCGTACTTGGCAAAATCATGATGTGCTAGGGTGGACGTCCAGTTGAAAAAATCTGGAGCAAATGCATGATCAATATGTATCAAAATAATTCCTGAGGATTGTTGCCAACACCTTTTCCTGTTAAAAAATTCAAATGATAGAAAAGATAAGATAAAACATCAAGCAAAAGAGGTCCAATAGAGTTCTAGAAAGGTGAATCTAATTGAAGATGTCGGTTATTGCATTATTACTGTAATTGTTAACATGTCTAGGTTAAAATGAAATATGAAAACTGCGACAATCAGGATTTTAGGTTCATTCATGGTCTTTTGACATTTCATATTTCAGGGCTAATTTTGTCCAATTCTTCCTGTAAACAAGTCTTAAGAGGGGTAACAGTAAGGGGTCTTCGTTGTTGCATTTTGCGCTTCAAAATGTATCCCATATTCTCTATTGGAGACAAGTCGGGACTGCGGGCAGCCCAGTCAAGTGCCTGTATCCTCTTCCTTCGCATTTACATTTTCTCTTAATGTTTGATGGTTGATGTGAAGTAGAATACAGTCACATCATTGTACTCAGTTTTTGAAAATGCTTTTGTGTAATTTTTGTGTTGTTTTGTAATATTGTGTTTACATAGCAAACCTATTTCTTTAGTTTAACAGAAGTTTATCAGAAATCCATCACTGGGTGTGAGAAAAAAGGGGAATAATAATAATTATTATTTATTTATTTTTTAAAACTGAGGTAGATTCTACAGCAACGGCACTCTGCTCGCACTCATGCAAAACAGATTTTGCATTAATATTCAAATATTCTATATTCAAACACTCTGGTATACACAAACACAACTTTATGCAAAAACGCAGTAATTAAATTATTCATGAAATTAAATTAAATGAAGCCAAATACACTACAGACTTGATGTTGCATGATATTGTTACTTATGCTAGTTAGATATAAGAAGTATCCATTTCCTTCATTTATCTTTTTGATTTTGACTCTGTGGATCCTTATGTGCAAACTCCATCTTGTTTCACTTTCCTGCATCGTCTTTAAATACTTCACACTAAACAAGAGTCAGCATGAAAATTAATTCTATTTAAATCAAAAGTTTGTTTTGGTAATATACTAACACTGAGTTTCATGCTACTTAACCGCATTAAAATATTTCATCAGTTGTCCCCAGGGAAAGATCCAAACTGGGTGCAACTAAACATCTGTGAATCTTCGCCTGGAGTTAAATAAATAAAAAAAGAGATAATTTTTGGGATATATTTCACCATTGCTTAAGTTCACAGTGTGTCAATTTTCTCTCTTCTGAGAATTGCTAAAACATTCAGAAAATCAAACAGCTGCCGGCTATTAGGATTGATACACAAATGAGGACTAACTATTGATCTTGTTTCTTCCCTCAGGCAATCAATATCACAAACACATGATGATAATTGTGGAACAACAACAATATTTGTACACATTTGCACTTAGTTACATAAAAGTAATTGAAGTCTGAATTTACTAAGGGTATGAATAATTTCAGGCTTGACTAGAGCTATATTGTGCTCAGCATAAATAAGTACACACGTCACAGATCTCTCTTTTACATTAACATTTTCTATAGGATGATTTACAATAATATATTTGTGCATATGCATTAAAATAGAACAGCACCCAAGCCAAAACTGGAACAAATCTAACAAAAAACATAACCTTAAGATCATAGTCTAAATATTTGTAGACCAAAATTAATATGTTGAAGGAAAATACCAAATACATTTTTAATAAACAGGAAAAATCAAGAGAAATGAAAAATCAAAAGAGAAATTATGCAATAACTCGGCACAGCACAGATTTTTTGCAAGTTTACTCAAATTTTAATGTTGAGTTAAATCAACTAAAAAGGCTCTGGAGCAAATTGCCTTACAATTTTAAGTAGTGCTGGGCAAAAATTAATTGCATTCAAAATAAATGTTTGCTTTAACATAATATATGTGTGTGTGCAGTGTATATTTATTATGTATATAGAAATACACACATGCATGAATATTTTTGATAATTTTTTAATTTATATTTTGATATAAAAATGTACGTATATACTTATTATATATAAATTTAAATATCTGTGCAACAAAATAGTTTTGTATAGTTTTGTTTCAATGTATGTGTGTGTATCACATATACATAATAATTTTTTTATATATATACAGGGCTTGATATTAACTTATTTGGTCACCAGCCACTGTGGCTAGTAAATTTCCAACATTACTAGCCACTCGCCTTTTTCACTAGCCACACTTTTGTTGGGAAAACTCATTTTATAAGCTTAAATTTGACTTTGGCATGCTAAAATTACTTGATTTAGATCTAGTTATGTCCACACGCCTCCACATTCATTTCAGTTTTTGTGTACGTTGTGTATGGGCTTGCTAAATGAGGATAAGCAAATGGGTTGCGTCGCATTGCAACTCGTTTTTTATTTCACAGGACTTTTCAGGGCTCAAAATTAAGGATTTACCAAATTTATCTGTGACTACATCAAAAATAAATAAATAATTATTTCTTAGCTACAAAAAAATTAATAATGTGTCAAAACAAGCAAAAAATAGCTGTATACATGCACTTTTTAATTCAACAAAACTTTTCTTTAAAAAAAAAATGGACATGTAAAAAATAACTATTGTCATGTATCTAAAATATGCACAGTAATCTGTCCTGGCTAAAGGTCCCATATCACCAGTTAACTACACATATATGGGGAGTTAATCTCATATTAAAGCATTGTTATTGTAAAAAAATGATAATAAAAATATTAACAAAAATAAATGTTAGTAAAAGAACGCAGGTAAAAAAAACA
The DNA here is from genome assembly GCA_903798035.1 of Danio albolineatus. Classification (NCBI taxonomy): domain Eukaryota; kingdom Metazoa; phylum Chordata; class Actinopteri; order Cypriniformes; family Danionidae; genus Danio; species Danio albolineatus. The sequence continues at coordinate 4,020,341 of CAIGQQ010004432.1, read as the reverse complement.
TATCGTGTGTGATAATGAAAAGATGATCACGCGCACATGGTTCATGTTAGGCCTGTTTATAATCTGTTCAAAGAATAATTAAAGCGAAAGCAGTGACTGCTGCTCAGGGCCAGAGCAAGCTGAACTGCCGCTCTAGGCAAAGGGCGATCACGTTGCCCTCAATCCGAAAGTGAAAACGAAAGTGACCGCCCTGCGGCCTCGAGCCAAAGCATGGCTCCCACCAGTGCTGATATACAGGCCACTATTTTGTATAACCCTGAGTTACTTTTTGGATGGTCATCTGTTTGTTTCTAACGCAATTCCTGTTTTTGTTACTACAGACTAGTTCAGTAAAAAGAAAGAAAGAAGAAATGCCTGCATGTGTTTAGTGTTTTTCCTTATCGCAAATAGAACAGTAATCTGGTAGTGTTTGTGCTGCTTTGGCTTTTTGGGGGTTAATTATTGTCATCTTGCAATAAATACTGGGAAATCTCGGTTGACTGATGACATTTCATGCCGTTTAGCCTTAACTATCATGGTTGCAGGCTGTGCGCACTTCCTTGTGTGTCTATGTTATTGTCACATGGTTTTGTTTTGCCTTATTCATGTGCGTTGTGTAGCGTTCTATTTTGATCATGTGGTTTGCTGATCAGCTGTGACTATCTCTCATATGTATGTGCGTGGTATTCTTTGTATCTTGTCAGTTCGTTATCGTTCATTTGTGCTCTGTATCTCGTCAGGACGCTCTGCGTTTTTGCATCTGCCAGCTGTTTCTGGAGATCATCACAGATCTGGACTTCGCTGGACTTCCCTTACTGCAACACTCTTATTTTTCTGTTTTTGTTCTATTTTGGTATCTGTCTGTGTTTTAACGGTCATTGAAAGACCTTGCATCTGGATCCTTGTTGTTATTGTTTATTTTTTTTGAGGAGCTTGACATTATAATCTTAAAATGTAAGCAAAATCAACTGTTTTGTCATCACTTTAGACCAGGGGTGCCCGAACTTTTTCTTATGAAGGGCCAAAAACCAAACTTGACTAAGGGATGTGGGCCAAAGAAAACTTTGCTTTAAAACATGTGATTTAACGATAAATTAACTAATGATTAATGATGTTTTACAATTAACTAATTGTAGTTAAAACATAAACAATCCCATTTATAACACAACAGAGTTCAGTGCTGAATCCACTAGTCGAGCTGCTCCTGCCTTTGCCTTGATTTGCTCACCGATGTCTTGTGCATTGTCCTCTGTCTGTCAACTGACAGTATTTACATTTTAAAAGTCTGATTCATTTGCATTAGATCATTATAGAATTAACATTTAATTGAATCATAATTTTTTTTGTAGCTCCTCAATTAAACAAAAAAAAAACAACTTATCATTCTCTCTCACTTTTCAGATGGGATAGTGGGCCAAACCAAAGGTTTCCATGGGCCAACTTTGGCCTGCGGGCCCTACTTTGGGCACCTCTGCTTTAGACATTACGCTAGAGAATCATTCAAATACTAGCTCTAGAGTGACTTTGGTGAGTAGTTCCTCTTACAGAAGGGTTTTTAGACTCTCTGTGTTTGATAGACTTTTTTTATACACACAATTATGTTGTCGAGCTGTTGTAAAAATGCAATATCACACTCATAGCAGTTTGATATGGCTGTATATTGTCAATGGTGAGTCAACTTTTTTTACAGTGTGCTGAGCATTGTACTGTATATCCAACGCTATCTCACGGCAATTCATAACTTTTGATTTAGTGGCTAATTCATATGAATTCGTATGATCTAATACGTACAATTTAGTACGATTTGCTCATCACCCAATGACGGTTGGGTTTAGGGGTGGGGTTGGGTTGGGTGCCATGCCTCCTTTTTTAAATCGTACATTTTTGTACGTCTGAACTCGTACAAATTCGTACGAATTAGCCACTAAACTGGCAAAGCGTAAAATGCTAACACTTTCTCATGAGATCAGCTTGGTATATCATATATTTTTGTCCTGTCACTGTGGAAACTTTTGTCAAGTAGTTTGTAGTCTCTGTAAACATAGCTGGAAATAAAACTCTTTCTGATTCTGATTGTATATGATCCACATCCAGCAGCTTTAGACCAAAGATCGTCCTGTCCTCTGTCCTCTCACTGACCAGACTCTAGACTCACACCAGAAGTGAGTGGCGTGAAAGTGGATCTTTATCCAGCATCACATCTCTCTCTCCCTGATGCCTTTCTTTCACAAGCAAGCACCAGCTGTCCTCAAGGTCCAGATACGTCACGACACCTGACCCTGCGCATCTGGACCTATCACTTCTCCAGCACAGCCTGACTTCCTCAGGCATACCGAGGGCATCGTGTCCCTTCTTTGGTTGCCTCCATTCCCCATTGACACTTCCATTAGTTCCTTCTTAAATACAAATCTTCCAACTAATACCTTTCCCATTCGGTCAAGCCTGATTCCCATACGTACATTGTGTCAGCTAACATGCCAGAATCCAATTGTGATGTAAATATCCTGCCAGTAGTGAGATGAATAGCCTCATATTAGTTATTAACTCTAGCATCCAAGCAGTTGGTGAAAATAAAATACAGAGCAAATTTGTTTCCTGTATAATGAGTGGGCGGATTATGCACTGAATTATGCAAAGAAAAATGTTGGCATGATCCATTAAACACTTTATGCATAATTGAGTTATTTACATGGATTTCAGTAGAAAACAGAACTGAAAATGAGGCTTATCAAGAGTCACTGCACCATAAATAAATCCAATTAGCCTAGTGAACGGTTACAAGCACTGACAGGAAACAAAACTTCAGTTTGGTGTCGTGTGTGTGTTTTTTTTTTTATCGCAGCTAAAATGACATGCAGTTAAAGAACTACAACTCTTCAAAAGAGATCTAAAAAGAGGTCCACGATTTCCCCGTTGTGGCGTCATACTCTAGTGTCCTCACAGATTTTCCTCACGGACATGCTCTGCACCCTTTAATTGCCCTTCACCTTATCAAGTCCACTCTCCGACACTGCAAGAGTCAGGCTCTGGAGGTAAAAATTCCATCGGGAAAATAATTTTTAATGATTCTCACTATTAAAAATAGACCTACTGAGCTCAACAAATGAAGAGTAATAATTCCACCATCAATTCCCATGGCTTTCTAGACCTAAAAATGCAAAGTTTAAACTTCCTTGACATTTCTTTCAAATGCCTTATGTTATTTGGCTTCCCAGGTAAATTTAAATTATATTTACAGACAAAATTCATTCACTCATTTTCTTTTTGCCTTAGTCTCTTTTTTAATCTGGGGTCGATACAGCGGAATGAACCACCAATTTATCAAGCAGGTTTTACGCAGCGGATGCCCTTTCAGCTGCAACCCATCACTGGGAAACATTCATACACACTTATTCACACACATACACTGCGGACAATTTAGCTACCCAATTCACCTATGGTGCATGTCTTTGAACTTGTGGGTGAAACTGGAACACCCGGAGGAAACCCACGCAACCACGGGGAGAACATGCAAACTCCACATAGAAAATGCCAACTGACCGAGCTGAGGCTTGAACCAGCGACCTTCTTGCTGTGAGGCAATCGTGCTACTCACTGCGCCACCATGACACCTTACAGACAAAATGCTAACTCAATTATTTTAAAGTGTGTTGATCACCAACATCTGTGCACCCCAAGTTGCTTTACTTAAAACAACCCTAAATCAGAAAAACTTGGGACAGTAGGCAAAATTCATTCATTCATTCATTCATTTTCTTTTTGGCTTAGTCCGTTTATTAATCTGGGGTCACCACAACGGAATGAACCACCAACTTATCCAGCATGTGTTTTACACAGCAGATGTCCTTCCCACTGCAACCCATCACTGGGACATATCTTTACACACTCATTCACACACATACACCACAGAAAACTTAGATTACCCAATTCACCTATACCACATGTCTTTGGATTTGTGGGGAAAACTGGAGCACCTGGAGGAAACCCACACAAACACGGGGAGAACATGCAAACTCCACACAGAAATGCCAAATGACCCAGCTGAGGCTCGAAGCAGTGACCTTCTTGCTCTGAGGAACTTGTGTTACCCACTGTGCCACCTTGATGCTCCTTAGTAAGGAAAATGCAAATAAAAAAGAAAGTAATTATTTAAAAAAATTACTTTGACTTGTATTTCATTGCAGACATTCATTTATTTTCTTGTCGGCTCAGTCCCTTTATTAATCCGGGGTCGCCACAGCGGAATGAACCGCCAACTTATCCAGCATTTGTTTTAGGCAGCGGATGGCCTTCCAGCTATTGCAGACATTACAAAAAACATCATTTAATTTATTTAAGTTTTCCCCATTATCATTATTTTATTATTATATTATATATATTTTTTTAAATAAACATATTCCCATTTTGTGTCTTGCAACCCATTTCAAAAAAAGTTGGAACGGTAAAGCATTTACCACTTTGTTCCCATTCCTATTCACAACACTTAAAAGTCGTTTAGGGACTGAAGACACCAAGTAATTAAATGTTAATGTGATTAGATGTCGCTTTGACATCAAGGTTGTCAATCAACATCAAATTGTGATGTAAAGCCATTAAATGACACAATTTAAAAAGTAAAAATGATTGTTTTAGTGTTAAAAATAATTTCCTGTAGATGCCTTCTTTGCTTTTAGAACAGTAGAAACCATATTTTAAACTAACAGTGAATTTTCTCAAATAGCCCCAAAGGTAGACAAGTAACAGTCTGGTTTACTGTACCCCTGCGGTGTGACTTTTTAAGAAAAGTGCAGGTTAATTACACGATAGTGTAGTTTCCATTTAGGAAAATGTTATGAGCAGACTAAACCGAAACTCCTACGCTAAGCCTTTACACAGAGTTGTGCTGCGGCAACTGAAAATAGCCCATGAAAAGCTGCTTATGCAATTGTGGATGTGTGGGGCACCCTTGAGAGCATCTTTCACCACTTCCAAATGCAGCCCAGCCACATGAACTATGGGTGCTTACTGGAGCATGTGTGGGAAGAACAAATCACAAAATATTCTGCAACGAGACCGGAAATGCTTGTGGGATCTGGGACCCAATCAAGTATCAAAACAAGATGAAAGTACAAAAGAATCGCTTAAACATCAAGTAGATGAAGAATTCCCAGAGAAAAAACATATAATGCTGAAAGAGCAACAGACCTGGCACAGCAACATGAAATTACAAAATGTACAATTTCACCAATTTTGTAGTACAAGAGCAAGACAAAGAATAAATTCAACTTTAATCTGGATAGTTAACAGAGAAACAATTTGCGAAAACAATGACATCCAATAATGAAAAGAAAGAATATACAACAAATATCCACAGAATTGCCTATGCTGTTCATTGCATAGACCTCGTGGACATACACACAAGTCAATCAATCAAAAGAAAATTGAAATGTTGAGAAAGTACTGTGACAAAAGACTGGTGGAAAAAAAATGAGAAAATGGAAAACTAGGTCAGACTAAACTCAGAAACAAGGAAACACTAGACCAGAACATAGCACAACAGAACACAAGTGTGACATCACACCTTCTCCTGGAAAAGGCACATTCTCATTACATAAAAAAAAGAACAGAACAACAAAGGACTACTGAGAGAAACCAGAATGGAGTAAATGGAGGGAAGAACCAATGAGAAGTGAGAAGAGAACACAGAATCCAGCAATGTTAAGCTATGGTGGATAGCTATGGTGGATACTTAGGAAGAGCTAAGGAGATGGATATCCATAGTGGCATACTGGAAAGGAGGGTGTACGCGATACGATTTTTGTTCTTGTACAAGTTTTTTTCCAAATCAGGAGAAGTCACAATGAAATCGATGATGCTCTTATAGATGTGGCTTGTACTGTGTGAGAGGAGTTGAGCAAATTACGAGTTCCCAATCATTTTAAAACATGTCGAAAAATTTGGAAGTTGTAAGCTTAAATTTATAAGGGATATGTTGTGTTCTATCTGAAGTTGACCAATCAGGAGAATAAACTCACCGAACAAAAAGCACAGTATGATGCATCAAGCATGACATAATTGATGGTAGTTTACAGAAAACAATGTTATACTTTACTTTATAATTCACACCCATTAGGTGACCACGCATACTGGTTTACAGTGATGAATAAGAACCTGTGCATTTTGTGTACATTCACGGCTCATATCAATAGTTATTGTCAGGGTTCTGACACTACAGTCTTGTAAATTCTTGTTTTGGTGGCAGAGTCCAGACACTAGTTCTGTCTTGTCCTGTATGTTGTGCTCGGATTGAGTTTTCTCGGGTTGAGTACTCATTTTGTCATTGTGTGTGTCTCTGTATGAGTGCCATCGTGACTATGCTTGGTCCGTGTGCTTTCCCGCTTGAAGCGCGCGCGTGAGGTCTGGGCGTGTTTGCGATGCATGCTCTCGTCCTGGTGTTCGTCTGTCTGCAGCGTGGTGTTTCATTCTCAGAGTCTCAGTCTAATTGGTTTCGCTTGATGCTGGGATGAAACATGCACGCTGCATGTGTGACTGCACGGTGAGTGTTTTCATTCATCGTGTACTCATGTCTCGCGTTCAGTCCTCTGTTGGTGTTGTGTTTAGCACGTGGTGTTTAGCACCACTGTATGTTTACATGCACTGCATATGTTGTCATATGAACAAGCGGTTGATGAGTTCTCGTTGTCTGCGTGTTCTAGTCTCGTTTTATGTGAGCACATGGATTGTGTTGTCTCTGTGTCATGTGCTCTGCCGTCTATTGTCTAGTCCCACCCTATTGTTAACCCATTATTAGTTTATTATGTTCACCTGTTTGTGTGTTAATTATTTCTGCTTATGTTCTCCTCATGTCTGCTGTCCTGTGCCAGTTCGTTGTCGTTTATACCCCGTCCTGTGGTGTTCTCCAGTCCTGATCCCTGCCAGCCTGCCCAGTCAAGTTTATTTGTGTATTTATTTGTTTTGTTAATGTTTTCCCCCTCAGGATAGTTTGTTTTGCATTGTATTTTATTTCTATTATTAATAAACCCTTTATAAAATTAATAATATAAAAAAAATTATGTGAATGCATTTAAGTCTTCGCTCCTTTTCCCACCACAAACTGTGACAAGTTTTAAGAGATATTGAGAGAAAAAAAAAGGAAGGAAGAAATAAAAGAGAGATAGACAGGGATGGAGGGCGGCTCTGAGTGGAATGTTTTCCCCCGTCCATGTTTTTTTCCCATGTTTATTTCATTCGATTGCTTCAGAATTAACAGAGTAATACAATTGTGTTGTATTCACCTAGTTCTCCTCGTAGGAGCGAGCACAGCCATTGGAATCTTTTTGGCTCGAGACTTCCAGTTTCATTCAGTTTTTAGACATTAAAAACAGCTCGTTTTGCTGCTTAATATTTTCTTATTATATTATTTTATTTTGTCTGTATAGTCATGCAAACACTTGTTTGTAGAGCAAGTAGCTTGACTGTTTTCTGCCGTTTATTATTCCTGGTCATTTCTCTTATAAGCGACTAAATTGGAAGTTCTAAAACAATCGCAAAAACGAGTGCACTTTCGCATTGAAGAATAAAGTCAATATCACTGCGTTCGAATGATTTTCAAATAAACACTCATGACGTGTGCATGGTTGTGCGACCATCAGAATTTCACCTTGTACTCCTGCCTTAAGGGTCTACTCATACTAGGTACAGCTGCCTTGAACCATGCTGAAGCGCGATTGTGCCCCCCTCCCCTCTACCCCGATGACCTGCACTCACATTACCTCCAAACCGGAGCATGCTAATGTCATCAACGATGCAACTGTTCAGTTTAAGCACAGTGGAGATTGCTATGGTTATGTTGTTTTGTATTATTTTTAGTTGTTTGCGATGCAGTGACACGCTGTAAAATATTTTGCCCAACAGATCCACAAATTTTGATCCTCGAAGGTTTTCATGAAATTCAACGTGCAGTACTTATTAGGAGGTGGTTTGCTGAAGATGGTGACTGATGTGCAGCAAGGGGTTTGAGTCTTTATTTAAACTATGACAGTTTGCATTCATTGAAATGTAAGAATGATTATTAAATCCATATGAAACAGTACCTTAAAAGTGATGTTGCATCAACGGTTTCGGGCTCAGGTTAGTGTGAGCTTTGCACTCACACTAAAAGCGCACCGCACCAAAGCCCAACCAAACCGCACTCTGGCATACCTCTGGGCCAGGGCCGGCCAACTGAACCGCGCAGGGACCGATTCAGAGCACTCACACTTGTCAAACGAACTGGGAAACACATCTGGGCATTGTCGGATAGCACAGTGTGAGTGTACCCTTAAAGTGCCAGGAAGGTCAAGGAGGAGCTACTTGTTCATGGGACCAAAGTACAACAGGGTGGGGTCACTGAGGACCAAGTTGGAGTTGGAAAAAAAGAGGAGTGTGCAGCAAGGGGCTGGGTGGCAGCAATTACAATGAAGAAACCTTGCAACTGACTTATGAATGAAACTCAGGGCTAGCCAGAGCCATTAAAGATGCAGAAGACCCAGGGATGGGCAGAACCAGCTGAAACTCAAGGGATTTAGGGCTGAACAAAACCAGCAGAAACATCAGAGACACAAGCTGAGTGGAAGACATAAGAGATTGGGAGCTAGATAGACCCAGTGGAGACAAAGGAATTAATTATGGTGAAATGTGCTAATAAACTTAAATGGAATTGAAGAGGAGACAGGATATTAGATGGGACTATTGAAAGGGGTATGCCTGAGAAGCAAAAGGAACTGAGTAAATGCACTGATTTAGAGAGGAGAAAAGGCTGTAAAATCCAGTAGGATTGTCAGAATTCCACTTCATACAGTCCAACTTACCCAAAATTTCGTTATTACTTTGTTTTGTTGGTGCCTATTGCACATTTTGTTCACTTTAAGTTAAATTGTGTGGAAATATGCATTTATATAATCTAGTTTCTAAAGATCTAAAATTTTACTTAAAACTATAGCAGGCCAAGTGTTGAAGACATTATATCATATTGTCTTTATGCAGTTCCTGACTACGAGGCAAAGTCTCAAATGGCTGGTTGAATTCACGCCTAGGCATCTGAATGGGCACTGCTAGGTTCATGGGACCAGGGCTGGTCAAATGCCATTCATCTTGCTCACTCCAGTACTTAATTTACATGCTTTGTTTAGCCATCTTCACCTAGCCACTGCCCTCCTCCTAAAAGACATAATATAGACAGGACATCATCATCTCAATTCAGACTTGTTTAACTTACAGACTGTAAGATTTCTTGAAGACACAGTTTGACTGCAGAAAAACCAACATGTCTAAATAAAGAAATTGGGTCCCACTTTTTATTAAGTGTCTCTTATACCTGTGAACTTACATGGTAATTAGATGTGTAAGTAGTATGTAACTACAGTGTATGTCCACACTGGTACATAGTATTTACTTGGTTAATACAGGTGTAACTAAACTCATGTAACAACCCACTGAATACTATTTGTAAGTACAAATGTGTAACAGGACATTGGTAACAACACTAGGAAAGTACACATCTGTAACAAGAATTATGTAAGTGCATTGTGTAACAACAGTATGTACTTGCAGGTGTTTTCCCACTTCCACACCTGTTTGCAGATCATGTACTTGTGAACACTGTATGGCAGAACTAATGCTGTATTAGAAGGTTTCACCTTGTGATACCAGTGTACTTACATGGTAACTCTCTACAGGAACTGTCCACTCAATATAAAGTGTAAAATGGTCACAAATTACTGTTCATACATTCATTCATTTTCTTTTCGGCCTAGATGGGTTGCAGCTGGAAGGGCATTCGCTGTGTAAAACATATGCTGGATAAGTTGGCGGTTCATTCCACTGTGGCGACCCCAGATTAATAGGAGACTAAGCCAAAACGAAAATAAATTTTATTTTAAGCTTTATATTGTGAACCGTTCCTGTGGAGTTACCATGTAACTAGACTCTTATTAAAGTGTTGCATGAAAGATATTTCTACAGGTTACACTGTAATTTGTGACCATTTTACACTTTATATTGAGTGGACAGTTCCTGTGGATTTACTATGTAAGTACACTGGTATCACAAGGTGAAATCTTCTAATGCAGCATTAGTTCTGCCATACAGTGTTCACAAGTACATGATCTGCAAACAGGTGTGGAAGTGGGAAAACATCTGCAAGTACATATTGTTGTTACACAATGCACTTACATAATTCTTGTTACAGATGTGTACTTTCCTAGTGTTGTTACCAATGTCCTGTTACACATTTGTACCTACAAATACTATTCAGTGGGTTGTTACATAAGTGTAGTTACACCAGTATTACACAAGTAAATACTATGTACCAGTGTGGACATACACTGTAGTTACATACTACTTACACATCTAATTACCATGTAAGTTCACAGGTAAAAGCGACACTTAATATAAAGTGGGACCAGAAATTCTGCTTGAAATAAGTCTCCTGGACTGGGTTTTTTATTTTTTTTCCCAATAATTGCAACTACATGCCAATGAATTCTCATTAGAGTATTACTAGACTGTCTGATTACTATCTACTGACACTGCTCCATCTAAAGACATTCTCTATAAGAAACATTGCAAGTACTGTGCATGTCAACAAACATTAACCCTAACTCTAACCTTACAGTCTACTGATTAGTTAGGTTCATAGGTTCAATGTAACATATAATCAACAAAATGTGTTAAAGGGAAATACACAATAAAGTGATTCCAAAATTTCAAGAGGGATAGACAAGGATGCCAGTATACTTGGTGGGTTGTGGCTTGGACTTCAGTCTGGTGTGAGTTCAGTGTATAGGTCTGTAGTAGCTCTTAGTCCATGCTGGGTGTGATTGAAAGTAGCGATGTAGAATTTGCAAGATAGGGTCCAGGTGTGACATCCACAAGCTGTTATGAACGAGGAGTGGGCATCATTGTTTTTACTTGTCTTTACCTGTCTGACTATGAAGGAATAGTCACCAAACTTGGTCCTAGGGGGCTGATGTCCTAGCTCTGATTTGCCTTAACACACCTGCCTGGAAGCTTTAAGTATACCTAGTAAGACCTTGATTGGCTAATCTAGGTGTGTTTGATTAGGGTTGGAGCTGAAATCTGCAGGACACCGGCCCCCAAGGACCCAGTGTGATGACCCCTGCTGAGTCAAAAAAATGTAACCACTGTACTGTAGTATGGTGCAAGATGTTTTTCTTCTGGGCATTAGATGGAACATTCCAGTCCACTCCAGAAGCACATTTTGAGGTTGCTATCATTCCATGACATTCCAGGACATAAACTGAACCCAATTAGCACAGATAAGACTTTGTAGAATCACCCAAACACATCCGAAAAAGCATTAGACCATTTGACTTCCAGTAAAGCCCCCTTCAAGTGAAACAGAAAATTAAGCGGTGATATAATTTGGAACCAAAAAATCAGGCAAAAAAGTTATACGGTAAGTTGTACTGTATGTTAATACACTATGTTTATATTGTTCCTGAGAGGAAAATATGCAGCACAGACATTTACTAATTAATTTAAGCACTGCTCTAAGGAGTGGTGGTGTGGTGGAAGTGAAGACCAAACACTTTTGCTGTGTATACATCAGAGCATTACAGTACATCATCTTAGTGTTGTTTACAGGGATTGTGCAGCAACATGACATTATAAAGTGGACTGCATTCAATCTTCTGCTGAGTGCAGCTGAAGCAATTCATACTCACTGGCTAAACTGTCATGAAAGTTTCATGGCACAGTACAGCACACCCTTTAGAGTCTGCAAGCATATATGGCTGATTTCATTCACTCATCTTCTTTTTATGATGATGGTACTATATTGCAGTTCACTAGTCATATACAGTAATGTTAAGTTAAGCTGTGCAAAACAAAGCAATCAACCACACACATACAGTTGAAGTCAGAATTATTAGCCATCTTGAATTATTAGCCCCTGTATATTTTTTCCCCCTATTTTCTGTTTAATGAGGAGAAAATATTTTTTCAACACATTTGTAAACAAAATAGTTTTAATAACTAATTTCTAATAACTGATTTATTTTTTCTTTGCCATTTATGATACTACATAATATTATACTAGATATTTTTCAAGATACTGAAATTCAGGTTAAAGTGCAATTTAAAGGCTTCATTCATTCATTTTCTTTTCGGCTTAGTCCCTTTATTAATCCGGGGTCGCCACAGCGGAATGAACCGCCAACTTATCCAGCATTTGTTTTACGCAGCGGATGCCCTTCCAGCCACAACCCATCTCTGGGAAACACATCCATACATTCTCATTCACACACATACACTACGGACAATTTAGCTTACCCAATTCACCTGTACCGCATGTCTTTGGACTGTGGGGGAAAACGGAGCACCCGGAGGAAACCCACGCAACCACGGGGAGAACATGCAAACTCCACACAGAAATGCCAACTGGCCCAGCCGGGGATCGAACCAGCGACCTTCTTGCTGTGAGGCGAATGTGCTAACCACTTGGCCACCGTGGCGCCCCAATTTAAAGGCTTAACTAGGTTAATTACACTTTACAAAACACACACATAATTTTACGGTTTATTTCGGGCAGCTGGGGTGCTGGAAAAAAACGTAAAAATAACGGCTGTTAAATTACATAAATATACGGTAAAATAACAGATATTAAATTACAGAAATTTACCAGAAATTTTAAGTTAAGGAAATTTCTGTAATTTAATATCTATTATTTTACAATATATTTCTTTAATTTAACAGACGTTATTTAACTTTTTTTTAATAAACCGTAAAATTACGATTCAGTTTTTTACAGTGTAGGTAATTTGGGCATAATTCGGCAAACCATTGTGTAACAATGGTTTGTTCCAACCCAGGCTCATTCTGAAAACGTACCCCTATATACATTTCTGGAGAGCGGCAAATGTGTCCAGGGAGGTACATTTTGTAGGAGTTTTTGTTTTCGCGAATCCACCAGAGGCCGCTGTGTACACTTTTTCAGATCTCAAATTTCTCTCGCTAGTGTCATTTACGCCTGCTCTTCTTGCATAAATTCTCCAGAGGCCGCTGTGTACACAATTTCAGATCTCAAATTTCCCTCTCAAGTGCCATCCGTGCCTGCTCTTTTTGCATAAATTCACCAGAGACTGCTGTGTGCACGATTTCAGATCTCAAATTTATCTCGGTGAGTGCCATACATACCTGCTCTTCTTGCGTAAATCCACCAGAGGCCACTGTCGACTGACTGACCAACCAACCCCACCCACCCCCTTTCCTAAAACCAACCAATAGCATTTTAAAAAAGCACTGATTGACCAGTGTTGTTCTTTTTTTTTCTGAACGCTACCTTAATGTACAAGTGGCTCAAACTCGCTCATTTTGAGGAGGGAACCAGCGAACATGCAACAACTTTAATCATAACATAAACACAAAACAACAGTTTCCATCTAGAGCTCCTTCACTGGACTCTACACTTGTAAACACTCGCTCAATCGGCTATAACCTCCGCCCACACTCGTCAGCGTGACGAAGCTGACCAATCACAGAGCTTGTGCTACATGTTGTTTCGACAAGTAGTTACATTTTTTGAAGGTGCACGTCAGCGTTGGCCACGACCACGGCGACCACGCACAGGCTGAGCCGGAGCATACGTGTGGGCTTGATGATGTACACCTGCTGCTATCAAGCAGAATTACTAAAGAGAAACACAAAACTAAAGCTGACTTCAGTCACAGCCATAAAAGAAATACAACATTCAATCCCTCAACATTTCAGCAGAAGCAGAGGATCATCAAACAACTCCACAAACATGAAACTCATTAACACAGAGTTCAAAACTCTTTTGAGCTAACTACACTCATTTCCTTTGATAAATTTGGCTATTAGATTTTACAGTGCAGAAATGTATGTAGGGATATGTTTTCAGAATGAGTCTATGTTGGAACTTTCTGTAGACAATTTAAATAATACATATATACATATTACTGAAGGGGGCTACTAATATTGACCTAAAAATGATTTAAAAAATGTAAACTATTTTTATTCTTGCTGAAATAAAACAAATAAGTAATAAAAAATAAATAAAATAGGAAATACTGTGAAAAATTCTTGCTCTGTTATACATAATTTGGGAAATATTGAAGAATATTGAAGAAATATGAGGAAAAAGGAACAAAATTCACAGGAGGGCAAATAATTTTGACTTCAACTGTATGTTGTTTTGTTTTCTGATAAAGCTTGTGTGATACAAAGGCTGAATTACTAAAGCAATAAGACACAAAAAAAGAAAACCATGGTAAAAACACTATAATTCATCCGAAATTCGACCTGAAAATGCCTTGCCAATAAATCACTCTCAACACTCTCAAATGATTGTAATAAAGACCTCATCAGCCAGATGGATTCTTTTGACTAGCATCCAAACACATCCAAATAAAAGCTATCATCCACAATATTAATACTGTTTGATTGGATTCTACTCATATGGACAGGAGCTGAAAAAGATCAAGAAATTTGCTGCTAAATGTGACCAGAACGTATCCTATTATGCATTTACATATAATGCACTTAATTAAAAGAGATCTTCTTAAATCAATAAACCTCTCTATAACAAACAGTTGGCCAAGCCGAGTCGTCAGGGCTGTTTTAATGAGCGTGAACTGTGCCACATGCACTTGCAATGAACACAAAATGCTGGTTTTCTTTCTGCCTGCCAATTTAATTCTCCCTGAGCCAGCACATACATCTGATGCCTCGCCAACTATGGCCGTCAACAAACTCTTCCCAGCATCATTAAAAAAAGTGGTAAAAAAAAAAAGGTGCACTGGATATTTATTTTTATTTCGTTACCTTTTTATTAAAGTGGAGAAAAAAAACGGAATGCACTGTTTTTTTTAAAAAAACATCTTAAATTAAAAAAATAATAAATATAAATACATTTTTGAATAAATTAAATGACTTGCGAGAGTTTTTTTCCAGAAAACTGCAGCATAGTTTTTCAGAAATTATCAATTATTCACTGTTCTCACCAGTATGATGATTGAGCAGTTTCTATATAAGTCTGTCCACTTATAACTCAGATCTTATGCATGAAATGAACATCCATTTAAAATGTACCATAATATAGAGCACAGCCTTTTACTGCATTTTAATTTATGTATTGGATTGAATACAAAATTTATGTTGAAACAGGATAGGACTTCTTTGACAACAATGAGTCTTGCTTGGGAAAATCCTATTTGGAAATTATATCACATATCAAGATGGAAATTGAGATTAGATTATTTATACCCTGAGCTCACTGTCATGCTGTGGCTGAAATCACAGTGCTATAAGTCTTTTTAAAGGGATATTTCACATAAAAAAGAAAATTAATACACTAATTACTCAGCCTAAAGTTGTTCCAAACATTTCAAACAAATTTTCTGTCGAACAGCAAAGAAGATATTTTGAAGAAAGCTAAAAACCCCTGTAACCATTGACTGCTATAATAGGAAACACAAGTGGAAGTTGTAGGAAGGCAAATTATCATATGCATTTGTTTATATGGCAAAACGTGTCACGATCGCCAGCGATCACTCTCTCTCTCTCTCTTTCTGCTGTTGGAGATCGTTGGTTTGCTCATACTTCCGTAAACTACAGATCAGCCGGTTCAAGAACTACAATTCCATTCATGCAGCACACACACTCCTGTTCCTGATCACGACTGATTGCGCACGCACCACCGGAGGACTGTCCGTAACTGATTACACGCACTACAAGAGCAGCACATACACACTCAGTCTTTGCAGCGATATTGTTATTTGTTATTACCTGTTGTGACTCGTAACGGGGTGTTTATTTTGTTCCAGTCCTTGTCCTTGCTTTGATCCCAGCTTTGTATTTTCATTGTCCTTGTCTGCAGCCTGCCTAGAGATCTCATGCCTGCTTAACTTTGATTTTTTGGATTTGCCCCTTTTTTGCCATACTGTTTCTTTATTATTAAAATACTGCAATTGGATCCTCGCCTCTGTTGCCTCCGTCATGTTTCATGTTCAAGTATTTATGAATTACTTTTGATTTAACAATAATTGCTCTATATTGCAATACAATATAATACAGTCCCATAATAGCAATTCTCTACCACATTTTTAGCTATTATAACTGCACTTATTTCCGTTTTGGTATAAGATTGCATAAGGATAGTTTGACTAGAAATGTAGTTTTTCACCATCATATCAATACGTTTTTATTCATTTGGCAGACCTACAGTTCGACCCGCTGTATTTTAACTCTAATTTTTACAAAATCAATAGTTACAGATTTCCAGCTTTCCTTAAAATGTATTCTTTATTTTTTGAACAAAAAAGAAGATATTTTGAAGAATGCTGGTTGCTGGCACCATACAAGTTCAATAGTAGGGAAAAAAAGTCAAAGTGTGCAAACTACCAGCATTTTTCAAAAAAATCTTCAAAATATCAAGCTCAAACAGCTTTGGAACAAGAAAAGAATGAGTAAATGATGACAGTGTTTTAATTTTTTGCTAAACTTGAAGAGAATCCCAGCTCAAGGACATTTCCTATAGCTAATAAAGGCAATAAAGTCCAAAAATAAATCTTAAAAAAAATAAATAAATAAAAATAAAACAGAGAGAGGTCATTATCTGACCCTGTCAGTCAAACGCCAGGTCTCGAAACGCTTCTGATATGGCCGATGCTATGAATCACTGTAGTCATGCACCCTGGTGTTTCAAAACACTTTAGTCACATGACCTGGTTGTTGTAAATTACCTCAGTCATGTGACCAGGGTGTTTTGGATCATGCTTTGGGATCTTGGCACTGTGTCGAAATGTCAGTTTTACGTCAGCCATCCCTATCTGTCCCTGTCCCTTTGCCTGCCAGACGACTCTCTTAATAAACTGCATTAGGACCCTCAACTCCATTGTACCCTGACTCTTTACAAAATTAACATCTACACCCTAATTACTCACCCTCAAATTGTTCTAAACATTTCTGAGTTTCTTTATATAAACACTAAAAAAGAAATTGAGGAATGCTGTAATCACTTCCATAATAGAAAAAGCGAAAGGAAGTCAGTAGTTTCGCCTGTTTCACACTGCAAGCGAGAGCAGAGCGTGCGCAGCGTATATGGAGAGCCGAAGCTGTGCACAGGCATTTGCCTTTCACACAGTGGATCGGCAGCTTTTACTGCCTATTCTAGTTACCAATCAATCTATCTATCTATCTATCTATCTGTCCGTCCGTCCGTCCGTCCGTCCGTCCGTCCGTCCGTCCGTCCGTCCGTCCGTCCGTCCGTCTGTCTGTCTATCTATCTATCTATAGATACACTTTTTTTTACTTTTTGTCTGAAACTTCCTCCTATGCTGTTTCCTTAACCTGCAAGTCTTTATTTTACAAATGATATAGATCCAAAAGAACTGTTTCCTTTTCACGCTCTATGAAGAGTGTCGTTCATGTATTTTCACGTGCACTCGGCCAGAAGACAATTGCCTGTCACATCATGTGATTTTGTTTTTGACTGTCAGCATGATGTAGGCCTAGTTATAATAATGTTTATACAATATAGTTATAATGATATTTATACATGATCAAACTAGTGTGCAACTTACTAAGAAAAGCTATAACTAAAATTGATTTAAATTTGGTTTTGAAGTTCAGGCCAAAATAAATATTTGTTGCTGTTTTTAATCGTTTAAGTTAATTTGATTGAATATATATAAATCTGTGGATATTATCAATGCATTTAATCTGTAAAATTGCTACTTTTTACTGTCATTCAATTTGTTTTGGTCATTATCAATGCACTGTCACTTTAATTGAGCGTGAGCAGTGCAGCAAAAATAGACCCAGCGGCAGAACTATCGTGACACTGCTGTGTCAGCGACGCTCACGTGCAGTATGAAAGCTCTAATCTGTTAACAAGGACGCCAAAAAAAACACGCTCTGCTCGCGCTTGCGGTGTGAAACGGGCTTTACAGATTTCCAGCTTTCTTTAAAATGTATTCTTATTTTTTTTATTTATTCTGTTGAACACAACATTTTTAAGGAATGCTGGTTTCTGGCACCATAACAGAAAAACAAAACAAAAAAACAAATGGAAGTCAATGGGTGCCAGCTAATCCCATTTTTCAAAATATCTTCCTTAGTGGAAGAAAGAAACGCAAACAGCATTGGAGTGAAGAGTGTGTAAATGATGACAGCATTTTCATTTTTGGCCGAACTACCCCTTTAATAATAATTGAGCAAACACACATAACAATCACAGCTTGACTTTGGCCATAGAAATAGGTCAAAGTGCCTGAAGGAACAGACCTCTCTCCTTGCTGGATAAAAGGGTTCCAGCACTTCGCAGTATGTGAGACAGCCCAAGAGACCAGCAGAGATTTGGGACAAATTGGTATAGAGCTGCGGCCCGTCAGTCAGTATGAAAGGATTTGCACTCGCGGAGAGCTCAAAGCACTTCCAAACTCCTCTGGGACGGCAGCACTTTAGGAAAGACAAGCCCAAAGAGGCTTCAAGACTGTGAAGTGAGCCACGGGTCCATTTGAACAGAGATGTAATCTAAACGAAAGGGGAATCTCTTGGTTCTAGCTGATATGCCATTTTCATGCTGATAGAAAAAAAAAAGGCCACTGATGCATTAAAGAGTAAATATGAGTCAATTCGGAGTCATACATGTGTAAAAACGACCTTCCAAAATCCTTTTAGTTAAACACGTGCTTGCGAAAAAGATCATGACATATCAATTTTGCCTTGTTCTCCTTTGATATACGTGACCCTGGACCACAAAACCTTGCGTTTTTATGTTGCACAACAATACATTGTATGTGTCAGAATGAAAGTCTTTTCTTTTCTGTCAAAAATCATTCGACTATTAGGTAAAGACCACATTACATTAAGATATTTATTCAATTTCCTTTTGTAAATATATCAAAAATTACAATTCTGATTATTAATACGTGGTGGCACAGTAGGTAGTGATGTCGCCTCACAGCAAGAAGGTTGCTGGTTCAAGCCTCGGCTGAGTCAGTTGGCATTTCTGTGTGGAGTTTGAATGTTCTCCCTGCGGTCGTGTGGGGGACAGTTCAAAGACAGGTGAATTGGGTTGGCTAAATTGTTCGTAGTGTATGAGTGTAAATGAGTGTGTATGGATGTTTCCCAGAGATGGGTTGCAGCTGGAAGTGCATCCGTTGCGTAAAACATACAGTATGCTAGATAAGTTGGTGGTTCATTCCACTGTGGCGACCCCAGATTAATAAAGGGACGAAGCTGAAAATTAATTAATTAATTAATAATATGCGTTGCTACACTGTAAAATGAAATTGAAATGAATGTAGTTATTTAATAATTTACTGAAAGTAAGTTTGAAAAGAGTTTTGAACTCAGTGTTGAAGGTAATGAGTTCTTTAAATACCTCATCACTTCAACTTAAACAGAATTAGTTCACAGTACTCATATAAATTAGTTTTTTTAACAAATGGTTTGTAGCAATCGGTTTCCTCAAATGGTTTGAGTTGCCTTAACTTGTGTTTTACAGTACTCAGTTTGTTCTCTTCGAGTTCTCTTGGTATATTGGGTTTACTGTTGTAGGGGTCCAAGCTACATTAAAAGCAATACAGTACACTACGATACATTCATTCATTCATTTTCTTTTCGGCTTAGTCCCTTTATTAATCCGGGGTCGCCACAGCGGAATCAACCGCCAACTTATCCGGCATTTGTTTTACGCAGCGGATGCCTTTCCAGCCACAACCCATCTCTGGGAAACACATTCATACATTCTCATTCACACACATACACTATGGACAATTTAGCTTACCCAATTCACCTGTACCGCATGTCTTTGGACTGTGGGGGAAACCGGAGCACCCGGAGGAAACCCACGCAACCACGGGGAGAACATGCAAACTCCACACAGAAATGCCAACTGGCCCAACCGGGACCTGCCCCAACCGGGGATCGAACCAGCGACCTTCTTGCTGTGAGGCGAACGTGCTACTCACGCGCCACCGTGGCGCCCACTACGATACATGAAACTAACTAAGTAACAAAGCGAACAACAGACAAACACACACACACACACACATTCACACATACACACAGAGGCAGTTCAGAGAATACAAAACGAGTTGACAACAGTCCCAGATTAATTATTTCTGACTAGATCTTAGAATCACACCTGAGAAACCACAAAAGCAGAGATTCAGCTTATCTTTAACTGCTTAAGATCAATCAGCACCACACTGTGATCATATTGCTTCATTTACTCAAACAGATTAAGTTCACAGTACTCATTAGTTTTTGAACTGAAATGGTTTGCTGCAATCGGTTTCCTCAAATGGTTTGAGTTACCTCAACTTATTGGGTTTCACAGTGTAAGAACTTCATTTAGACACATGTAAAGGCAATTTGCCTCAGTATTTCAATTTTTATGGATCCTCAGAATTCAGATTTTCCTGTTAGTTGCATCTCAGCCAAACATTGTCCTACGCTGAAAAAAACAGTTTGCATGTTGTCCCTGCAAATTCCAGCAACCACAACTGCAGTTGTTTTTTTTTACTGTAAATTTGACTGATGTAGTTTTTTTTTACAGTGCAGCTGCTGTTTTTTTTTACCATAACTTTAAAAGTTTCTTTTACAGAATAGCATTAAAATAATACTTTACTATATACTTTACCAGTCCATTGAATTATTATTAAAAATAACCAATATAAGTATACTTATTCCATGGTCTGTTGAGATTCTTGATTCTGATTGGCTGGAGGGTGTGCATTATTTTCGATGAAATGCACGCAGAATGTGGTTATTTTAAAGTCAAATTGGCATTTTGTGTGTAAGGAAAGCGTATCTTTAAAAATGTTGGAAGCTCCAGGCGGTCAGCGGCAGCTCAGCGAACAGCTTTCCCCAAGCGAAGCTTTATGTCAGCTAAAGCATCTCAAGACCCGCCGCTGAATCTAATCTCTGGCATCTCTGTTGTTTAAACGTGATATATAGTTAATCTTTGGTGCATCTAATGGTCAGTCTTTGAACTTTTAACCTATTACTTGTTCTCAGGTGTATTTTTTAGCAGATCGCAAAGTAAGTTTCATAATTTATGACCGTAAATAATGTAATATTACACTGATCCTGCATGTTTGGCTAATTGCTTTTTGTTTTAAAAGTGATAAATAAAGTAGAATGTTCTCCTACCTGTCCTGATGTTTTTTCATTATGCAAAATTTCCCTATATTTATATTTAGAGATTTCTGAAATAGGCTTCGGCTGCCTCAAAGACTCTAGAATACACTTGAAAATGTGTATTTAATTGATATGGTACCTTTCATAAGATTTGTACGTTTATTATGAAATGTAAATCGCGGAAATTCTGCTATACTGTAGGTAGCCCAGTCTTTGGTCAAGACAAAGCCATTATACAGATCCTCCCTCGTCAGAGAAGCGGTAGAAAGTAGACAAAAGAAACGTGTGACTGAGAATGTGACTGGAAACACACTCCAGGTGTGACTGGGATCGTCTTATTTGTCCACCTGTGATCGGACTGATGTAATCGCATCTTAATAATATCAACAGGTATAAACAGCACGCACATGCTCTCTCTATCTCTCTCTCTCTGTCTGACCGTCAGCCAGTCACAGCTGATTCAGTGGAGGGACTAGAAAATCTAACATGTAAAAACTGACAAGAATTCGGACATATATTGCGCTGCAAAGAGCAAAACTATTTTAAACTTAGGCCTACCTTGGCAAATGACCATGGAATAAGCAGGATAATCAACGGCTTGGCGTGCGTTAAAGGATTTTAATGCATTTCGCGGAAGCCTCCTTTGGCTCAGCGTCGTGCATTAAAATACTTTAACGCACGTCAAGCTGTTGATTATCTTTTACTTATAGAATAGTATGCTTAAAATTAAATACAATCTAATAAAATAAACATAATATAATAACACACACAAGTAGACCAGCAGTTTCTGAAATTATCAGAACTGCCTGTCTGGCACCAACAACCTTGCCATGTTCAAAATCACTTAAATCACATTTTTTTCCCCCATTCTGATGCTCGGTTTGAACTGCAGTCTACCAGTTGACCATGTCTACATGTCTAAATGCATTGAGTTGCTGCCATGTGATTGGCTGATTAACGAGAAGTTGGAAAGGTGTACCTAATAAAGTGTGTATATACTAATCATGTAGTTTGACAAATCACTTTTAAAACTGTTACTTCACCTACAGTACGTCCTATACTACTACACATTAACCGGCACAAAAGAACCCATCACAGTTGCAAAAAGGCTATTTAAATACATACACAGCATGCATGTATATTGAATCACTTCCTGATTTAGCTATCAACTCCAGCAGAATTGTTCAATTGCATCGTAAAAGTGATAATGAGATCATAAGGTGCTCATAAGCCGCTTGAGCTGCTTGCAATACCACCCACACAAGCCATATGAGCATCGATGACTTTCACATTATTTCTGCTGATAGGATAAAATCACACTGTGCAAGATTGTTCTTCTCCAAGAAAAAGTTTAAAAATGGTAAATGTCAGGACAGTAACTGTGCAGGTGTGAATTTGACCAGCAGGTCAACAGAGTAAGTAAACTTTGAAAAGACTTATAAAGACACGAAGGCCATCTGTCTGTGTTCTGGCAGAGTTTACACCCAAAACTTCCTTCAACAGAAGCGAGCGTCCTAAAACATAAGGAGAAACACTGAACAATACTAATGTCTGCTACCCCCCACACAATTCTACTGACTAATGTCTGGCCAAATGTTTCACAGTACTGGACAAAAAAAACAGTGGCCAACAGAGTACGGCATCAAGCACTGGCTCTGCATCTCAACTGGCAGATTAGAAGCTGCGTGTCCCAATCATTGTTCCAAAGATGCCATAATAGTTAGCTATTTCCAGCAGATTTTCAAAGTGCCTGTTTGCATGCTTTCACAGCTAATATAGCTCGTGATTTCTTTGGAGGGGTGTTCAGGACAGCTTGTTTCAGAACTAAAAACACAAATTAAAGGAATTATGCTGGATGTGCATGAGAAAAAAAAAGAGAAAAAAAGCACTAAAAGGTGTTTGTGTGATTACAAATCCACAGCATGATGAAGATATTTATTTAATGTTATTTGTGCTGTATTCATAATGCAATAAACACACAGAGTTTGGCCATTAATTATTACATGCATCATTGTGCAAAAAACTAAAACAGTTTTCTGCTTGACCCCAGCAATGACAGAATAACGTGCTACTTTTATTTGCTGTAGGGGGAATTAAGAAGCATACATTAAATCAAACACAGAGTGTATGTGTGTGTTGACTTGATTACATGGTTTGCAAAATTGTATAATGACATGGGTATGCAGTGCTTCCCACGGCTTTGAAATATACTTGTGGTGGTAGCCGGATTGAAACACACCTTTTACCCGTGGCACAAACAGTAATAGCCTACACTGTGAAAAAAAAAAAAATCCTGGTTGCCTTACATTTTTAAGCTGAATCAAATAAACCTTATAAGTAGGGCCAGACAGAATCTGTGGCTTTTTTCTTTTTGCTATTTCTGCACAGAATGTTGTAAAAAAGATACAGATTTATTCGGAATGATTTTGGGTGTATTGCAGGGTTATTCAATTAGTTCGTCATGGGGGCCAGTACATGAAAAGCATCCCAAACGAAGGGTCGGAGAGGTATGACTTGCAATATGATTAAGGACACAACTGCATATGTTGCATTTTTACTCCTTAAGACACCCACATTGGCTTTTTTCTACATTAAAATGTTAAAATGTTGTATTTTGAAACTACATAACATAACTGCATTTTAGAATGTGCCTTTTTTTTAACAAACCTTCAAAAGTTTTATTTCAAAGCACAACAAAAGCAGTGTTTAAGTAGGCTTCTTCTACATTCAAACACATTCATATGTTTTGAACTACATAACAATTATGGATGCAACAATTATAGATTTTGGTTGTACAATTATAGTCTGAAGAATAATCATGGTTTCACGGTTATCACAACTAATGTAAATTTAAGCTTTACTTTAGGTAGGCCGAAGTATTTAGATTAACTGTTGTTATCATCTGCGTTCATACACTCTCAGAAATAAAGCTACAGGAGCTGTCACTGTAGCAGTAGCTTTTCAAAAGGTACATATTTGTACCTGAAGGGTCTATAATGGTACCTCAATGGTGCTTTTTAGGTACATTTGGGCACTAATATGCACCTTTGAGGTACCACTGTGGGCTCTTTGAGTACATGTACCTTTTGAAAAGGTACTGCCCCAGTGACAGCTCCTGTACCTTTATTTCTGAGAGTTCGCTTGTGCTTGTTCGATTGCGCGCGAACATTGGTGTATTCTACATTAGAAATAACAAACTTCATAAATATATTGGCCGTTTTTCGACTAAACTAAATTGATTTCTGATGTCTTGGTCACACTAATTGGAGGGCCAGAACAAATTGTCTCGGGGGCTGGGTTTGCACCTGCAGGCCGCCAATTGAGTAGCCCTGGTGTATTGTAACTTGTTACAAATTTGTTACAAAAAATAAATAAAATAAAAAAATCCAATTAGATCCATTTATTTGGTAAACAAAGCAATAATTTATATAAATAAATTATATAATCTCTCATATAATTTATCTACGGTATATCTACTAAAAGACAGAAATAATTACTTTACAAACTGCATTTAAAATAAATCATATTAACATTTTCATATTAATGAGTAATATTACTGAAATTAATTTAAAAACTTAGTAAATAGACTCAAGGATGGGTGGAAAATTAGTGGAAAACTGCAATTTCTGTGCTCGCAGATTCCATGTGGGCCTACTTATGATTCGATATTACATTAAACTGACTTAAAGAGCCCCTATTATGGGTTTTTGAAAATGAGCTTCCATGCAGTGTGTAACACAGCACTAAGTGAATGAAAACATCCAGCTGACGTTTAAATCTGAATGTGCGCTGTTTAAAACTATTGATTCTTTAGCGAAATAGTCGAATAAATGAATCGAGTTGGGTTTTTAGCTTGAACGCATTGATGTCGACATGGTACATCACCAAATATGTAGTTCCAGTTCCAGTAAAATGTGAACGCGATTTGCCTTCAGAGCTTCAGAGGCTCACGGGACTGATCATGACGCGAAGATGACGACCACTGACAGATGGAGATTCAGCGGCGGGAAATAAAGAATCAAAGTTCATTTTTACAACAATGACACAGTATAGCCAACCTAGTGCTGAGTTTGCTCCTGTCATTTTTCTGATGATTGATATAATAACCTATGCTGCAACGCGGGATTCATCGGCCGTTTGCTATTGAAGGAGCAGCAGAGACTAAGAGACTTTGTCAGACTTAGACAGGGACTTTGTCAGTAACTTTTACTGTTCATATTGACCAGTTTCTTCTTCCTCTGGATCATAACATAGAAGTAATTAAAATTGTTTCCTCATTTTGTATAGTTAGCAAAATATGTGTTATATGCAAACTCCTCATCCTCTGCCGTATGCCTTTGCTTTGGCCACCGTCAGCTGTTCCTCACACGGTCTGCGCTATTCAAAATAGTTCAACTTTTGTCCTAGTGTAGATTAATACTGAATGTGTGTCCTTATCACTTAGGGTTAGGTTTAAGAGTAGAGTAATATGCTGGTGTTTAACTGCAATGCTTTATTGCATTCCTGCGTTGGGCTCTAATTATCTGCTATTTCATACTGTAGCTGTGGTGGGTATTTCTCTCTGTCTCGCGCTGAACGCAGTCGACCAATCACGACAGACTGTACCAGCGGTCCAATCAGCGCAGATTAGTTTCACGATAAGGAGGGGTTTGGGAACAAATGGGTTTTGGGACCAAATCATATGGGAGTCGCTGGGATAATTAAGTAAAAATAAATAAATATTTTAAGACAATGAAAGTGTTTTTTGACCTTGCATGCATACTCACTTGTTGGAGACCCCCAAAACCAAAATATGACCTTTTTTAATGCATAATAGGGGTTCTTTGAAATGGCTTGCCGAGCTTCTAAAATTAAGTTAGAACATGATAAACTTAGTTTCATAAGTTACAATGACCCCAAAACATGTGTTGTCAGAACTAATTGTAATCATATAATATCATATAATTTTTTTCAGTGAGGTGTTGATCTTAAAAAAAGAGCATCTGACCAAATCTGTAGCACACTGTCCAGCGTAAAATTGGACAAAAGCTCATAATTTATTTAATTTTCATTTTAAACAGGAGGTAAACAGTGCTGCATTCAGTCATATTCATAGTCCTTATGTCTTACCTGAGCTAGTCAGGGTGTGTCTTGAATAATTTTCTAAGGGTTAGATCATTGCCAAATGAAAAGAAAAGAAATGAAATATAAAGAGTTCATTTGAGCATTCGATTATTCTTATGAACGGCAAATCCAATCAATCTGTGAGGGATCGGTTATTTTTTTGATAGACACTTCACTCAGTAAGATTAAATGCTTTGTAAGGTCTTCGGGAGATTTCCAATTTAATTTTCCTGCCCTAATAAAATCTCATTTTAGGATAACATCTTTCTCAGTAAGTGATTTTCAAGTTGCCTATTTTCCAGGCATTTGAAAAAAATCGGCAAATTAATAGAGAGCTGATTTTTAATAGACATTTTTTACATTTATTTATACTCCTTAATAATTATTGGCTTTCAGTATTCTAGACATTTCTGTGAAAACAAAATCCCATTGCTATATCACAGTGACTTTACAAAGAAATATAACATTTTCATATCAAACAGTAATATTGAGAATGGGGGTTTGAGGCCCCATGTGAGCCCCCTGGGGATGAGTTGCTATGGCAACAAAACAACTTTCATGTGCATCAGATTTTTTTTTTCTGATGTGATGTTTTCCTTTGATATATAATTGATCAACATTGGATTAAAGAGGGTCATCCTTCAGATAAATTGCACACATTCATACAGACACTTAATTATGTTCTCTCTTTGTTCATGCACAACAAGCACATGCTTGAACGAGTGCGCGTTTCTGCCATATTTACATTAAGTTCTCAAGCAATATCTAATGTTTGACTAGTCATTTCAGAGGTGGCCAGAATTAGATTTAAATTGAACTGATTAAAGCTCTCTGTGCACACACTCAGAACCTTGTATCTCTATAATTCTTTGCTTTTGTTTTTTCATTAATCATTGCTGTCGGTCACCCTTTACGTCTGTTTGAGGGTGTTGCAAATATTTTACCATTGAGAATTATTAAAAAGAGCTTGTGACTAAACCTTTTTACCCTACTGGGTCTTCAAACTATTCTGCCTCTGTGATGAATAAAGCATCATGGCTTGGTTTGAAATTCAAGGGTGAATATAGAACAGGTTGTTTGAATCGGTAAGATACTTTTTCAGCATTTTTTCTTAAGAAATACAATATATGAAGCCTAATGCTTTATGTATTCAAGGAGTGGAGAAGAGTGTCTTATTCTAGTCTAGTCACAGCCAATACTGTCTTTAATAGGCTTTGCATAGAACATCTTTTCACATTCACTGGTGCGTAACTCCATTTTTATCTTTATTTGGGTTTAAAGTTCAGTTAAAGGTTCAAGAAATGAGTACATTCTTTGGAATATTAACAGATTTTGTGTGTGTCGAGCATCAGTTAAGATAACGTTAGCACCTGACAGCTTTAATTGTGGGGGAAACTGGATAATTGTGAGCTTTTGTCAGCTAACTTCTTCTTCTGGATTTAAAGTAATTTTTTGGAGCAGATCAAAATCAGTGACGTACTGCAAGTGAAGTGATGATGCGTCAGTGTCTCATTATCATTTATAGCAGAGTTTTTCTTATCCTCTGAGAAGACCCTGCTTATATAGACTCATATAGTTAAATTTTGATGTGATGTGGGTAAAGATTGTGTTTCAATACAGCTACCACTGTAAGTGTATTTCAAACCTGTGGGAAGCACTGAGGCTTTATAATGTGAACGGTTTCTGAAACGCAGTAATAATGCC
This sequence comes from Danio albolineatus, assembly GCA_903798035.1. Taxonomy (NCBI): domain Eukaryota; kingdom Metazoa; phylum Chordata; class Actinopteri; order Cypriniformes; family Danionidae; genus Danio; species Danio albolineatus. Next base: position 3,992,405 of record CAIGQQ010004432.1, on the reverse strand, counting down.
AGTCTGGACAAGGAAGGTTTTCATTCTAAAATGCAGTTTTAAAACAAAGTCCATCTTTGGTCAATGCGCTGCAGCTGTTATAGCACAACCCAGAAGACTATAATTAATTTTAGACAAAACTCTGTTGATTACAGGTAATAACATTGCTCATATCATTTATTCTCTCACACTTTAAAAGACCATAATCTGTCCCCAGGATCTGAAGAGATTTATTTAGTGTTTTCTATAACTGTGTTTTTGACTGTGTTTTTGATAGCACCCACGTACTTGCATTTTATGAATCACCATGAACCATAAGTTCAGCTAAAAATCCGACTTAAGGTTTAAATGTTCTGCTGAAGAAAGAAAGTCACTTACATCATGGACATCCAGATGCAACGAACCATTGCTTTAAACCTGTCTTTGGACAAATGCTATGTTCCTAAAAAACATTAAGAGTGTATTTCGAGAGCAAATGGCATTCATTTGATGACTTTTCCAAAAGCTTGGAAGAAGGCCATTATTGGACCTTTTTATATCTGAGGTTTGCAATTACAGGTCCATTAGTAATACCTGTTGTGTCGAAGGTCATTGAATGTCATGTCATTTTTGATTAAACTCAATGCAGTTTGGCCTCAGAGTCAATCAATCAACAGAAAAAAATAGGGAACTGCTTCATTTTAAAACTAAAGTGGACTACTTTCTCAGAAAAAAAAAATGGAACAAGCTGCCACTGAGCTGGAACCTTTTCAAAAGAAACATTTGTGTGCTTTTTAGTTACAAAATATGTACCTTTAAGGTACAATATGGACAATTTAGGCACTAATATATAACTTAAGGTACCAATATGAATCTTTTAGGCACTAACGTGCCCTTTAAAAACAAAAAGTGTGCCTTTTGAAAGAGTACGGTGAAAGCTTTTGTACCTTTATTTTGTTTATTTCACCTTTTCCAAAAGTGAAGTCATTTTGCTAGGCCATTTTTTTAAATACATTTAAAGACTTTAACTTCAATATCTACAAATTCTTACTGAATTAATTAATATTAAATTCATGAAAAATAGTTTTTATTGTATTTTATTTATTTATGCAAGCCAGTGCTGGGAAACACCCACACATTCACACACACTTATACACTATAGCCAATTTAGTTCATCCAATTCACCTATAGTGCATGTCTATGGACTGTGGGGGAAACCGGAGCACCCAGAGGAAACCCAGGCCAACATTGAGAACATGCAAACATAGAAACGCCAACTGATCCAACCTGGACTCAAACCAGTGATCTTACTGTCAGGTGACAGTGCTAACCACTGAGCCACCATGCCACCTAAGCATTACACACACACACACACACATATATATATATATATATATATATATATATACTTATAAATGTATATGTAATTGTTAGTACCAAGTGAGCATCATTTAAATAACACAGCCTTTCAGAGTTAGGCAGACCCTGTTCATGCTTTTATGAACAAAGTGTACTCTTCATATGACAGCAACTTCCAGCAGGACAACACACCCTGTCACAAAGCTCAAATCATCTCAAACTGGTTTCTTGAACATGACGGTAAGTTCACTACGCTCAGATGTCATCCACGTTCACCAGATCTCAATCCAATAGAGCACCTCTGGGACGGTGCAGAGGGAGATTCACATCACTGCAGCTGACAAATCTGAGCAACTGTGGGATGCTGTCAGGTCAATACGGACTAAAATATCAGGCCGATTTCTAGCACCTTGTTGAAAAGGAGTCATAAATATTCTACACTACCAGCCAAATGTCTCGAATCAGTAAGATTTTTTAAAAAAAGTAATAATATGCTTATTCAGCTCATAAAGGCTGCATTTAAAACCAATAAAATTAAAAATACTGAAAAAATGGTGAAATTGTGAAATGATATTACAACTTTAAATAACTCTTAATTTATTAGGTAAATTTGATAATTTTTTATTGATTATTGTGGTTTTAAGCTGCATTTTAAGTATAGCAGTCCGCAGTGTCACAAAACCCTTCAACTTTTGTCGTATGATCTGCTATTATTATTACTACTACTACTACTACTACTACTACTACTACTACTACTACTACTA
>CAIGQQ010004432.1:3958169-3990314 GCA_903798035.1 Danio albolineatus | reverse complement strand
TACTACTACTACTACTACTACTACTACTACTACTACTACTACTACTACTACTAATAATAATAATAATAATAATAATAATAATGATGATGTTGGCGCCACGGTGGCATAGTGAGTAGCACGTTCGCCTCACAGCAAGAAGGTCGCTGGTTCGAGTCCCGGCTGGGTCAGTTGGCATTTCTGTGTGGAGTTTGCATGTTCTCCCCGTGGTTGCGTGGGTTTCCTCCGGGTGCTCCGGTTTCCCCCACAAGTCCAAAGACATGTGGTATAGGTGAATTGGGTAAGCTAAATTGTCCGTAGTGTATGTGTGTGAATGAGAATGCATGGATGTTTCCCAGAGAAGGGTTGCGGCTGGAAGGGCTTCTGCTGCGTAAAAAAAATGCTGGATAAGTTGGCGGTTCATTCTGCTGTGGCGACCCCGGATTAATAAATGGACTAAGCCGAAAAGAAAATGAATGAATGAATAATATAATATAATATAATATAATATAATATAATATAATATAATATAATATAATATAATATAATATAATATAATATAATATAAAAGGGAAAATCAAAACTTTTTTTGTATATATTCTCTTTTATATTTCAGGGATTAAGATATTATTAATTTTGTAAGTAAATTATAAGGAATTAAATTATATTATTTTGAAAAAAAAAAAGAAATAAACAAATGTATTTACAAAGAAAGCATTTTTTGCAGGCCTTATAACAGGAAATAATAATAACAAAAATCTCATCACCAAGGTTACAAGGTTACTTTACCGATCAGCAATGAATCAGGGAGCGCGTGAAAAATGCTTATGGATAAATCTAAGTGTCTGTCTTAAAGTTTCCGTTGTCTTTGTCGTAGATTATCATTAGCGGCGGCGACAGGAAACTTTTTGTGGAAGCAGACAAAGAGAACATCAATCAGATGTTGTTTTCTCAGCAGGAGTCCAGCTGTGTGCTGATGGCGCTGGACGCTGATGGATAGTGTTACCTTGTCGCCTGCAGAGGGGGTTTATCCTCATTACATTAGCCGCTTTACTTGAGCACATCTTGTTAAAACGCTATTCACTCAACGATTGCAACAAATGAGCGCAGGAGTGCCACGGGGAGAGCGTTTAGCATCAGGAATCGGGACTGCCCTGCGGATGTTTTATAGCTTCCCATATAAACAAAAAAAGATGTGCAGCTTTATGCTTCGGTTGGGATACGGTGAAGGTCAGAGCTGCAGTGAATGAGTGATGAATGGACGTGCGGAGGACTTGTGCATCCGCAGGAACTTTTTTATCAGAAAATTAAAAGTGAAATTATTTAAGATTAGTAGCTAATTTCTATCTGTCACTAAGTGAAAAATGAGACAGCAGGGCGGCCATTAGAGCGCCGTTATCAGCTCACTGCAGTTCATATAGAAGGAAATGACTCTAATTATTGGCTACGTCTATATATTAGCAGGGCTTCATATAAAAAAAGAAAAGAAAAAGATGCATGGATAAATGAAAGGAATAGATCACTCAAAGCTGAAAATTCGGTCATAATTTCATCTCCCTCGATCCTCCTGTGCAAAAACTTTTTGAGTTTCTTTCTCCTGTTGAACAGAAAAAGTTATTCTGAATGCAACCATCGACTTCCATTGTATTTACTTGTCCTACTATGAAAGTTAGTGGTTACCAGTACCAGCTTCCTTCAAAACACACTCACGGCCACTTTATTAGATACACCTTACAAGTATCGGGCTGGGCCCCATTTTGCCTTCAGAACTGCCTTAATCTTTTGTGGCATAAATTCAACAATGTACTGGAAACATTCCTCAGAGATTTTGCTCCATATTGACATGATAGCTTCACACAGCTGCTGCAGATTTGTTGGCTGCACATCCATGATGCGAATCTCCTGTTCCACCGCACCAAAGGTGGAGGCTATTTGAGTACAGTAAACTCATTGTCACATTCAGGAAACCAGTCTGAGATGATTCACGCTTTATGACATGGTGCATTAATCTGCTGGAGGTAGCCATCAGAAGATGGGTACATTGTGGTCATAATAGATGGACATGGTCAGCAACAATACTCAGGTAGGCTGTGGCGTTGACCCAATGCTCAATTGGTACTAATAGGCCCAAAGAGTGCTAAGAAAATATCCCCCACACCATTACACCACCACCACCATGCCTTTATGTTGTTGATGCCAAATTCTGACCCTGCCATCTGAATGTCGCAGCAGAAATCGAGACTCATCAGAACAATGCATGCATTTTGAGTTCAATTTTGGTGAGCCTGTGCAAACTGTATTCTCAGTTTACTGGTCCTCTGCTGCTGTAGCCCATCTGCTTCAAGTTTCGATTTGTTGTGCGTTCAGAGATGCTCTTCTACATACCTCTGTTGTAACGACTGTTTATTTGAGTTACTGTTGCCTTTTTATCAGATCGAACCAGTCTGGCCATTCTCCTCTCATCTCTGGCATCAACAAGGCATTTGTGCCCAAAGAACTGCCATTCACTGGATATTTTCTCTTTTTTGGACCATTTTCTGTAAACCCTAGAGATGATTGTGTGTGAAAATCCAAGTAGATCAGCAGTTTCTGAAATACTCAGACCAGCCTGTCTGGCACCAACAACAATGCCACATTCAAAGACACTTAAATCACCTTTCTTCTCCATTCTGATGCTCGGTTTGAACTGCCGCTGAGCATCTTGACCATGTTTACATACCTAAAAGCATTGAGTTGCTGCCATGTGATTGGCTGATTAGAAATTTGTGTTAACAAGCAGTTAAACACCTACACCTATATGTAATAAAGTGGCCAGTGAATTATCTTCTGTTGTGTTCAACGGAAAAATGAAAGAAACTCCTAAAGGTCTGGAACCAGTTGAGGGTGAGTAAATGAAGAGTTTTGTTGCAAAACGAGATATATCCATTTTGAGAAATGTTGGTAATTTGACATTTTTATTTAAGACATCAACAGTCAAGTTCCTTCACAATTTTTGTACATTAAACTATTACTTGAGCTCAGTGAAGGCCGGGGACACATATTCTTCAAATTCAGGATATTTTTTTATTTAATTTTATGTCCATAAATAGTTCATAAATAAGTCAAAAAGCATGCCAAAATGCAACATATTTAACGTAACATTGTCAAACATCCTAAATTGGTTAAAAAAAAACAATACATCATAAATATATGGAACAGTATATACAAAGATTGATTAATAATAATAAGATTCTGAGTTAGTTTTGGCCAGAACGTACACAATATAACATAACTATTTATTTGATTATTTATTTTGGCTGGGGCACCAATGGCTTTAAGCAGGCTTCACTGTGGCATTTGAAGAAATCTTTTGGATCATAAGTGGGAAAATGAACAATAATAAACATAATAAACATAATGTGACTATGGCATGCCAGTAATCCAGGGCAGTGCCATTATGAAAAGTTTGAATAACAACGTACCGGCTGAGATGTCAGAGCAAACAAACTGCAGGATGTTTATCGTTTCAACCATCCTTAGACAGCTTCGGACTAATTGTGATTAGTTATAATATAGATAAGTAAGATTAAGTTAGTTAAATAAACGACTTGTAGCTTGTTACAGAAAGAGTGAAGGCTCCTTTCTTCCACACCGCTGCTGAAAACCAAACCTGTATGATCCGAGAGGGCGGAGCCGTGATGGCGCAGTTCCTGTTGTGTCCTGTCCGCGGACACAAGCTCACCTCATCCCGTCAAATAAGCTATTATTATTATTATTATTATTATTATTATTATTATTATTATTATTATTATTATTATTATTATTATGCAGCTGGAATGACCGGCTCCGTCTGGAATGACCGTCATCGAAATCCATGAGGTTAGCTTGACTCTAAAGCTTTGACTCTCTGACTGACAGACAGCTGTTGATCAGTAACGTAGGGTACGTGACTGACAGCTCGCCTACAGTATAAACAATTAAACAGTAAACATTTTTTAGACAGCCTAGTAAATCCTCTTTTTAAAAATATATGTTTTTTTGTTTTGATATTATCGTTAAACCAATAAGCAAACTCGAAGCACTTCGCCGGTGGTGACTCTCCTCCCAGGGGATGCTGAGCTCGCGCATATACTGTTCTATATATAACAGTTATATCACATTTTGCAAAGAAACTGGTCTGGCGGATATCGCGTTTTGAATTATTCATTTATCCCTGCAGTATTTTACAAAACAATACAAAATGTAAATTTTCGGTATAAAATTGTACTCTTTTTAACCTGTTGGAAATGTTAACCAAACCAAACTTCATCCCTAACTGTCCTTACTGGAATACCTTGAATAAATGTACAATTCATTTTTACACAGAGGAATCTGCAGTATATGATGCACATTCCCCAAACCACAGTGAAATGCACTGCAGCCCTGAAAACTGCATTCCTTTAATAATTCCCTGCTTTTATGGAAGGGTTATAATACAATACAGAAATTCAAGCCAAAACATATATACTGTATGTATAAATGTTACTTTTTGTTTTTATATATTATTACTGTCTCAATCGATGGGAGTTCAAATAAAAACAAGGAACTTTTCTCATTTACTGTGTTGTTTATTTTTAACCAAACTGTTTGATGTTTTCTAACACAAATTCATCTGCTTATGTCTCAGCGTGATGGTTTTCTGGCTTTTAGATTAAAATGCACCAATTTACGGCACAGTGTGAGGATGCAAGCATCATTAAACAGTGTAAATTATTGAAGATACAGTACCATACCTGACTCTTTAAATGCAATTACATTGCCTCTGCACCTCAGAAACTGTGGGCTTCCAAACAGACATCTGCATATCAATGTTTCTCCCAGATGAAAACACTTTCTTTAAAGAGGTGGTCCACAGTGTATTTTTAAGGCTTTATTTTGTTTAAAAGATGCAAAGCATTGTGTGCTAATGCTTTACTTGTAGAAAATCACGTTATTTTTTGATAAATCTTACTTTAATTGTATACAGCTACTCAGCTAACATGAAAACGACTGTCATATTTCCTAGTTCATCTGAAAGGCCTGCCCTTAAGAGGCTCTGATTGGTCAGCTAACATAATGTGCTGTTATTCACAGATTGGCTCCACCTCACCACGTCACACTCCTACAAGCATGCACTTTTGCACTGTAACCAGTAGCTGTTAGCCTTATCAGTGTTTATCGGTGTTTCCCAGTACTGGGTTGGAGCTGGAAGGGCATCCACTATGTAAAACTGGATGTAAAATGCTGGATAAGTTTGCGGTCCGTTCTGCTGTGGCGACCCATGATAAATAAAGGGTCGAAGCTGAAGGAAAATCAATAAATGAATAAATGTGACCTACCCGCATCACTTCACTCCTATTCATGAATTCTCTCAAGGTGCATCATGGGATAGCATAGCGTGCATCGGATGTGCACCAGAATCTCAGGTCTCTCAAGTAGTAGGTCATCTGGGTACTTCTCGTATACGGTTTTTCGAATTCGATGAATTCGGACATACTACTCGGCTGCCATACTGGTTTTAACATACTATGTAGTATGGAAGTATGTGATTTTGCACCATAGGCATTTGTAGCTCCGCTCTCTGTTGATAATAGGGCTGGGAGCACAATCTCATTTGAATTTAAAGCAACAGTCGCCGGAATGGAACAATTAGGATCAAAGCCTAAAAGGGTCAGTTTCAAAGAGTTATAAAACATTTTCTGTGGGTTATTTTAAGCTGAAACTGCACACTCATTCATTCATTTTCTTTTCGGCTTAGTCCCTTTATTAATCCGGGGTCGCCACAGCGGAATGAACCGCCAACTTATCCGGCATTTGTTTTACGCAGCGGATGCCCTTCCAGCCACAACCCATCTCTGGGAAACACATCCATACATTTTCATTCGCACACATACACTATGGACAATTTAGCTTACCCAATTCACCTGTACTGCATGTCTTTGGACTGTGGGGGAAACCGGAGCACCCGGAGGAAACCCACGCAACCACGGGGAGAACATGCAAACTCCACACAGAAATGCCAACTGGCCCAACCAGGACCTGCCCCAACCGGGGATCGAACCAGCGACCTTCTTGCTGTGAGGCGAACGTGCTACTCACGCGCCACTGTGGCGCCCGAAACTGCACATACACACTCTTATTTTACATCTTATTTTACATCTTTTAAAAATGGGCATAGTAGTTCCCCTTTCATAAAATGAGCCATGTATGTTTTATTGGTGACAAAATTAACATTTGTAAAATATGTACTGCATTTTCTAAAAGCATAATTGTTTCAGCTCTCGCTGGTCTCAATTCTTCCAACTAACTAACCAAATTGATTCCAATAGTGATCCTTGATTATTTGAAGCTATTAATTGATGCTTCCAATAAATTACAAATTTTCCTGTAAAACCTGAAAATAACTCAAATGGATTAAGTTCAAAGTACTCACTAGCATTAGTTTTTGAACTTGTTTCAAAATGGTTTGAAATGGTTTGTTGCAATCGGTTTCCTCAAATGTTTTGAGTAAACAAAGCAATTTGAGCAAAGTAAAACTCAAAAAATGAAGAGAACTCAAACCAACTGACTACTGTAAAACACAATAAGTTAAGTTTGAGTTCTCTTCATTTATTGGGTTTTACTGTGCTCAAATTGATTCGTTTACTCATACCATTTGAGGAAATTGATTGCAACAAACCATTTAAGGTCAAAAAATAATCCTAATGAGTACTGTGAACTTAATTCATTTGAGTAAACAAAGCAATTTGAGCACTGTATAAAGCCCAATTAATGAAGAAAACTTAAACCAACTGAGTACTGTAAAGCCTAATAAGTTAAGGCAACTTAAACCATTTAAGGAAACCGATTGCTATAAACCATTTGAGTAAAAAAAATAAAATAAATAAAAATCTACTGTATATGAGTACTGTGTGCTTACTCCATTTAAGTTGAAGTAGTGAGGTATTTAATTAACTCATTACCTTCAACACCGAGTTCAATCTCTTTTTTTAAAATGAATAGAATTAACTTTAAGTAAATTTTGAGTTAACTACACTCATTTCATTTGATAAAGTTGACTGTTGGGTTTCAACTACTACATACACGCAATAGCCCAGGTGTTCTGATTGTATTTACACTAACTATGATATGACACAAATGCTGTGTTCTAATTATATTGTCATATACATCAAGTTCATTCAATAGCGTGTGAATTAATGAGTAACTCAGAAATTGCTATCAGGAATTGATGTTCTCTTAGAATGTTCTCTAACATTTCCAGGTAACTGAGCCATAGTTTGACAAATAGCTGTTAAAAAATTAAAACATTTTTGTCCATTAAAGTTCAATGGCTTTTATAACCTTAGCATATTGTGCAGAGGAATGTAATTATCTGTATGTAGAGTTAAGTGACCTCTATTAAAGTGCTTTAATGGATTTTTGAGCTCTGGAGTACTTCACATCCCAGCCACACTGCTTAAAAAAACTTTGATGGTAAAAGTGGTTATTTAAGGAAATTTAAACGAATACAGTTATAAAAAAATAGAAGTTAATGTTCCTTGAACACACAGTCTACTGAAAACACACGCTTAGATAATTTATATTCATTGTTAGTTTGTGCAGATTAGCCATTAGATGAAAAGCTGCATATTAAATTACACAAGGGAATCTGCTGATTCAAATGATATCGCTTCTGTAATTTAAAGGGATTGTTCACTCAAACGTGTAATTCTGTCATTAATTATTAACCCTCGTGCTGTTCTGAACTATTGTTCATTCCCAGAAGACAATTGACAATTGAAGACATGCTGTGCATTGTGGCACTCTGGTGACTTAAGATTCTTTTTTTTCTTCTTCTTTTTTTTTTACTACACTGTAAAAAAAATCCTGCTTGCCTTAAATCTTTAAGCTGAATCAATTTAACCTTAGGAGTCCATTGAACTTATTATGTTAATCTGACATAAACAGCTTGTGTAACTTATAAAATTAAGTTAGAACATGTCATGACTAATTGTTCATATCATTTTTTACAGTGCACATTTTAGGCATGGAACGGTATAAGATTCTCATGGTATGATAATATTGGATAAAAATATCATGGTTTTATGGTATTGTGGTTACTGCTCTAAATTATATTCTTTTCAAATGTCTGGGTTAAAAAAAACTAAAACTTTTTTCCCCTTTGACCACAATATATTTAATTTTGAGAAACATTCAAAATATTTTGGAGCAGTAAATGCCTGGCTAAATGATTAAAATGAATCATTGACTTCTGCTGTCTTCATTAGTTTCAAAAACAGATTTCTTTACAATTTAAAACAGCATCTTTGGGTATCTTTTCTGCTGGAGACACTGTTGTCCTAAAAACAAACTAATAAATGTAAAAAAAAAAATCTTACACATACCTTAGGAACGGTATAACAAAAAAAAAAAAAATGTTGGCGGTCTTTTTCAAACCGCGGTATACCTTGAAAACGGTTATCGTCCTATGCCTAGTACATTTCTGTCAGTGGAGAGACAGAACCCTCTCAGAAGTCTTCAGCTGTGTTGTGAGTGAACATCTGACTTGTTTAAACAACAAATAAATATGACATTAAGTCATGATACCAAATATTTTTGTTACTTTGACTTATTTTAAACAGTTTTTAGATTGAACTTGTTTTAGTTACAACACAGGCTCATTCTGAAAACATAGTCCTATGTACATTTCTGGAGACCACAATTTATGTAGCCAGATGTATGTATGGCTGCGTTTCATTTTTAACGGGGCGGTATGATGCTGTTCCTTTTCGTGCTTACTAGCTGACTGCTTACGTGTGGACAACTTTCCCACTGCAACCAGTTTGTCTCATTAGCTCGACTTGAGACGCAGACAGGAGTTGACCAGGATGACAGGGTTCCAGACAGCAGGTAAGACAAAAAAAGAATCCAAAAAAAATAATAAACGATCAAATAACAGGGTGAGAATGTGGTAAAATCTGAAAAACATGGTAAAAATGAGACAAGGACTTTTCTGTTTTTTTCTGGATTGCTTTTGGTTGTGTTTAGGGAAGTGTGTAGGTGGGTTAATCGATATAATTGGTTGGGTTTAGGGAAGGTGAAGGGTTGGTCAGTCGATTGGTCGGTCAGTCAGTTAATCAAACAGTAAGTCGGCCTCTGCTGGGTTTACATGAGAACAGCTGGTGTGAATGGCACTCGCAAGATAAATTTGAGATCTCAAAAAGTATACACAGCGGCCTCTCATGGATTTGCGAAAACAAATACTGCAAAAATACGTACCTTCCGGGACATATTTCGCGGGCTCTAGAAATGTGTATAGAGGTACGTTTTCAGAATGAGCCTGGGTTGTTTAGTTATACAGTTTAGTTAAACTTAATGTTTTAAGTTAGTTTGATTGATGTAAGTTGGGATGACTGAGTTTAATTTGTTTCAACAAAATTTTTTAAGTAAGAATCAACAAGCAATAATCTTTTCTTTTACAATGTAAAAACATGAAGGTTAATAATAAGAAACAAATAATTTCTCTGCTTTTAACAGTAATTAAACTGACTTCAAAATAGTATGATAATTTATAAAAAAAACATAGACAATTTAATCTCTTTTCTTGTCACTGCTCTTATAACAATTAACAAATAAATGCTTTGTAATTGCTATAAACATCAAGTTCTTATTAACACCATACTTTTGCATGCCCCTCATGTTGTTAATAGCACACATGTTATGTTCTCATTGATACTAATTGATGCAAATACTGCAAAAATACGTACCTTTCGAGACATATTTCGCGGTCTCTAGAAACGTGTATAGAGGTAAGTTTTTAGAATGAGCCTGGGTTGTTTAGTTAAACAGTTTAGTTAAACTTAATGTTTTAAGTTATTTTGATTGATATAAGTTGGGATGACTCAGTTTAACTTGTTTGTAATGTAATGTAATGTGTATTTATATAGTGCATTTATGGTGTATGGTCATACACTCAAAGCGCATTACAATCATGAGGTCTCTCCACACCCCCACCAGTGTGCAGCATCCACTTGGATGATGCGACGGCAGCCACAGGACAGGATTTTTAATGACCACACACTCTCAGAAATAAAGGTACAAGAACTTTCACTAGGGCAGTACCTTTTCAAAAGATACATATTTGTACCACTGCGGTACCTCAAAGGTACATATTTGTGCCTAAATGTACCTAAAAAGTACCTTTGAGGTGCCATTATGGACCCTGCAGATACAAATATGTACCTTTTGAAAATGTACTGCCCCAGTGACATAAAACATTTAAAGCAAGAATCAGCAAGCAATAATATTTTCTTTTACAATGTAACAACATGAAGGTTAATAATTATAATAATAATAATAATAATAATAATAATAATAATAATAATAATATTAAAAATAATAATAATAATAATAAACAATTTCTCTGCTTTTAACAGCAATTAAACTGACTGCAAAATAGTATGATAATTTATTTTAAAAAACAACTTACACAATTTAATCTCTTTTTTTGTCACTGCTCTTATAACAGTTAACAAATAAATGCTTTGTAATTGCTTTAAACATCACGTTTTTATTAACACCATACTTTGCTGCCCTTCATGTTGTTAATCGCACACATGTTATGTTCTCATTTACTGTCAAATTGACTGGGAATAATCCTCAGAAGAAGAAGAAGAAGAAAAAAGTGCAAATTGCAGTTTATTCACAGAGCAATTAAAATGTAGTTAAATATAAAGGAGAAGAGCAAAGAGGATCTCCCTGAAGAAGCCTGTGGAGATTTGGGGTCAGAGATGCATGACAAAATCTGGATTCAACATTCATCATTCATTCACTTTTTTTCCTTGAATGCTCTTTATAATATGATCTGTAAAACACTGTGGGAGAATCAAGTGAGATGTGTAATGAATGAAGTTCAGAGGTTATTATACAATTATGACATATCTTAATGTTAAATATGTTGGTTAAATATCCTAAATTAAAATAATAATAATAATAATAATAATAATAATAATAATAATAATAATATTAATAATAAAGAAAAATAATAAATATATAAAACACTTATATATGTATAAGTATGCACACACACACACACACACGCACACACACACACACACACACACACACACACACACACACACACACTACCTGACAAAAGTCTTGTTGCCTATCCTATTCTAGTTGATCATTTGGTATCAGAAATGGCTTATATGAAAACCAAAGACCTCTAGATTATGCTTATTTTACCAATATAAAATATGATCAAGTCCTAATTTTTAAATATTTGATTAGGACAGTAAGATCCAACTTTGCTGGGACAAAAGTCTTGTCACTTAATAGGAATAATGTACAGTATAGAACTCATGGTGCAGTGGAAAAAGAATTCATATTGTGTATGACTCACACGAGCTTGGAGGACTGCACCTATACATCTCTGCAACTCAAATTCCTTAATAAAGTCCTTTAGAATGGCAAAGAAAACGTTCTTTCAGGACGCCAATAGTTCATCAATCTTTGGATTCATCTTCAATGCCTCCTCCTTCATCTTACACCAGACATGCTCAATAACGTTCATGTCTGGTGACTGGGCTGTCCAATCCTGGAGCACCTTGACCTTCTTTGCTTTCAGGAACTTTGATGTAGAGGCAGAAGTATGAGAAGGAGTGCTATTAACCCTGAATTAACCCTCTTCTGTGCTGTGTAGCGTAATGGGCAGCACAAATATCTCAGGCTGTTGATGTTGCCATCCACTCTGCAGATCTCTCATACACCTTCATACTGAATGTAACCCTAAACCATGATTTTTTCCTTCCCCAAACTTGACTGATTTCAGTAAAAATGTTGGGTCCATGTTGGTTCCAATAAGTCTTCTGCAGTATTTATTATGATTGGGATGCAGTTCAACAGATGATTTATCTGAAAAAGTCTATGTTCTTCGACTTCTCCATATAATCAGCTAGAAGGCAAGTTATTATTTGTTGCTGGAATGTGGGGTAACTGGGATCGGTGACAAGACTATAGATACTTGTTTGAAATTAACAACATAATTCTTGAGTTCCTTTGAGGGCAACTTAATTGTTTCATCTTCAATCAACTTAAAGTTGTAAAAATTAAAATAAAGTTCAAAATAACAACTGATTTGCGTCGAGACGAAATCAAGAGATTATGTGGAACACTTTTTACAGTGCTTTTTTATCTTACAAAATTATTATTATTATTATTATTTTTGCTTTGTTTTTTCCTCACAACATATTTAGGACCACTCTCTTTTTTGCAATCTACTGGTGCAACAATGTAACCTGCACTGAATTAAACTGGAATTTATAAAACACACTTGTAGAAAGTCAGCAATAGAAACAACAGTAATATAAAAAAATAATAATAATTTGGGCGCCACAGTGGCGTAGTGAGTAGCATGTTCGCCTCACAGCAAGAAGGTCGCTGGTTCGAGCCCTGGCTGGGTCAGTTGGCATTTCTGTGTGGAGTTTGCATGTTCTCCCCAGGGTTGCGTGGGTTTCCTCCGGGTGCTCCGGTTTCCCCCACAGTCCAAAGACACGTGGTATAGGTGAATTGGGTAGGCTAAATTGTCCGTAGTGTATGAGTGTGAATGTGTGTGTGTATGGATGTTTCCCAGAGATGGGTTGCGGCTGGAAGGGCATCCGCTGTGTAAAAAATATGCTGGATAAGTTGGCGGTTGATTCCGCTGTGGCGACCCAGAATTAATAAAGGGACTAAGCCGACAAGAAAATGAATGAATGAATGAAATTAAAAATTAGATAAAAGTTGAATTTGAAACTTGTTTGCTCTGGAACAAATAAAATATTTATGGAGCCAAAAACTGTCCATTAGATATGCCCAGATCAAACACTATTTAAGTACCATAAAGACATCAGAGCAAACAGCAAACTGTCCGAGGTAAGGCTGTTTTCGGCAGGGCATGTAAGTGCTGTACACTGTAAACATGTTCATCTTCATAAATAAACCATAAAACTACAATCTGTGACCCAACAACAACAAGATTTTTAAATTTACAGTGAGTTTTGTTGTCTTTCAAGACACTTTCTGTGGTTAAGAATACTTCTCAAATTTGAAGACCTGATTAAATTTACTTAATTAGATCGTTTCATTTAAAATTGTCATTTCTAAAAACACACATCTTTTTATCAAATGTTCAGGTCTTTTTGTTTTTAAAGATGAGAACAAAAAAGAAAAATAAATGCTGGCATACAATTTACATACAGTCAAAAAAGAGTTAAGTTTGGACAGATAAGCTGTGCCAAATAAATGAACCATGAGCGACAGTAGAAATCTCTGCCAGACTCAATTAGTGCATTTCATATGAGAAAATTGAAACACACCCAAAACTAATTTAATGGTGGCTTTCCACAGAGTTTTCACCTTTTACATCAGGGATGGCACTCAAGTCATGTATTACTGTGATATTACTACAGTTAAGAGAAGATTTTTTTGGCACAAAAAGAAGTGACTAATCTGGCCAGAAAACTGCATACACAAATGTATACATAATAAATTATATTCCACAGCGCTAAATCAGCTTCTCTCTATTTATTTCCAATCTCACTCAGTCAAATATTTGTTACAGATTTTCCATGTATTTTATTTCATGATGTTTACACTGATTGTACTAGATTGAGTAAGAAATGTACCAATTGAGTAAGATTTTTTGTACAAAATGTACCAAATTTTCGGCAACTGAAAATAATTGGCCAAAAAGAGAAATGGTCAAAAACAAGAGCCAAAAACAAAATGGTAAAAAACAAAACGGCAACTAAAAAGCATGCTGTGCACTGTTGATTTGTGTCACGATCACCAGCGATCTAACATTATTAGATTGCTGGAGAACATTCACATTCACACTGACTACAATACTGCCTCCATACGGACTACAAGTCCTGTCATGCACCCCACACACACACCTGCTCCAAGTCTCCATTGATTAGACACTCACAACTGAAGCTGCTCACAGACTTATTCATGGATTATTTATACAGCGCACACACACGCACACACCGTGGCTGAGTTTTGTTTATCTTTGCGAACGCTACAACATTGCCTTGTCTTGCCACTTTTGTTCGCTTTGTTTTGTTGGTTTAAACGTATATCCCTGTCTGCTGCCTGCCTTCTGACCCCTTGTCTGTTCAATGTCCACGCCTGCATGCATGTTTGCTACTGTTTGTGGCCATTGCTTGCTCGACCTTTCTAATAAACCTGCATTTGGATCCCGACCTTTGTTGTCAGAGTCTTCCTTGTGACAACTTGTGTGCACACAACAGAGAAAGTTCAAAATACTGTAATTCCGTCATTAGCTCAAAAACCCCCCCAAAAACCCCGCCATTTCTATGTAGTATATTTGCTCCTGCTGCTTGCAATAGCACTAATACTACAGTATTATAGTGTTGTCATGGCAACACTGGTTTCATTTCATTGTCTTTTGATTTTAAAATCTCATTTAAGTTTAAATTTATTTATTTATTTAATCCTACTCTATGAAGCAAAAAAACAAAACAAAAAACAAAACAAAAAAACACAACGTCACATCATTTGCTTTAGAATAAGCAGTGTCTCAACGTCCATTTGAAAGCTTGGCTGTCGGTATGCAGTGGTGCAGTGGGTAGCGCTGTTGCCTCACAGCACGAAGGTCACTGATTCGAGCCTCGGCTGGGTCAGTTGGAATTTCTGAGTGAAGTTTGCATGTTCTCCCCATGTTCGAGTGGGTTTCCTCCGGGTGCTTGGGTTTCCCCCACACATCCAAAGACATGCTATAGATGAATTGGGTAAACTAAAATTGTCAGTAGTGTATGTGTATGAATAATTGTGTATGGATGTTTCCCAGTGATGGGTTGCAGCTGGAAGGGCGTCCTCTGCATAAAAAATATGCTGGATAAGTTGGTGGTTCATTCCATTGTGGCGACCCCAGATTAATAAAGGGGCTAAGAAAATGAATGAATCAATGGCTGTCAGCATGACTGGACTTTGCTCCTCAGCGCCCCCACACCTTGATGCTCATGACTAGAATAGCATGTGTAGATATTTTATTTCTTTTAGGTGAGGTGTAAATCACCATCGTACATGAATGAACAATATTTTTAAACGACACTTTTAAACATAATAATCCATGATTACATTACACAATACTGAAACTGGAGGTCAAAATAACGCATTGTGAATATTTTTGAGACCCCCAAAATTAAAAAAATCATGTTTTCAGGGGAGCCCATGCCAAAAGAACAATGAAACTCATAAATGTTTTAAAACACTCAAGAATGTGTAAATAGTGAAAATAAATTAACTTTTTTGGATGAACTGTCCCTTTAACCATACAAATTTCTCTTATGATAACAGAAGATGAAATAACAAGGGCACAGGAGCTTGTGTCCACAGTGATTTATAACATCTTCTAATTTATAACAGCAATTTATAACAAATTACAATCTTCCAGCTTAGTTACAACCGCATTTTATATTCAGCTGATTATGATTATTATACGGAGCCAAAATGCTCAGTGGAAACACATCATTTGAGAGTGTACGTGCTTACGGGTGTCTACATTCACTGCTGGTAGTGCGTGTCTCCATCTGGTTAAGTGTGTGTGTTAATGAGAGTCATGAGATGAGATGTTAATCAGAACTTCACAAAGCCGTTATTTGCACACACAGTTGTTCCCTAGAGACCGTCTAATTAAGTCTGCAGTAATGTCACATTAGACACAACACAGGCAGACAATGAAAGAGTATTAGCATGAAGTGGAAAATTTAACCTTCAAAATTCACCCTGTTTTCTGTATGGCGATTAAAGTGATCTGAGACTGCACTGACACTAGAATATATTGATAAAATATAGATTTAAATGAATCTAATCAAGAATATATAGTACATTTTATCATGCTATTATAATTAGTTATAAAAAAAAAACATGAACAATTCAATAAATTGGTTGGTGATGAACATAGACCGAGTTATCCGCATTCTATAGGGTTTAAATTCAAGATAATCCATAATGACATAAAGCCATAATGTACTTCCCCGAGTTTGTCTTATATTAATAACATATAGCACAAGCAATATTACATGCAACCAACAAGATTGCTGTTTTTGTATTGAACAGTACAAGTGTATATGATGTTGTAGTTTAATAAACAATAAGTTGCAGTTGTATTATATTTTAGACTATATCATATTTTGTTTGTGCCAGTTTTCCATCAAAAATATACCTTAAAGTTGCTGTAGAATGAAAATCTGTATTTACCTAGGCATAGCTGAATAATTCAAGCTCAGTACATGGAAATGGCTTTCGATGAGTCTCAAATACCTTTATTTCCCTTATAATTCACATATGTGTAAACTCCTAGCAAAAATCAGGCCAATTGGAACAAAACACAGACTCTAATGATATTCACAGGACCATTAATATGCATGCCCCAAGCAACATTTGATTGGCCACAACCTTTCCTATTAAGGATGTGACAATGATACATTTTACCTTATTTTTAAGTTAAACTAAGCTTAAATTAAATTTTCTATGTATGTGGGACTCTTATTTTGAAAGCAGGACAGTCTTTAAGGAAGAGTAAAGGAGCAGATTTGTGAAGCAGGCAGTGTTCTTCGTAATGTGATAAGCAGAATGGAATGAACGGATCATATATTGTTTAAAAACACATGTAACCTGAGTAATATAAGTGGGTATTGCACATTTATGCATCGTGTCATATCACTTAGCTCTTTGCTGTGATTTTATATATATACACATACAAAACTGATTCTGATGTCTGTCTGTCTGTCTGTCTGTCTGTCTGTCTGTACTGTCACATACTTGATTATGTGATTTACGAGGACAAAAATTGTATATGTACATGGGTAAGACCAAGTACTATGTTAAGGTGTTTATGAGGACATGACTTGTGTCCTTGTAATTCAAAATATTTAAATTCAATTGATGGGGTTAATAGGGTTTCCTGTTAGAGCTGGATTTAAGGGTAAGGGTAGGGTAAGGCCAGGGTAAGGCCATATAATAAGCTTTTTTTACAGTGTACAAATGTATTATGCCTATGGAGAGTCCTTGTAAACCACATAAGTATGTGTGTGTGGGGGATTATTTTCATGACAATTTAAGTTGGTGAGAAATTTGACCTATAAAACCATTTATGGAATGTTTACACTTACCTAAACAACATACCTTCAACATTCTATGTAGAGATCACATAACATTTATTATATTGCATCAATGCATCCTATGGCACTTTTACAATGCATAATAAAGCAAACTGACCACCACTGAATGACAAATGTCAGTTTATAATATGCTTAATATGATCATAATTGATGATTTTCACTGTATAAACAGAAAATACTGAGCTGTTTCTGACTTTAATCTGTTTTATGTGCCACAGTTTATACCATGCCATTGTAGCCTAAAGCTGCCACCATTTGGATTTAAGTATGCATATATTTAAGAATTTAAGATTTACTTTACTCTAATGACTCATACACTGCCTGACAAAAGCCTTGTCATCAATCCCAGTCGTAAGAGCAACAAATAATAACTTGACTTCTAGTTGATCATTTGGAAAACTGGCACAAGGTAGATTTTTCTGATGAATCATCTGTTGAACTGCATCCCAATCATCACAAATACTGCAGAAGACCAATTGGAAAGCACATGGACCCAAGATTCTCATAGAAATCAGTCAAGTTTGGTGAAGGAAAAATCATGGTTTGGGGTTACATTCAGTGTGGGGGTGTGCAAAAGATCTGCAGAGTGGTTGGCAACATCAACAGCCTGAGGTGTTAAGACATTTGTGCTGCCCATTACATTACAAACCACAAGAGAGGGCAAATTCTTTAGGAGGATAGCGCTCCTCATACTTCAGACTCCACATCAAAGTTCCTGAAAGCAAAGAATGTCAAGGTGCTCCAGGATTGGACAGACCAGTCACCAGACATGAGCATTATTGAGCATGTCTGGGGTAAGATGAAAGGCGTTGAAGATGAATCCAAAGAATCTTGATGAACTCTGGGAGTCCTGCAAGAACGCTTTCTTTGCCATTCCAGATTATTTTATTATTAAGTTATTTGAGTCATTGCAGAGATATATGGACGTAAACGTCATATACAATAATAATTATTTTTCCACTGCACCATGACTTTATATTCTATACTGTACATTATTTCTGTTAAGTGGCAAGACTTTTGTCTCAGCAATGTCAGACCTCACTGTACTAATTAAAATAATTAAAATTCAAGGCGTGATCATATTTTATTTTGGTGAAATAAGCGTATTCTAGAGGCCTTTGTCTTTCATACAAGCCACTTCTGATACCAAATTATCAACTAGAAGTCAAGTAATTATTTGTTGTTTCTAAAACTTGGACAAGACTTTTGTCAGGAAGTGTGTATTTCTAGCTTGTTTGATAAAAAAAAAACACATTTTAATCCTTAATATAGTAGTAACTTTTTTATATAAAAAAAATCAATGAATTATTCAATTAATTAATCAATTAATCAATCAATCAATCAGTAATGTTTGTGGTTTGATGGTACTTGAGTGCTGTTAAATAATATTTTAACTATTAAAATGATTCAATGATTCAATGATCCTTTCACATTTAAAATAACACAACCTCATTCATTCATTCATTCATTTTCTTTTCGGCTTGCTCCCTTTATTAATCCGGCGTCACCACAGCAAAATGAACCGCCAATTTATCCAGCATGTGTTTTACGCAGCGGATGCCCTTCCAGCTGCAACCCATCACTGGGAAACATCCATACACACTCATTCACACACATACACTAGGGCCAATTTGGCTTACCCAATTCTTACCCACCTATAGCACGTCTTTGGATTTATGGGGGAAACTGGAGCACCTGGAGGAAACCCACGCCAACACACAGAGAACATGCAAACTCCACACAGAAATGCCAACTGACCCAGCCGAAGCTTGAACCAGCGACCTTCTTGCAGTGAGGCGATTGTGCTACCTACTTCGCCGCCGTGAGGCCAACATAACATTTTCTGTATAATTATAAACATACCATACTGATTAAAATAATGTTGTATTCTAGCAGTCTGTTACATCACAATACAGTAATAAAATGTGAATAATGAATGTGCTCCAAATACACCCCAATTCTTTTGTTAATTTTTGTTCATTTTGAGTAATGCCAGGCTCTGCTGTATTTACACCTCCAGTAACTCAATCACCTCAGCGTATGCTTTCTGTTCCATTTATTACACGATAAATTAAAATAGAGAAACTATTAGCTTTTTCTAATAAAGTGTGTCTGAATAATCCCACGCTTCATTACTCTCCTCGTCACTTCACATTCTTCTGTCTACCGTGAACGAGTTGAGGAGCAATTTTCAAGACAATGGCCTTGTTGAGAATGTGATGGATGTCGGCAAAAATTAATTATCCAGCTCATTACTGAGTGAGAATAAATCTTTGGCTTTTATCTGGAGACCATCAGTGCTGATAAAAGAGCCACAGCGGGCTGCCACCGAATCCCAGTTTCATCAGGAAATCTGTCACCTTATCGACTCGCCGACTGTCAGCTGCAGGGGTGCTGTACACCTCACTACTGTAACACTGCAAACTAATGCCGGCTGCAAATCCATGGCACACACACGCACACGCGCTATAGGCTGCACACCATCACATCTTCATCACTAGGATTTACCATATATTGAAGACTTACAGTTGAACGCCAACTTGTTAGCCCTGTGAAATATCTATTTTTAAATGTATTTCCTAAGTACTGGTTAATGGATGAGAGATTTATTTGAACACATTTTTTAACATTTTAACAACAAATTTTTTAATAGCTAATTTATTTGCCATGATGACAACAGAGTACATAATATTTTACGGTATTATACCTGTATTCAGCTTATAGTGCAATTTAAATCTTAAAGGGATAGATTAAAGCTTAAATTAACATGTACTCACTGTTTTTTACTCACCAAACCTTTATAAGTTGCTTTCTTGTGATAAACAGAGTTGGGTGTTCTTAGTTCAACAGTGACACATTACTGTATTCGGTCCCACTTTATATTAAGTGGCCTTAACTAATATGTACTTACACCAAAATTAATAAGTTGTTACAATGTAATTATTGTGTAAATACATGTTTTTACATTGTACTTATGCTTAATTAAATCTATGTAGTTACATCTGTAATTAATTGTAAATATACTGTTGAACATCCATTACACCTTAACCCACCATTAAACCTACTGATACCACCAAACTTGTCCTTAATCCTACCTCTATCCCAACTCAAGAGCACCACAAGTGTTCTCAAATACATTATAACCACAGTAAGTACATTGAATTTATTTTTTGATGCAGGTACATAGTAGTTAAGGACACTTAATATAAAGTGGGACCAAAAGATTAAATCTGTCCACCTGTTGGGTTTTGGAGACTCATACATCATATAGGAACAGTCGCAGCTTCCAGTTTATAAGAATTTTTAGTTTGCATTTCCTTGTATTGTGTTCCTGTTTTTAGTTTGTTTCCATGGTTACTTGATTTATTGACTGGATTTACCTGCATCTTGTTTATTCATTCATTCAGTTTCTTTTCGGCTTAGTCTCTTTATTAATCTGGGGTTGCCACAGCGCAATGAACCGCCAAATATTCAGCATATGTTTTATGCAGCAAATACCCTTTCAGCTGTAACCCATCACAAGGAAACGTCCATACACACTCATTGACACAAATACACTAAGGACAATTTAGCCTACCCGAATCACCTATACCATGTGTCTTTCGACTAGTGCGGTAAAGAGGAGCACCCGGAGGAAACCCACACAAACATGGGGAGAACATGCAAACTTCACACAGAAATGCCAACTGACCCAGCCAAGGTGCATCTTGTTTAGTTCCCTCTTTATTTCTAGCCCTCAGAAACGTATTTAGCCTCACCTCCGAACTTGTCTCTATGTTTAACTCTACCTAACCCCAATTAAAAGTGTTTTGCAAAATAGGAAAAGTGCTCTGTACCAAACCATTATTCTTTTGTTTACATAAGTGCACAGTATTTACAGATACCTAACTAACTAAGTGGGACCAAAATTAAATGCATGTTTAATGATTTGGTTCATTGGGCTTTAACCATGGGAAAATGGTTCAGCTGTTGGTCAGAATAATCAAACCACACGCGAACCATATAAAATGTAGGTGCAAACCAGTTCCCCTGTGCTTATTTATTGACCACAAAGTGGTTATTCATAAATCAAAGGTAAATCATTTTGACAGCGCAGAGCATTAGCACCCTGGCAATAAGCATAACCTCTAATGTGTATTGACTATTTGACTGTGAGCACACACACCACAAGAGCTGTAAATAAACTCATGTTTGGTCACCTTGTTCTCAGAGTTGCATGAATCTTTCGCTGCATATAGAAATGTATCAGCAAAGTGTGCAATTAGATGTAACAACAGTGCCAAACTCTTATCATTTATAATATATACTATTAAGATATTTGGTACCATTTTGTACCTATCATACACATGGTGCAATGCAGTGCTACCCATGACACAAGTGTTTTTTGCTAATTTCAGCCTGACGCAAATATCATTTTCATGTTTTCTGCCACAGGTTAAACAGCAAGTGCATTTATGTCCATGGGTGTGCTGCTCTGAAAAGGAGGTGTGTAAAGATGCAATGTTGGCATGTTGCTATTTTGAGGCAACTGAAATAGACCTCGCCGTTGACCAACTAAAAGCTGGTCTAAACTCAATGGCATAGGGTTTTTATTCGTTATTAAAAGAACATGTTAGTTATATAGACCTATGCACAACTCTTGCATGTACACATTGCTTAATACACACACAGGGATGTGCAGCAGTACACACATATCTTTAATTATGAAAAACATAAAGCATTAAAAGGAAAAAACATATAGAATTGTCTAAATAAAAATAAAAACTGCTACCTCCTCCCATGCCTGTTTCACATCATTAGTGGAATCCGGCTCTGTTGTAGCCACTTTCTTCATGACGATTTCCATTTTTGTGTTAGTATTAGTAGTATTATTTTTTATAAGCATATTTATATTTGTTTTTATGATTTTTTTTTTTTTTTTTTTTTTGCTTAGATTTGTCCACCTGTTGGGTTTTAGAGACATATACACCATGTGGGGCATAGTTTTTAG
Source organism: Danio albolineatus (assembly GCA_903798035.1). Classification (NCBI taxonomy): domain Eukaryota; kingdom Metazoa; phylum Chordata; class Actinopteri; order Cypriniformes; family Danionidae; genus Danio; species Danio albolineatus. The sequence goes on along the minus strand of CAIGQQ010004432.1, from coordinate 3,968,183 downwards.
ATATATTTTTGACCACTCTAATTGCACTCTAATGGCCAATTCACACGAGGCTTCAGCGTCAACCCTTGACAGAGGGCGTGTCTGAAGTTGGGGCTGACGCGACCGTCATAGCAGCGTCAGCCAATGAAATTAGTCAACAATCAGCTACTGGTGTATTTGCATACAGCGATCTGATTGGCTACGTATTAAACGTATTAAATTTAATAGCTATCATAAAATAATTGAGTTAAGTTCTCAGTAACCTTTTCTTCAATGTATAATTTAAACATTCTGATTAAAGAGGAGTGAATGAACTTCTCATTTAGATTGTTCATTTGATTACGTCAAATAACAGAGGTGCCACTTTAAAAAAAGCACAGATCTGATAAAAATTTACAATGTTTCGAACACACAATTCTTAGTGTATATCTTAAATTTTTGTCTCTTTTCTCATAGTTGTGACAATTTTTACTGAAATTGCAAAATATCAACTCACTTTTCTGAGGAAAAAAGACAGGACTAGAAGATGTTTATTCAGCATTGTTAAGTTTACAATTTAATATAGCTTGATATCAACTCACAATTCTAAAAATAAAAGTGTAAACTGTGGAATAAAAAAGTCACAATTTTCTATTATTGATATAGATTTAGTACACTCTTAAAAAAAAAGGTTCCTTGAGGTTCTATATAGAACCCCGGGGTTCTATACTTGGCCAGTAGAACCTTTTACCCAAAAAATGGTTCTATTTAGAACCCTTTGAGTGCAAAGAACCTTTTTGATTAAAATGGTTCTATAATGTGGGATTTATAACATAATTATATAGTAAAGATTATAAATAATAATAAGCTATAACACAGAGAGACAAAGCTTTTTGAGTCAAAACCTAATAAAATGACTGCTATGGTCAAAAACCTAATCAATGTATGATGGGATTTTTGTTTCATGCAGGTTTGTACATTACCATATAACTAATATTTATATATGCTTAATATTTAACATTTTTGACGAATTATTTTGTGAAATTAATTAAATAACCAGTTTATTCAGACTGTACAGTGTGTTGTTATGGTTTAATAAATTGTTTTAAAGTAATAATCATGAAAAAGCCCTCTGGTGACGTCATTCATTGGTGGACTGGTGGTGACGAGCCTGGAGAGTGACGGTTAATTTTTGAAAAGGAGAACTCCGCTTTTGCAGCTCCATCATTCAGGTACGTTATTACTCTTTTAAAACTATAATAATGAAATATTTTGTATTACGGGGTAATGTTTCTCTTCCCTTGTCTTATATAGTGACAGACTGAATAAGGGGTAACGTTAATATGGATTAATACTGTGCTTGTAAGTTTCTGATGGTTTCTGTCGTCAGCCTTCGCTTCAGAAATCTGTGTCAAGCTGACTTTGCTCTGCTTTTTGTTCGAAATAAGTTACAGTTTCGCTTTATTTGTTTGTCAGTATTAATTAAAATATCAATAACAATAAAACAGGTGCGTTATTCGATGGCGGGCATTGAGAGGCAGCGTGAAGCGCGTGCACGCTCTTTTAATGGTAACTTCTTATGAGCCGATTTCCGCTTTCGTGCAGTTTTTATCTCCAACCTTGAACAAACGAGTACTTTCAGCTTGTTCGTGTGTGAGTTTAGCCGAGTTTAACTCGGGCTAAACTCTGTAAAGTAGTGTACACGCCGGCTAGTCTGCATTAAAACCGCAAGGGAGCATGTCGCGCTCGTGCCCCGCCCGAGTCTATGCACGCGCCCGCCCGAGTCTATGCACGCGCTATTGTGATGATTGCTAAGTGTATTATTGAAACCTTTTAAAGCCAAAACATATTTTAATAATCCATAGATAATAGATCAGGTGTTATTTATGAAGGACATACAAACATGCAGGCTAAAAGTATTGTGAAATGTTGAACCTTGTTAAATATAGGCTACATATATGTATATATTGTGCTAAATATGTTTAAAATTCATATTTTAATGTATATCTTTCTTTTCTTCAAACAGCCTGGAAACTGAACTGCATCGTAAATCTTGTGCTCGGTATGTATTATTGCTTTTAATTCTAAACAAACTGTATTAAGTATAATGAAATGAATATTATAAAAGACTTTAACATTGTATTGTAACCTGGGCTGCAGGACACAAGTAGCTTTGAATAGGAAGGATCCCAGCTTAAAGAAGGACATGCGTTACATCCATAATTGTGACACAATTATCATCAACAAGGACACCTGGTAAATATTGTATTTTATAACATGCATATGTCAGACTTGGTTGTTGTGTACTGAAATAATATATTTATCACAAAAATGTTCCATTACTTATTGCTGCTGTTTGTACAGTGAGAATATTAAGGTCATTGCTTATTAAAAAGTCCTGCAAAGAAAATATGTTTTAAAAGAAAGTGTAAATTTGCCTACAGGATTTGTTGCAATGTCTGCAAAACAAATTTAAAAATGAAAGGATTTCAGTGGTGAGCTCATCTATCATCTCGCAAATGAAACAAATTAATGGGATGAAAAGGAAGTGAACTGTACTCTGAGGAACTTAACACAAGGCAAGTTCAGTTCAATACATTTTATGCCAAAGGTAGATTAATTCTGTATTATAAATTCATATTTACACACTCTAAAATGCTGTCTTCCTACCTCAGATTGTGATGGACCTGGAATGCGACACCAGATACTCATAAGTCAAGAACCGAATGAAACACCCTTTTCCAGAGTACAGATTATAGAGAGGTTTGCAGAACTAATGGAGCAGTTTCTTCTTCTTGGAGTGCCACAGCTTGTGAGTAAACACTGTTACATTGTGTGCCAAATAGTTTTGCGTCCATGATGACTTTAAGAAACTTGTATTGCTGAAAATATGTCATTTGGAAACTTACACATGAAGTAAACAAAATGTTTTTTTGCATTTAGGATGCTGCTTAGAAAACTTGGTGAAGAACACAGAAACATCTTTAAAAGAAATGGCCCAAAAAGGGACGGAAAGAAGGAAGTGCTCCATGACAGTTTCATTGGACCAGCAGAGGAAACCGCAGAAGGTAACTACACACTATACTACATACTATTTGCCCCAAACACACACACACACACACACACACACTTTAATTGTATTGATTATAACTGTAATTCTATTTGATGACATGTTAATTGGTTAAAAGTACTCAACATAAAAATATTGTTTTACAGAAATCCAAAGGTCCTACACCATCCAGGATTCAGCAGCTCTCCTGATTCCACCAAGGCTTGAAGTGTCAGTATTACAATGGACAACACTCACTCGCTATCCTTCAACTTCCTCATTTATCAGAGGCACCACAGTGGAGTGAATCACCAACTAATCTGCCCTTTCCAGCCACAACCCAGCACTTGGAAACCCATATACTCTCTCATACAGTAGATCTACACACATTCACTCACTATGGCCAATTCACCTATACCGTACACATGCTTTTGGACTGTGGGGTCAACAGGAGCACCCAGAGGAAACCCACATGAACACTGGGAGAACTTGCAAACTCCACACAGAAATGACAACTGGCCCAGTCGGGACTCGAACCAGTGACCTGCTTGCTGTGAGGTGACAGTTCTAACCAGTGAGCCACTGTGCCACCCATGGACAAAACTATTTACCTTATAAGAGAGGCTGACAAACATGGACATGCTACAGGTTGTGAAATGGCTGTTTGCAGTGTTTTGTCTAATCATTCTGCAATGTTTTAGTGATGTTTCTTATTAAATTATGTATAAAAATGGATGTTGTGATGACCAATACATGCAGGTACCATCCACTTTTTGAAATTGTAGTGTTATTTAATAGATGTTTTGATTGTTTGTGTATTGTTTCCATCTGCATTGTGATATATTTCTCTTCCGTTTAGAGATGTGTGAAAGTTAAGTGTATTTGTTCAAACAGTAAAAAAGCTTATAAAAGTGAAGAGGTGCAATTTTAAATATTTAAAAAAATATTTTGTATAATGAATTGAATAAATTTAAACAATTTGAATCGTCTGGATTGGTTTTATTTTTTATTTATTAATAAGTAACAATAATTCAATAATAAATAAAAAGAACCCTTAAATGGTTCTAAATAGAACCATCTAACTTGAATTCAAAGAACCATTTGGGGTTCTATTTAATGAACCCTTAAAATGGTTCTATATAGAACCTTTTTGGGGTTCCATATATGAAGCGCTTCATAGAACCGTTTTTGGTTCTATATAGAACCGTTTGTTTTAAGAGTGTACTGTCATTCGATGGCAGAATTAAACTTTTTAAGTTGTATTGGACATTTTTTTATTCTTTTTGACCCATAGTTACGCCATATCTAGACCTCTTTGCATTCTCCAATGTGGACATTAAATATTGTTCCAACCATCTGCTACTTCACATTAAGGCCAACATCTTCCCTGTTCCTCCTTACTTTCTACTACAATATGATTTGTGATGCATTATTTGTAATCTAGTTCTAATCATGCATGCTAAGTAGGACAGATCGGGCCAGATATAACTTCTGTTTTGTCTCTGGTTGAAAATCTAAGAAGGAGTCATTGAGGAAATGTGGTGAAACTAGGGCTGACTTGCAGAAAACTTCACTTTCAGGAAGTACAAAAGTAAAATATCTTTGGCTAGAAAAGTAAAACTCAAAAAGTCAACTATTTAACATGAATAAAAGCTTCATGAACAACTTCTCTGTATGTAAACTGCCTGCTACATTATTGCATTGTATTGCATTGAAGCTTTTCTGCTAAATTTTAATTTTCAAGTAATTTTTTTTCTCTCAACATTTTCATTTTTATTTTCCAAAAATTTCAACAACAAATTTTCCATTATTTTTTTCAACTTTAAATTGAATGGAATACAGATCACATTTGCTGTCCATAGAACTTACATATGTCTTCAAATGGTTAATGAGGGTCATTTGAAAAATAAATATGATGGACTCAATATGTCTGAGGCCTGCAATCAGCACAAAGACATTTCAGATCTGCAATAATGGAAAGCTGGAAATACGGAGAGCTGCAGACCAACATTAATGACACAAAGACCCTCACACATGCATTTATATCTGACAAATCATCTGTCAGAAACTAAAGCACATCACTATATATATAGGAATTTATTTAGTAAATGTGTTTAGAGTTTAATGTATGCACATTCTTTATCAGAATAAATGTTAATCTTACTCAGTTCTTTAGCTTTTTTGATGTTTGGAAACTTCTTTTTTATCTTAGAAAATTGTTAAATACATAACTTTGTCCACAGTGACTTTATGACATGAGAGGCGTCTCTGTCAGAGATTTATTCATGGTAACCCTAGAGCAGGGATCCCCAACCTATGGGCTGCAGACTAGTACTGGTCCATGGATAGTTGGTTGTGGGCAGCACAAGAAATCATTAATTATTTTTGTATTTATTATCTGAGACTGAATGATCTTTCATTTTGAAAAAAAAAAGTATTCTGGGCGCCGCGGTGGTGTTGTGGGTAGCATGTTTGCCTCACAGCAAGAAGGTCACTGGTTCGAATCCTGGCTGGATCAATTGGCATTTCTGTGTGGAGTTTGCATGTTCTCCCCGTGGTCGCGTGGGTTTCTTCCGAGTGCTCCGGTTTCCCACACAAGGTGAATTGGGTAGGCTAAATTGTCTGTAGTGTATGAAGGGCTGGAAGGGCATCCACTGCGTAAAACATGCTAAATACGTTACCAGTTCATTCCGCTGTGGCGACCCCAGATTATTAAAGGGACTTAGCCAAAAAGAAAATTAATGAATGAAAAAGTATTCTCTAGGTTACATCTTTGTCACTCGAGCACAAAAAAAATAACTCACAAGCTAACAAAATGAAACAGACGTCTTTGGAAAGTCTCTTCGCGAGGTAAAAAAAAGGACCAGTAAAAGACTCACAGACTGCCAAGAAATGGACCCGCCATCCATTTCTTAACAAATCCGGTGAATCCAGCATACCTGTGCAAGAAGATCAACTGCTGGAGATCACAGATGACAGCGGCCATTCACATATCGCATCCTGCAGTGAGCAAAATTGCCGCTACAGTTTGTTTACATTTGCTGTGAGGAATCATTTCAGAATGCGGGATAGTGAAAGTGTTGCGGGTGGATGACGTCAAACTCTGGGGGCGTTTTCTATCAAGTTTGACGCGTCTTCGTTGTCGTTCAGTCTGGCTTTATGATAGCTGAGATCTTACAGTGTGATGTGGGCCATGTTCGTGCTGTCTGACATGCTACAATCGTTCAGGATTAAAAAAAAAATCACACAGTGCGAGCCAGGAGTTAAGTTCTTTTATTAATTAGGGGTCGCCACAGCGGAATGAACCACCAACTTATCCAGCATAAGTTTCATGCAGCAGATGCCCTTCCAGCCGCAACTCATCGCTTTGAAAAATCCACACACACTCATTTAAACACACTATGGACAATTTAGCTTACCCAATTCACTTATACCGCATGTCTTTGGAAACTAAGCATTTCACCTTTAATCATATGAATTGAATAATTGCTGCTTGTGAACTGCCAGCCATTAGGCTACTTTATTTGAACGGGCCTTTGATCTCTTAACATCGCTCTTAAGCATCTGACAGGTGTTTCGGCCAGAAAGCAGGATTGCGGGGGAAGCTGAGTTTCATTGTTTGTCTTATTTCTACTTTTTTCCCAAATGTTCTCAAAATTCTCACTCTTTCACACTTTCTCTGCTCTGATCGCAGACAGACTGGCAGTGTCTATGAACCACGGCGTTCACACCATACCTGTCAACCCTCGCGTTTTTCCCGGGATTCTCCCGTATTTTACAGTTCTATCCTGCTACCACCCCGTAAAGGTATTTTCACGTATTTCTCTGAAGGGTGGCAATAAATATTAAAGAGCCGATCCTCCCTATACGCAACCCATACTGCCGAATCACCAGGGGCCATCCATTGCTCTTAAATGGAGTCCGTTATTTAGGCATGAAACACTTTGAAATAAATATAAAAACAGCAGCATTCCCTTTCCATTCCATTACAGGTGCTGTCGGCCCTCATATGCAATCCTCAAAACAAGTTACTACAGCGGTGCGTGACTGTCAGTGGACGCGCTCCATAGTGATCAATAGACGTTGTTTCCCAAACAGATTATGTTTACGCAATTTGAAGCGGAGCAAAGGTCTCGGTTTTGGGTGCATGTTTGAACATATACACATAATTGACATATACACATAATAATTAATATTAATAACAACATCTAAAGATGTCGATCTTGGTGGTTTTTTTTTCCTAACACAACTAATTTGTCTTAAATGAGCATAAAAAGTTAGAAAAGCAATAGAATGCTTTCATTTTAACGTTATTATATATTTTTTTGATTTATGGCGGTTTTGAAAAGAAGTAATATCTTTCAAATCTTTAATGGTTATTGACAGATTTTACAAAATGTGATAGAAAGAGATTAATATAGGCATCTTGCATTTGTCGGGACCCCCTAATTCCCCGGGGCCAAACGCAGCTGCTTATCTCCCTTAATTGGTAAACTCCGCCCATGTGCATACAGCAATCAATCGGAAACAAATGAAGTCTCCTGCATGTTGAAACATGATGCCAGGAGGTACCCAGTACATTAAAAGTGATGCTAAGGGGTCTTGACCAAGTGTCAAACTGTGTCAAGTGGGAGTGAGAACGTGTGGCAGACAGTTTCTGAAACACTTCGACACTCTTCCTTTGGTCAATCAGAGACCGTAGTGCTCCAAACAAACAGGAATGCTAGAAGTTAACGGCAGTGTTAAACTACAGACCTAGTGTGTAGTTATCTCTGCATTTTAGAAATTAGTATTAAAAACAAACACACAAGCGCACACACACTAAAAAAGGGTTTTGCCAGCAATAAAGAGAGATGTGACTGCACTTCTACTTCACTTATCTGTTTGTTCTAGTGATACTGGGGATGATGCGGCATGATAATGGCACTATTTCACGCTTATTCTCTCGCCGCAGGCTGTGTCTGAGCATATCACCCCAATCCATATTTTATCATGATAATACAGATCATCTGCCTGTACCTCTGGGCTGTGAGTTTACTGACGTCCTATGAAATCATTTCCTCTACACAGCACTTTCTGAGAGACTCTCTCTCTCAATGAATGAGCACATAATCAGCTCGAAACGAACCTCACAATATGTCTCAAAACAGGCGTAGGATTCTTTTTTTTTTTTTTTACTGTTTTATATATACCCCAGTCCCTATACGGTTATATATTCACTGTGAAAAATCCAACTCACAAATTGTTAACTCAGCTAAAAACTGTAAGTTAGGTGGACATATTTTTGAGCTTAGAGTTGAATTTACTCATAAAAATGATTCTGAACTGTTAGTTCAGTAAAAGTAAAAAAAAAAAAAAATTAAAAAGTTGAGTTATCTTCAGTGTTTGAAGTTGTGCCAAATGAATTCGTAAAGTATAATTGACTTAAACCAGCCTTTTCGGCAACTTACAGGGCACCCATTTTAAAAAATCTACTTTTTAAGCTGTTTGGACAGACATATATGTGTAGGTATAGTGTATAAACGGTCATTTTGGGGTGATATAACACCCAGTCCTTTTTTTTAAATTTAACAGCATAAAAACGTTGGACCAATTGGAGCGATTTTGAGACCGACCGCAACTTTACGTAGGAATGTGGTCCCCCGCCCACCAAATTGATTGACAGCTGCTTATTAACATGTCTCCATAGTAGCGCGTATCATCATATCAACAAGACTGGACGTGCGCAAAGCAACCAGGAATAAAAGGTCTGTTCAGCTCGCGAAGGTCATCAATCATCATGAATTGTGATCAAGAGGGAGTTTTACAAGTTTAACACGTGTTTAAAATTGTAATGAACTACAGCGATTCACTTTAGCTTTAGCTTCAATCTCGGTTTGTTGACATTAAATCAGGTTTATTTTGTACATTAACATAAGAGATATCCATACAGCAGTGCATATTAACCTGTATCCTGTCACATTTGCTTGCAAAAAGAGTGCAAAGCTCAACACGCGCGCTGTCTGTCTGTCTGTCTGTGTGTGTGTTTGTGTGTGTGTGTGTCCGCGCTGTGCGTAAACGTTGTAACGACATTGTGTGTGACTCATCATAGCAACACACACAACAAACACATCAAACAGTCATTGGTAAAGTTCTTACTGTTGTATTTCTCACAAACGTTGTGAGATCTGCTTCCTTTACATCTGTTCCTGTTGCGTCTGTCTGTCTGATGCAGCTGAAGGCGGAGATTGAGGCACGCTGACAGGCACGTGGGAACGGTGGGCAGGGAGGACTATCCTTAAAGGCCCAGTACCAAAAACAGCAAAAAGCTGTTTAGAGCTATAATACACAGACTTAACAAAGCTATAATCAATAATCTGATGGATGTTTTGAGCTGAAACTTTACAGACAAATTCTGCTGACACAAAAGCTCATATTAAATATAAAAAAGGGGTCAAATATGTGCCCTTTAAATAAAATAATTTGGCTGAACTTCAACCACTGAAGCTTAATAAACTATTCATAAAATAAAATATTATTATTATTATTATTATTATTATTATTATTATTCATTCATTCATTCATTTTCTTTTCGGCTTAGTCCCTTTATTAATCCGGGGTTGCCACAGCGGAATGATCCGCCAACTTATCCAGCAAATTTTTACGCAGCGGATGCCCTTCCAGCCACAACCCATCTCTGGGAAACATCCACACACACTCATTCACACTCATACATTACGGACAATTTAGCCTACCCAATTCACCTGTACCGCATATCTTTGGACTTGTGGGGGAAACTGGAGCACCCGGAGGAAACCCACGCAACCACGGGGAGAACATGCAAACTCCACACAGAAATGCCAACTGACCCAGCCGAGGCTCGAACCAGCAACCTTCTTGCTGTGAGGCGAACGTGCTACCCTCTAAGCCACCGTGGCACCATTATTATTATTATTATTATTATTATTATTATTATTATTATTATTATTAATACAATTTATTATTATTATTATTATTATTATTATTAT
>CAIGQQ010004432.1:3918209-3940894 GCA_903798035.1 Danio albolineatus | reverse complement strand
GTTCTTGTAGCAAGATTGTACCATCTGTTTTTGTGAGTAGCAACGGCATTTCTTTGTCCTAGTCTTTTCAGTGTTTTTGACCTCAGCTTTTGTTAGTTTGATTATCCAGCCTGCAGCCTGCCTTCTGACCTATTGCCTGTTTTTGACCTCGATTTATTGGAATTGCCCCTTTTGCCATACTGTTTATTTTATATTAAATATACTGCACTTGGATCCTCGCCTCCGTTGCCTCCGTCGACTCACACGTGACATACACTTTTGGGAACCGTGAAATATGTGCCAGGAGCTACGTCTGCTTGCAGTTTTAGTTTTCACAAATCCATTAGAGGCCACTGTGTACATTTTTGACAATCTCAAATATATTACTGGGCCACGTTTTCATATCAGTGCCATTTGCGTGTCCTTTTCATAAATTCAACAGAGGACGCTATGTACATTTCTATGACTCTCAACATACTTATGTTTGAGAGTAACATACCATAAAGCCTGTTTTACTTGGTTTTCAGGAACTCCAGGGCATGGTGGTGAAGACACATACTGAGTTTTGCAGTGATACATGTAGTAATTATTATTATTATTTTTTGATAACATTCAAAATGGCCGATGATTGATGTAATGCTGCAACGAATCTAACAAGACTAATTTTTAAATTTAAAGTAAAAGGTTTTTGACTGGCCTGCTTGCAGTCCCAACCTGTCTCCAATAGAGAATATGTAATGCATTTTAAAGTGCAAACTGCAACAAAGAAGACCCTGTACTGTTGCCCACCTTAAGACTTGTTTGCAGGAAGAATGAGACAAAATTATACTTCATCGCTTGGTGTCCAAAAAGCAAAATTGGAATATGTGTTTATTTTGAAAAATCCAACCCAGGCTCATTCTGAAAATTATCCCCCTATATACTGTTCATTTCTGGAGAGCGCAAAATACATCCCAGGAGGTAGGTTTCCTTGCAGTTTTTGTTTTTGCAAATCCACCAGAGGTTGCCGTGATTGCTTTTTGACCTCTCAGATTTCTCTCGCAAGTGCGATTTGCACCTGCTGTTTTCGCGTAAATCCATCAGACTGTCAACTGACCGACTGACTAACCATCTGATCACTTTACCCAACCCCTTCCCTAAACCCAACCAATACTATTTTAAAAAGCACCGATTGCCCAACTTCCAGCTAGTTCCCTAAACTCAACCGAAAGTGTTTTAAAAAGCAATCTAGAAAAAGAAAAGCCCCCTGATTTTCACCATGTTGTCAGATTCTACCACTTTCTCAATTTACTTTTACTTGCATAACGTTTGACATAAAACCTGAAAGTAGGCCAAGCATAAGTTCACATTATATGGCAAAATTGAAGAAAAAAAAAAAACTTTGCTTCAAAAGATATTAGATAATAAAAATAACAAATTTGAAAAATTAAAGAAAGAAAAAAAGAGCATCTTTGTGTATGTGTGTGTGTGTGTGTGTGTGTGTGTGTGTGTGTGTGTGTGTGTACATATGTGTGTGTTCGTCAATCATTTCGGTGTAGATTGAAAGATAGCACACCCTGTTTTATAAGCACTATCAATCACTTTTGATTTCATACTACTTAGCAAATTCATTGCAACTCCTTATTTTTCTTCATGTTTCATGTATGATGATTACTATTATCATTATTATTTTTAAAAATGCAGTGATGTTCTAAAATTCATCAAATAACATTTAAGCAGGTGGCATGGTGGCTCAGTGGTTAGCACTGTCACCTCACAGCAAGAAGGTCACTGATTCGAGTCCCGGCTGGACCAGTTGGCATTTTTGTGCGCAGTTTGCATGTTCTCTCCGTGTTGGCGTATGTTTCCTCCTGGTGCTTGGGTTTCCCCCACAGTCAAAACACATGTGTTATAGTAAAAAAAAAAAATGTCTGTGGTGTATATGTGACAGTGTTTGGGTGTTTCCCAGTACTGGGTTACAGCTGGGAGGGCATCCGCTATGTAAAACATATGCTGGGTAAGTTGGCGGTTCATTACGCTGTGGCAAACTCTCATAAATAAAGGGGATTAAGCCAAAGGAAAATGAATGAATGAATGAACATTTAAGACGCTTGATTTTAGAAACATGACATGACGTTTATGGCAGTTTCCCATAGACATCTAGAAAAGAGATGTAGGTTTCTATGCACTTTATTAGTGGGTTTTAACACCAATCTGTCATTCTGTCAATCCATCACTTTATGAGTGGATCTAAGAATATACAAGAGTTCACTGGCTTAATTAACTAATCACTTCATTAAAGTACTTTGATATAAATGTGTCACTTTTAGCTATGCAAGTAATTTTCCTCCACTGTCCCTGTGGGCAAATCAACAAGAGACATAAGGGCTAAAAGTACCATATGCGTCATTTAAGTGAACAGATGAAAGAGTGACATTTGAGACACTGGTACCCCTCTTATCTTAAATAGCTCAATTATGCTGGTCATTCGTTTCCTTTATCTTTTTTTAGGATAATTTAAGTCAATCCTGATGAACTAGCCTGTCATTTCATAGAGTTTACATGTCCAGGGGTAAAGCTTATGTTTATTGTGATGTGTGTTGCAGTGAGATAAACGTCAAGTGATGTCAACGCGTAATTTGAATTTAATGTGTCACCAGCTCCATTGATCAAACCACGTAATATTATGGTTTCATATTCACATTGGTTCATGTTTGAACAATGACAACCTGTGACGCACTGTCTATATTATTTACCATGCTACTTTGAACATTCGGTCGGAAATAGCATGTAAGTATGGCTTAGTAATACATGTAATTCCTGCACCTTGCCGGCCAAAGCTTAGACGATTTAGGACAAAGCATGTGGGAGTGACACCAGTGATCCTTGGATCTGTAAAATATTGCACATTATAACAAGTTTTGCTTGCTACACAACTGAAAATGTGCTAGATATAATAGTTTTTCATTCAGAATAGTAGAATTATAAAGTACTATAAAGTTTTATAACTGGCGAATGACATGATCTAGTGCAGGGATCACCAAATTTGTTCCTGGAGGTCCGGTGTCCTGCAGATTTTAGCTCCAACCCTAATCAAACACACCTGAACAAGCTAATCAAGCTCTCACTAGGTATACTTGAAACATCCAGGCAGGTGTTTTGAGACAAGTTGGAGCTAAACCCTGCAGGACATCGGACCTCCAGGACCGAGATTGGTGATCCCTGATCTAGTGGGTTGTCTACTGCTATCTTCATGGTATGCATTCATGATTTCAGTAGGCGTAGCTTTGGATTGCAGGGGAGGTATGGAGACAATCTAAGGCCATATATACTTGCAAAATAAAAGAAAGTTTTGCAAACAAAAAATAAAATATTGAGCAAAAAATGAATAAATAAATGAAATCTCCAAAAATCGCAAAGCGAAATAAAAATTTTGAGAAATAAAAAATTATTTTGTTAACAAAAAAAAAGAACTGCAAAGGGAAAATTAAGTTTTAAAAAATAAAAATAAAGAAAGAAAGAACTGCAAATAAAAATCGAGTAGTGCAAAAAAAAAAGCAAAAACTATTTGCAATTTTTTACAAAAAACTTTATATATTTGCAAACATTTTTTTAATATAGCATTTCCTTTACAAAAACCAAACTTTACAAGGGAACTTGAGCATTTATGGCAGGCCCAGGCCTACTGGGCTGTAAGACTACCTCAGTGATACTGTGTCTCCAGGTGATGACATCAATAGCTTCTGGATGCAGCCTTTGTGATGTTCCAGCTGATGTTCACGATGCAATGTCAGATATAATGCACTCAATAGAGCTAGTGACGTCACTGTGAGAGGTAGGGTTAGGGGTGGGGTTAGGTACGCCCATTAAAAAGCATTGGATGCAGCTCAGATTGCACTGCACCAAGTCTGCAGCCAGACCCCTCTCTATGATGTCACTTACTGTAAATGGAGGCAGACCTGCCAAAAAAAATACCAAATTCCCTCGAATCCGCCCTCTTCGGGCCACAAAGTGAAACGTGCAGAAATGTTGAAACAGCAATCGCAAACTCACAGTTGACTAAAAAGCAAATAAAAATGAGCATTGCAATTGACTGGACAGGTTTTGTAAAGGCAATGCCATAAAAAACGTTTTGCAAATATATATAGTTTTAAGTAATTTTTATTTCTCAAAACTTAATTTTCCCTTTGCAGTTCTTTATTTTTGTTAGCAAAAATAATGTTTTATTTCTTGAAGATTATTTTTCACTTTGCGACTTTTGGAGATTTCATTTATTTATTTATTTGTTTTTTGAATACTTTATTTTTTGTTTGCAAAACTTTTATTCAGCAAGTATATATGGCCCTAGATTGACTCCATAGTGGGGAGGGACTGTTTCAAAGCTATTTTGCTAATGGTTAGCATTTTGGCAGATCACCTACTGCACCTTTAAGTAAAAAAATAATAATAATAAATAAATAAACTTTGTATGTCTAAAATGCTGTTTAAACCTGATTAACTGATCAATATTAGTTGCAGTAACACAAAAACATTTGTTTTCATGACTTTTTGTCATATAATTTTATACAGTGAGATATTGAGGTACTAAGGTAAAACTCACAATGTCCTGTACACTGCAAAAATGCTTCACTTACTTAGTTTTTTTTGTCATGTTTCTAGTCCTTATTATCTAATAATAATTAATAATAATCTATTTAATATCTAAAAATTCTTAAATCAAGCAGAATTTTCTAGTCAAGGATAATATACAGTATTGTCTTGTTTTAAGAAATAATTTGCCAAATTGATATGAGTTTTTCCTTAAAACAAGCTAAATAATCTGCCAATGGGGTAAGAAAAATAATCGTATGTCAAAAAGAAAAGCAAGACTATTTTGCTTACCCCATTGGCAGATTATTTTGCTTGTTTTAAGGAAAAACTGACTTAATATTGGCATTATTTCTGAAAACAAGACATTATGTTTTGCTTGCCTAGAAAATGTTTCTTGATATAAGAATTTTTAGATATTTGGGCAAGAAACAAGACAAAAAAAAAAAAACTAAGTAAGAAAAGCATTTTTTTTTGCAGTGTACTATTCATTCATTCATAAATACATCAGAGGACAACTCATCAAGTCACTTTATGGAGACACAAATATTTCCCACTTCAAGATTTATTAAGTATGTCTTAACAAATCTCCAACAATATAATAGCTGATGCCTCGAGCACAACTGATGACGCTTTGAAGTGACATTTCATTGAGCACTATATACTGTATCATTTGACATACGTTTCGCTTCAGCTCCTCTGTCCTCGAATTTCACCCTAGTATCCTTTCTTTTCAATCTAAAAGGCCTAAAACATAAAGAAACGATGTTAGGAGAGGACATATATACTAAAAAAAACAACAACAAAAAACGAAGAGCACTGAATAAAGGACAAGGCTGGCAATCAGGCCTGGATGAGTTTAACCAGCTGTCTCTAATTATTCTCCTAATTGGCTTGATTTAATTAAAGGAAATTACTTCTTCAAACCCCGTCCATGTGTACCATCAGAGTAAGTACTGTGTCTGATGAAGAGCTGTTTACACCTGCTGTTAGGATGCATTCTGAAATAAAATAGTCCGGTATCTAGCTGACTCGATGCCTCGCTGTTCTGTCAGGCAATGACAGCTTCATGAAAGCGCATCACTAAATAAATAAATAGCACAATACTTCAATGCATAACAATTAAATAAAAGAGAGAGGGAGCTTTGGTGAGAACAGATATATTTTATTCAAAGTATTTTATCTTTAAGTAGACAGAATGGGACGCGATCATTAGATTTGGATGTGCCTTATTGTCTTATTACCTCCTCACGCTGCCAGCAGGATTTGATTGCAGCATAAATATCAGGTTTTATTTTCTTTCCCACACCACGTCCTAGGTGTCTATTGTTAGGTAAATTGGTGGTCCTCTGCAGCTGTTTATACACATACTATGACCAGGCACAGTGCCAGAGTTTTTATTTTTTTATTTTTTTGAGGGGCTAGATATGTGAGGGTGTTCAAGCCACCATTAAATGGATAGTAAGATGGACTCTTTTTTGCTTTTTTTTTACTCTTTTTACAAGATGGTTATGACGTGTTTAACGGTTACCAGCATCTTGATTTCTTGACCGTTTTTAATGTATTGATTTTCTAAAAAAAACTCTGTACATTTATAAAGCTATACATTGTATAAAAACAAATGTATATTTAAAAAAGCATGCGCGAGTTGGACCTTGTCTGGTGCATGTGCATAAGTTTCATTTCTCGTGAAGCTAATACGGAAGTAACTGAAACTGCAATTCACTGACTCACCTTTGGGGGTTGGCTCCAGGAAGTCCAGATGTTCACTGACTGCTCTGCTAAATTGGCCAATTTTACTGCTGATAAAAACATATTTACAGCCTGGTACAAAAGACGGTTTTGCTGCATAAAGCTAGTCTTACCCTTCATGACAACTGTGAAGGGGTGAATTTTTTATAACTCATCAGTTTCATTTTTACTGTGTTATGTTAAGGCCCGATACCAATTCTACCCCTTAGCCCTTCCCCTTACCCCTACCCCTCGTTTTGCGCGTTCACGTCATGGGGTAGTGGTGTCCCAATTCTCTTTAGCTTGAAGGCATAGGGCTAAGGGCAAGGAGTAGACACCCCTTCGAACGAAGATTTTTCAGGACCACACTTAAAATGAGGGGTAAGAAAATTTCCCAGAATATACCTGTCACAGCGGCAGGATAGCTGAACCCGGAAGTAAGGAGATCCACAAATTTGTATTTTTTGTCACTATTACGCAATTTTTTGACAAACAAACTTATGTTTTAGTATATTCATAACCGCGTTCATGTTTTACCGTCATGCTTTTTAAAAAAAAACGCAAAAAAAAAACCTATAATCGCGACCTATAATCCATAATCATAACTCATGTACAGTGGTCTCACAACATTCTGACACACGATGACACTCGAATACCCTGTCAGTAATGTCTAGTCGCTGGGAATGAGCTTTTTACAGTGTCTGCTGTAATGTTAATGTTGTTTTCGTGTGTTAACATAGGTAAATATGGCCATAGTGTAAATGCACAGTATAGTTACGATCTTATCGCCACATTAGATCGTTATGATAACATAATATATGCCTTCTGTGATTTCCTGAAGATAAACATCAAAAAATAACACAACTGGAATAACTCGTGATTGTCTGATCTCATATGAAGCAAGAGATCGCGATGACATATGATGACGTGTGCAGGTGTTGAAGTGCTGTCCCAATTCTTAGGGGTAAGTTTTGAAGCCCTTCTCCTTAACCCTCGGTTGTAAGGGCCAAGGGGAAGGGGAAGGGGTAGGGGTAGGGGTACAAAAATAAAATTGGGATTGGGCCTAAGTCTGCAGAATTAAGGGCGTGGCCACTTGAGTGACAGCTAGGTCTCGCTGGTCACCGTCATGTCACCTCAGCTGATTAGGGGCTGAACTCAGCATATATATCGTATTTTTGTTTTGTTTTATGCGGCTTTACACAGTCAGTTGCCTTTTGGAATTATTTCCCACAATTATCAGATAATATAGAATGCTGTGTGCACTTAATTGTGGCAATTACAATGTCCACTACATATAAGACTTGATCCAGTATGCCATAGTACTACAAACTACAGCCAGGACATCTTATCAGTTGTGGAGGATTACTGTTCACTGGAATCACTGTTGGTACCCTCACTATCCACTGGTGCAGAATGTTTTCAGATGCCTAATGATGACGAGAACGAGGAGCTTAATTGTACAGATGGAACCATACTAAATTCCTTATAACCACTGCCACCCACGAACCAAGAGAGGTGCTGAGATGAGGTGGCAGGCAGTCATGCACTAGAGAGCACCAGAACTTTCACATTTTGAAATTCCCTAAATCTAACTATTGACTGTCACTGTCATAAATATAACAATCATCATCTACTTTACAGCCATCACACAACTATTAATTGTTCAGAATATTGTTGGATGACCTATTATACTGCCCAATAGGCCCTAATAGCTCCATTCTTAAGGCAAATCAATGTGACTAAAAATGCAGAAAAGTTGTGGTTGGTGGGGGGTGGGGGATTATGGTATTTGATTGAAGATTTTGGGGTCAATAAATTTTTATAAAAAAATGAGGTGCACAGATACATAGACAAGAGTTACTATATACAGTGGGGGAAATATTTATTCAAAATGTCACAATTTTTCTTAAAAAATATATTTCTAAAGGTGCTGTTTTTACCAGATGTTAACAACCAAATAAATACATAAACGAGAAGAAAACAAATCTAATTAGTTTACAAATGAAGTTATGTGTAATAAAATGAACTGGCAAAGGAAAAAAAAGTATTGAACACATGAAGAAAGGTAGATGTAGAAAGGCAGTGAAAGCCCAGACAGCAGCTGAAATCTCTCAGTGGTTATTCAGCAAAATGGTTGTGAATACTTATTTCACCCACTGTACTGTACACATAAAAACAAGAAGAGTACATTTTGCTTTTGTGCTGACTTTAAGAAAAGGATTGATATTTGTGATGTCATTTTTTGGTCGTTAACTTTATGACCAAAAAAGGCATGTTCTACAAAATAGACATGACTTTAAAGTCCCTGCGAAATGAACTCTGAATGCAGTTGAAACATTTTGGATGTTATGACCCACAACGTCATCAACTCCTCTATCTTGTTATGAATAATTTATAAAACTCCTCTTCAGTAAAGAGCAACTCGGTTCAACCGGTTGAGAAAAAACTCTTTTCGTTTTTCGTTTTTAGAAACATTTAATGACGGTGCACTTTTCAATAGCATTGATGGCTTTCCTCATTCAAAGAGTTTACTGCCCTTTTTCACCCACTGTTTTGTAGAAGCATTAAATATCGTCTATAATTCATCTTTCACGGACTGCTGCTTTGATCATATTCAGCATAGAGCCAGGCATATTCAAATGCCAGAACTCTGGGTTCATAAATTAAATAAAAAAGATTTTAGAATATTATCTAAACTGTATTCATTCATTGTCCTTCAGCTTAATCTCTATTTCAGAGGTTGCCACAGCGGAATGAACCGCCAACTATTCCAGCATATGTTTTACACACTGGATGTCCTTCCAGCTACATGCCAGTATTAGGCAACACTGGAGCTCCTCATACAAACACATGGAGAACATACAAAGTCCACACAGAAATGACTATTGGCCCGGTCAGGACTCCAACCAGCGACCTTCTTGCTGTGAGCCACCATGCCGCCAACCTAAACTATAAGTAGATAAATTAAATCTGGAAGAATAATCAACTTGCCAAAAAATATATATATATATATCAGAATGATGGAAAACACTTTACATGTCACTAAAACTATTATATTTTTTTAAATATAAAATTATAAATATAAATTAGGTAAGGGATATTCAACGGATTGCGTTGTATGAAAGGTCACCTATTTTCAAGATTTAAGATAAGACTTCTGTGTCTCCAGAATGTATCTGTAAAGGTTCAGCTCAAAACACCCATCAGATTATTCATTATAGCTATCAGAATATTGGATTTTTTATTTATTTTTTTTGCTTTGAACACAATGTCACAGATTTTGTTGCCTGTGCCTTTAATGCTAGTTCTCCCCGCCCACCGTTCCCACGTGCCTATCAGAGTGTGCCTCAATCTCTGCCTCAGCTGCGTCAGATTACAGTAAGGCTCAATCCCAATTCTACCCCTAAGCCCTTCCCCTTACCGTGACCCCTCGTTTTGCATGGTCACGTGAAGCGGTAGGGGTGTCCCAACTCTTTTTAGTTTGAAGGTGTAGGGCTAAGGGAAGGACTGGATACCCATTGAAATGAAGATTTTTCAGGACCATACTCGAAACCAAGGGGTACGAAAGTTTCCCAGAACACACCAGCTACAACAGTAGCATTCATTCATTCATTCATTTTCTTGTCGGCTTTATCCCTTTATTAATCCAGGGTCGCCATAGCAGAATCAACCGCCAACCTATCCAGCATATTTTTTTACGCAGCGGATGCCCTTCCAGCCACAACCCATCTCTGGGAAACATCCATACACACACAGTCACATTCATACACTACGGACAATTTAGCTTACCCAAATCACCTATACCACATGTCTTTGGACTGTGGGGGAAACCGGAGCACCTGGAGGAAATCCACGCAACCACGGGGAGAACATGCAAACTCCACACAGAAACGCCAACTGACCCAGCCGGGGCTCGAACCAGCGACCTTCTTGCTGTGAGGCGAACGTGCTGCTCACTATGCCACCGTGGCGCCTACAACAGTAGCATGACTGCTAAAATAAAAACCGCTAAATTTCTCTATCTATAATCCATAATAACTCCTGTATAGCAGTCCCACATCATTCTGTCACTCGATGACACTGGAATACCCTGTCAGAAAACTCAAGTGGCTGGGAATGAGCCAGTGTCTGGTATAATGTTAATGTTGTTTTTGTGTGTTTGCATAGATGAATATGGCCACGGTATAATTGCACAGTACAGTTAGGATTTTATTGCCACATTATCATTATGATAACATGATATATGCCTTAAGGGATTTCCTGAAGATAAATATCAAAAAAATATGTGGTTATTATCTACAGTGTATCTATATCTCCTCTGAAATATGGTATAAATCGTAAAAAATACTGACTTTCCTCTATGTCTCCCATTCAGTTTTTTTTTACTTACTGCCCTCCATCTGAATTTTGCACATCACCAGAACCACGTTCGCCTTTATTTTAGTGTTTATTTGGTATTTTTCTCCTTTGAGGTCAATCTCTTGTACCAGCAAACTGCTTTTATATTGCCGTTCTGGGGATAAATGTAACGGAGCATAGATGCTGTGCTGTTCTTGCACTGCTGCTGTTAACTGCATGACGGCCACAGTCACTGTTTAAGTGCTGTTGTGACCATGGTGTGCACTTGATGAGAAGATCTGTGTCTATGTGTATGCCTATATGATTTCCAGCCAGCCGCTGGCAATAAGCTAAGTTCTATTTTTGTGATTGGGTTAATGCTATATTTGATTTGTAATTGTTTATTTTGATCTAATCTAGTTTTTTTTTTTCTTTCTCTCTTATGGCATCTGTTGCTTTTTGCTTGATTTTGATTTATGTGAACCTCAAATTTAATTTCTATTAAGACGATTCTTTCACAGTACTGTACGGTAAAGAGACATATATAAAAGGTAGGATCCAAGTGCATTTAATGTAGAAATTGTCATGCAGATAACAGGTGAAAAACGGAACATCCAAAAACAAAGTATCAAAAGAGCAATCATAAACAAAACAAGAAACTAGGGCAAGATTCGGGTATACAACACATGACACAACATAACACACAAAAAATTGGGCAGGGTGTATAAATAGTCCAAACAATCTATAGTGAAAGGTTTCAGCTGCGTGTGTGTGATCAGTGGAAGTGGAACCCGGTGTGTGAGTAGCGGCATGAAGGGATTTGTAGTTCATGACTAATTTGTAGTTCGCCAGCAATCTCTGTAGTCATCAATCGCTGGCTGACGTGACAGATTCATCTGCTTTTTGGCTTGTGTGTCTGTTATTGTTAGTTTAAGCATTCTTAAACAAATCTTTACATGTAATTTGTTAATTCGCACTAGTTAGTTAGTTTAAACCAAAATTAAAAATCTGTCATAATTAACTTACCCTGATGTAGCTTGAAATCCATAAGAAATTTGCTCTTGCTTGTCAAGCAGATATGGTTGACCTACCTATGTGTTTGCTGATCGATTATATGCGAATGAAAGCCTAAATTAAATCTGTGCATTAAATAAAGAAATTATTTCTTTTTTCAGAGATTAAACAGCATGTTTCTCAATAGTAGTCAGACATAAAAATTTCATATTTCATTAGAAATATATTTATTTACTCAAACAATGACTTGTTTAAACTACTTTTTAAAATTGATTTGAAACAACACCATTCTTAAGTTTTTTGGGGGACAACCTAACTGCTTTATGTTCAATCTACTTAAATTTGTAAATATTTAATTTGTGTTGGGACAACATGAAGAACTTGTGTAAAACCCAGCGTTTTTTACAGTCTTGGTGTTATAAATATGAACAAAAGGCTAATGGGTTTATAATTAATTGAGCAGATGATGATAGAATCTTTTTTTAGGGTGAAGTAAACCATCAATAAAAGTAATGTCCATTGTTAGTTCATGGTAGCTAGTGAATCAACTAGTGTTTAGGTCTGTGTGAACTGAAAGACTTTTATTTCAGTATGCTAATGTATTTCCAAATAAAAAGTAATATTGAGTAGGGGGCAGGACTTTTTTTTGCAAAGCATTCCCTCATAGCAAATTACTGTAATGGTAAGAGTGCACTGAAAAAAATTATTCAATGCTGTTTCCTTGGGTTTACTCAATTTTTTTACGTTAAGTGGCTGTAAACAATTTGTTTGGGCTGAATTTAAACAAACAAATTACATTTAATAATGTTCAACTTAATTTGTTTGTTTAAATTCAGCCCAAATAAATTGTTTACAGCCACTTAACGTAAAAAAATTAAGTAAACCCAAGGAAACAGCATTGAATCTTTTTTTTCAGTGTGATGTGATTAAGAATATTGTCGCTGAAGCCATCAAACTGACGTCAACGGAGAAAGAGACTCTAAATGTGGTAGCAAATGGTCAGATTTTGATTGAAGATTACCAAAACAAAAATGTCTTTTTTTTCTGTGGATTAACTAACATTAGTCCCTTTCACACATACCTTTCTGTAAAATTTCTGGCAATTTTCTGGAAAGGGATCATGTGTGAACAGGCCCTTTTTGAAAATACTGATAAATTTGTTCTGGCAATTTTCCAGAAAGAGAAGTTGTAACATTACCAGTAATTTATCGGAATGCTGCTCTGTGTGGACGGAGAAGGAAAATTGCCAGAAAGAGTGCATTCACGATTAAAATGTGCTGACGTGAGACGTCTACTTCAGCCAATCAAAACGTTCAGATGCATTCACATCTGCGCTGACAATTAAAATTAATATTAGTAAACAATTAGTTTCTTCTTAATGCCAACTGAGTAAAAAATATCGATAAAATGCTTATGGTAAACCGCTGTTTGTTTACCTTCAAGCTTCAGTTGCTTGATGCGTGTGCACGTGAAGCAGCCGGTGAGCCCCAGCACACACACATATTATGTACATCTTGACATGTGAAAGCGTTCCTCCGTATGTTTTCATCGAAGTTGTTCACAATACTTATCCATCCACAGAATTTGTAATGTTGTCAAATGTGTAAACATTTAGCTGCGGTTCGCGCTTCTGCCTTTGGATGTCTCTGGGGCAAAAGCAGCTGCATGACTGCTAAAGCTTTAAGTAAAAGTGAAACCATCAACAAAAGCCTGACCCCATCTATGTATACAAATACAAGCACAGCCGTTTAGAGCTCATTTCTGGCTAATAATGTCACAATTTACCAGTATTTTGGAATGGATGTATAAATGGTCTTTTCTGAAAAAATTCCGCAATGCCCTTGCCTGTGTGAACAGCGTTTTTAAAATTTACCGGTGAAGTCGTTCTGGTAATTTCCTGGATATTTCCTGGTATCACTGTGTGAAATGGGCTATTAATTGCTCAACTAAAGAATAACAAGATGTGCAAGCAAAATAAACACCATGAATATTCTTTCCACACAGACTTTAAGAAATTGATTTTTTTTACTGTGTATCTATACAGTTAAAGTCAGAATTATTAGCCCCCAATTCCCCACCCCATGTATATCTCCCCCCAATTTCTGTTTAACAGGAAGTTTTTTTTCAACACATTTCTAAACATAATAGTTTCAATAACTAATTTCTAATAATTGATTTATTTTATCTTTACCATGATGACAGTACATAATATTTCACTAGATATCTTTCAAGATACTACTATTCAGCTTAAAGTGCAATTTTAAGACACTTTAACAGGTTAATTATGTTAATTAGGCAAGTTAGGGTTTTGTTCTGTAGACAATCAAAAATATGTTTTGCCTAGAGGGTTAATAATATTGATCTTAAAATAGTTTTAAAAATTAAGAACTGCTTTTATTCTAGCCAAAATAAAAAAAAATCTGACTTTCTCCAGAAGAAAAACATTATAGGAAATACTGTGAAAAATTCCTTGCCTTGTTAAACATATTTTGGGAAATATATATAAAAAAAAAAAAAAAATCACAGGAGGGCAAATAATTTTGACATCAACTAATTTATTTACTGTATATATAGTGAAATTTAAACATTTTTACAGAATAATTTGTTTTGCTGTTGTACTGTTTGTTAGATAAAGCTGCTTGTGTTTCGTTTTTGTGGGTGTAAGACTCTGCAGTTTGTCACTGTGTCTTTTATTCTCTACCAAACGTGTTTGCAGGGCCTGAAATAGAAACACCGAATTAACCATCCTGCAGCAATTGGACCTTGGAGGAAATAGATCCTGTGCTTTCAGTCACAGCTGCTTCTGTTTAGATGTTTTACACCAATTGCCCTCCAGTTGCTGCGAGAGAGCGAAATCTTTTTTTGAGCAGTGGGTTTCCTCAAGGTCTTCCTTTAGCTTTGCTCTTTTCAAAGCATAGTCGTCTCGAATCAAGCTGCAGCTTCTACTTTCAAATATTTGCTTTGGTAAACAGAGGATTGGAGAATTCAGAATGGTGTGCTTTCTGTTTATGAAAGCAACAAGCACTATATGTAACGAGCAACTTGGAACATTTAGTATTTGCTAACATACAGTGAGGTCAATAAGTATCTGATCACCCTGTGTTTTTTCTTCGGTCTGATTTTTCTAGATCTCCTACTTAGAAATCATGGTGGGGTATAGACTTTTCTTTTTGTTTGTAAATTACTGTGTCAAATAAGTATTTGATCACTTTGATAAAAAAATGTCATATTTGGTACAGAAGTCTTTGTTAAAACGGTTCCTGTAGTTCTTCACCAGGTTTGCACACACTGCAGGATTTTGGCCCACTCCTCCATACAGATTCTCTCTAGATCTGTCAGGATTCGATGTTGTCACTGAGCAATACAAAGTTTCAGCTCCCTCCAGAGGTTTTCAATTGGATTCAGTTCTGGAGGCTGGCTAGGCCACTCCAGAACCTTGATGTGCTTCTTACGGAGCCACTCCTTGGTTTTCCAAGCTGTGTGCTTTAGGTTATTGTCATGGTGGAAGACCCAGCCATGACCCATCGTTAATGCTCTGACTGAGGGAAAGAGGTTTTTGCCCAATATCTCACAATACATAGCTTGATACTTGACCATCCTAAGCATTATTGATACCCCACAAGGGGAGATCTTCCATGGGGCCCCACTTTGAGGGACATTGACAGTCATCATTAGCCGCTTACGTTTTCTCACAATTGCAATTGCCTGTAGCCCTTTCCAGCTTTGAAAAGGTCTACAATTTTGTCTCTTGTGTCTCTTGACAGTTCTTTGTTTTTTTGCTCATGTTGCAACTTTTGACTAATGGTCGGGTGCACAGGTGTCTTTATGACAGCTACCAACCTCAAACAGGTGATACTAAATTAGTCTCATGAGCAGAGTGTAGCTGGACTATTGAAAAGCAAAATAAGAGGTCTTTGAGAGTCAGAAATCTGTCTGAAAAACAAGTGATCAAATACTTATTTGACACAATAATTTACAAGTTAATTGTTAAAAAAAGGTCACACTTTATTTTGATGGTCCGTTTGTTGAATTTAAGTTACATTGCAACTAATTCTCATTAGATTATAAGTAGACTGTTAGGTTGGGGTTAGGGGTAGGTTTAGTGTAAGTTGACGTACTTGCAAAGTTTCTTATAGTCAGTTAAATGTCTGTTGAATGTCAGTATCAACAGATATTAAGTAGACAGTCTACTAATACTCAAATGGACCATCGAAATAAAGTGTAACAAAAAAATAAATAAAATAAATCATACAATGTGATTTGTGGATTTTTATTTTGAGATTTAGATTTATATCTCTCACAGTGGGAATGCTTTTATGCTAAAAATTCTAGACCACTCCATGATTTCTAAATAGGCGATCTTGAAAAATCACAGGGTCCAAATAAATTAGACATTCGATTCAAAGACTCGAGAATTATGGCTCTATGTGGCATACTGAATTGATTTGAGACATTTAAAGAGAAACTTTCATTAGAAGCCCACAATTTTTATAGATACTTACAAATGAGACATTTTTTGTTAAGATGATTAACAAATTATTTAGAAAATTATATAAATCATACGATCTCAGGTGTAAATGTTTGCTTAATCTTAAAACACTTACAACTACTTACATTAGAAGTAAGTGGGAATTGTAATAACTGAGGATGAATGGCCAAAAATAGGTATCAATATCAATTTTAAATCAAAGAAATGGAGGGAATTTGTTTAAGATTTATCACACCCTTCCAGAAATCACATCATTCTGGAAATGTATCTGGAAATGAAAATGCAGTTTCAATATCACATTTTCTGGGACTGTTCAGTTATTTAAAAATATTGGAAAGAAATACACAATGCCTTACAAAATATCTTTCAATCCGTGATACCTTTTGATTGTAAAATGTAATTTTTTAGACATACACCTGAGAAATGGTTAAAAAGGGATTAAATTACTCCTGATAAAAATGTTTTATTTTTTATTCATATAACAAAAAAATATATACTAGTAATATAATGTACTTCTTCTGCATTTTACATTCTGGACAAGTTGACACCAGTTGCAGATTGTATCTGCAGATAGATTTTGGGCAGTTGGAATTTACAGATTTCGCAAACCACCCTGTCAATCATCCTATCACAATGAACTGTCGGGGTTCTGTCACTTGTGTCTGGTTTATTGTTAGTTTGGTGACAGAGCCCTGACACTCCTATTGTCTTGTCTTTTTCGAGAGCATGAGGTTTGAGCGAGATTGAGCCATGCACTCTCTAGTCTGCGTGATGTGTGTATATGTGGAGCATGGTGCTTGAATCCTGTCACTTCTGTCTAGTCTAGTTCTGTTTAGTCTATTCTATAAGAACCATTGCTGTAAATAAAAAACAAAAAACAAAGACAATGTTTAATTAATTAATTAATTAATTATTTGCATGTATTACAATTTTTTTATTTTTATTTTAGGCATTAGTTCAGTGGTTATCACTGTCGCCTCACAGCAAAAAAGTCACTGGTTCGGGTCCTGGCTGGGTCAGTCAGCATTTCTGTTTGGAATTTGTATGTTCTCCCCATATTCACATGGGTTCCTTTCAGGTGTTCCGATTCCCCCACAGTCCAAAGACATGCACTATAGTTGAATTGATTAAACTAAGTAAAGTATATTTATAAAATAATTTCAAGAGGATCACGTGCTTATGATTGCTTGCCACATTAGCCAATTTATGATTTACCAATCAGACAATTCCTAAGCCACCATAAATACCCTAAGTTCAAAGGCATATCACAGCCATCTTTGTTTTGAAGGATCCTTCCTTCCACCCCTACTCCTCCTCCTTTCCTAGATGGGTGGCACGTGGCCCAGTGGTTAGCACTGTTGCCTCACAGCAAAAACGTCACTGGTTCTAGTCATTACCAAGCTAGCTGACGTTTCTGTGTGGAGTTTACACATTCTCCCCATGCTCACGTGGGTGTCCCTCAGGTTCCCCGGTTTCTTCCACTGTCCAAAAACATGCAACTTAACTTAATTGACTAATCCAAATCTGCATCATAGACATTCTCCTAGTAAGTAGTTATCTCTTAAGAGCAATCACTCTCTACTATCTGTAGTACTGTTCATCTGTACTACAGCAGGGGAGTTCTCGAGATCTACCTGAGCTCAAGCTCAAACTCACCTATCGCCCTGCAAATGGGAAGGAGCCTCAGGCTCGAGGATCTTATGAGCTCAGGGCCGTCTCCCGGGACAGCATGCCAAACAAGCTTTATAAACAATAATCAACTAAGTGTGAACTCTCAAAAAAAATTGCCATAGTGTATGAGTGTGCATGTGAGAGTGTATTCATTTTCTTTTCGGCTTAGTCCCTTTATGAATCTGGGGTCGCCACTGTGGAATGGGCCGCCAACTTATCCAGCATATGTTTTACGCAGCAAATGCCTTTCCAGCTGCAACCCATCACTGGGAAACTCCCATACACTCCTATCCACACACATACACACTACAGACAATTTAGGTTACCCAATTCACCTATAGTGCATGTCTTTGGACTTGTGGGGGAAACCGGAGCACCTGGAGGAAACCCACTTGAACACGGAAAGAACATGCAAACTCCACACAGAAATGTCAACTGACCCAGCCGAGGCTCGAACCAGCAACCTTCTTGCTGTGAGATGACAGCGCTACCCACTGCACTGAACTATTATTATTAAATGAAAAAAAATATTTTTGCTACTTTTTCAAACTACCTATTTAAAATGTGCTGAAACAACACCATAGCCTTTTTTGGGACAACTTAATTGTTTTATATTCAATCCAGTCAACTTAATCAATTTGTGTTAATAAATAAATATATGAATTGTGTGAAACCATTTTTTTACACAATTTTTGTGCATTTTTTACAATGCATTATTATTATATTATTATTATTCATTGTTTGTTTGTTAATTTATGTTATATTTTCATTATTATTTTATTTAATTATTATATTTTGTTTGTTTATTAGCCTCTATCAAGTCCTGTAGACCAATTAATTTCTTTGCTGGTGCAAATGGCTATTTGTTCTTTAATTTGTTTTGTTAAAACATAAATTATTATGAATATCCTGAACATATGATGCATCTTTATACTAAATAAACAAAGCAATTTTAGGTCACCCAAGTGCAGTTTACAGATGTCTTCAGGCTCTGTTGTTTTAGTGCACACTTGATTTGCGGTTTGAATTGCTAATGACCCACCTGAGCACACAAGTGTAAAATCCATTGTCCTCCATCTCTGCTGAGCGGAACCAAATGGAATCCCCCTCCTTACTGAGCCGATGACCTGAGAAGATGATTGGCTCCTCAGAATCGCCCTTGTTCCTGTACCAGATGAGCCGCAGCTTGGCATTTTGGGCCACGCTATAGTTGGTGCGAATGTAGCTGTAGAACAGAGCACACTTGACCCTCAGCGGCTCTCCTGCCAGCACACGATACGTCTTCAAGTCCACAGACCAGTCTATACATCCGTCAACTGTGGGAGAAACAGAGAAATGTGTGTTTATTTATGAGGATAAACAAGATAATGGCTTTATTTAACACTGTGTTTCTTTAAGTGTTGTGTTTTACCATTTTTAAATTCTAGCGGTAGCTTAGCTTAGCATAAATCATTGAATCACATTCGATCAATAGCATCTAGTTTCAATAGTGTTTCTATTTAAAGCTTGACTTGTCTGTACATTGTGTACTAAGATTTCAAGTTGCTGTCTTCTGAGCTGATACTGTGGGAACTATACTTTCATTCTGGCTTGATAATCAAAGAACTGCTGCTGTACCGTGGCGTAATAACATTACGCAGCATCTGAAAATAGTTTCCAGGTAGGTAATAGGCAACACTGTGCAATATCACTGCACCTGCTGCAGCCACAGACCAAGTTCCTTGATTATTACCACAGAATGAGACTATAGTTCCTATAGCCTATAAACCTAAAAATAGCAACTTTTCATTTGCCATCACCCTTAGTACAGAAGAGTCAAGCTTTAAATGGTAAAATTATCAAAACTTGACTAGATTCGATTCAATTATTTATGCTAAGCTAAGCTAAGATAAACGTGCTCCTGCCAGACCTAGAGATCGATCAATTGGATTAAATAATAGTAAAACTCAACTGTTGAGTTGTAAAATGAGAATTTTTTTAAAAAAGTGAGGAGTTCCACCTTTTCCCACATGGAAAAAATACTATCTAATAATACTACAGGAATGTTCCTCTAGAAAATAAACAACAGCAGTAAACTGAAGTAAAACGGCAGCACAACTGAAGTACAACAGCAGTATATACAGCAGCCAGGGCCGGATTAACCAATAGGCATTATGGGCACAGGCCCAGGGGCCCGTGCACACTTGGGGCCCCTGCGAGGGGTAATTTTGAAGGGTCTATTTTAGCTAAGTGCAAATAGTGTGCCTCGTTGGAATAAACTAGTTGAGTGATTCCCACCAATTACTGTTTGATTGACAGAGACAACATAACTAAAGAGCGCAACTAACAGCAATGTGAGTGATGTAGCTTGTAAAGCACATGGGAATATGTTTTGACGTAATCGATCATGAACCCGATTCGAATCCAGCGTCTTTTTTCCCCCACTACATATCAGATTTTGCCTACTCTTCATCACGAGGAAGACAAGTAGGAATCAATATTAGTGTGTGTATTATGGAAGATTCATAGAACTGGATTGGAGAGGTGTTATATCCGAATCATATGCATTATAAGTTTTTAGAATTTATACATCAAAAATACCCTTAAATATATATGTTTAGTACTGCTTCAGTGAACTTGAACAAGTATATTCAAATCCGTTCATTTTCACTAGTTTTATTAGTATTTTGGTCACACTTTATTTTGATGGTCCATATGTTGAATTTAAGTTACATTGCATCTACATGCCAACTAATTCTCATTAGATTATAAGTTGACTGGTAGGTTAGGGGTAGGGTTAGTGTAAGTTGGCATGTACTTGCAAAGTTTCTTATAGTCAGTTAAATGTCTGAAAAAAGGAGCAGTATCAACAGATATTAAACAGATAGTCTACTAATACTCAAACGGAACATTAAAATAAAGTGTTCCCAGTATTTTCTTTTCCTCAAAGTAAGCTTTAAATGCTTTAAAAATAAGTTAAATCTTTGTTGACTAGAAATATATGTATATTATGTATATTATATTTATATATGTATATTATATATTAATATTATTATTTTTTAATTCAACAATGTGCGGCCAGGTAGGGGACCCTACAAGACATTGTGCCCAGGGGCCTCTGAATTCTTAACCCGGGCCTGACAACAGCAGTAAAATTAAGTACAGTTGCAAAATTGAATACAATGTAATATAAATACAGTTCAAATACAGTACAGTAAAGTTCAACAGCAGTATAGGTTGCAGTAAACTGGTGTAAAAACAGGTAAACTCTGTCTTTACTGCACTTGTGCTGCTGTAGTCTAATATGCCAGTGGTGTTGTAAGAACTGTTCCGCACTTGTGTTCCAAGGGGTTTGTTCTTCAACATCCAAGAATATATTGTACTTTATTTTCAAGGATGTTTTTGGATGCAAAAACAAATAATAAAAAAAAACTGCAGTGAACTGAACAGTACAACAGCACTAGTCTATGTTGATAACTGCGGCAAAATTCAATGCAACTGCAAAATTGCAGTATAATGAGGTATAAACACAGGTCAACTACAATGCAATAAAGTTCAACAGCAGTAAAATCTGCAGTACAACTGAAGTAACATTAAATAAACTGAGAGAATATAGTGATATGTTATATAATTTATTACACATGCTTGCATTTCTTCCAATGCATTAAGGTGTTCTAATATCTGTCCCCATGTTTTATCAAATATCTGCAATTTGTCATTATTGATGTATCTCAACCTCTCCAAAGCAAGCATGTTTACCATATATCTACTCCACATACCAAATTTAGGTACGTATTCATTTTTTCACATTCTCAAAATCACCCTTTTGGCTGTTTACATTTTTACAGCTGTTTTACACCCATAATCACCCAAAGCTTCATGGGAACCAGGAAAAAAAGGTGGATAGACAATCCAGTCTTCCTTGATCTCAGTAGTTCAGTGGTGCATGGAGCTAAAAACGGCAAGGTCATGAGTTTAATTTCCAGGGAAAGGAAAGATATATAAAAAAAATGTGATTTATGGTCTCCATGATGTGGAAAATGTGGATGAGATCATGAAATCCAGTCATAAAAATGGACTTTGCTATATCACGGATGTCACAGAATTTGTCACAAAAGCTTAAAGGTCTTCATGGTGGCTCTTAAAAAATAAAAGTGTGGGTTGGTTTCTATTTTTGTGCTGAAATTTGATGCATTCCTTACAAGTATCAATAAAAAGAGTGAAATCCAGCAATAAATGAAGTTAAATCATACTTAAAGAGATAGTTCACCCAAAACTGAAGATTCATCATTTATTCAACCTTCATTTATTCCAAACCTGGTTGAGTTTCTTTCTTCTGTTGAACAGAAAATAATCTATATTTCTTTTTAAAGTAGAACGTGTGACCATTGATTTCTATAGTTTTTATTTTCCAACTTTGAATGTCAACGGTTACAGATTTTCAGCATTCTTCAAAATATCTTCTTTTGTATTCAACAGAATAAAGAATCCACTTGGAGCCACTTGAGGCTGAGTAAATAGTGAGTACATTTCCATTTTTGGGTGAACTATAACTAAGACAACCCCATCGGGCAGGGGTGGTGATACATGCCTAACTAAAACACAATATATCCCCAGGACATTAGGCTACTGATTTTGTGAGCCCTGAAAATTTGCTTCACAAATCAAATCCTGTGGCAACAAACCGCAGGTAAACAACATGTTCCTAAGTAGTGACTCAGTAATGACTAATGCAGACCTAGGCTACTTTTTGAAGAAGTCTGGAAGCTTCCCCTTCTTTGCCACATTCATATATTTACTGTCTGAAACTCTGAGATGGGATCATCGAAAGGGCAGTGTAACTTGTAGACAGTATTATCTTATATAATAACAATAATAATAATAATAATAATAATAATAATAATAATAATAATAATAA
>CAIGQQ010004432.1:3906740-3917632 GCA_903798035.1 Danio albolineatus | reverse complement strand
TATTATTATTATTATTATTATTATTATTATTATTATTATTATTAATTCATTTATTCATTCATTCTTCATTCATTCAGTTTCTTTTCAGCTTCGTCCCTTTATTAATCTGGGGTCACCACAGCAGAATGAACTGCCAACTTATCCAGCATATGTTTTACGCAGCGCAGTTGAACCCAACACTGGGAAAATCATTATATATACGTTAGTTTTAAATATCTCACAAAAAAAGCATATTTTTCTTCTTTATTTTGCTCTGTACAAGCTATGTTACTTTAAAACTAAAGAAAATAAAGTTGTTTTAAAACTGCTCCTTTTGGTTTAAACACGAGAAAATACGGGTTGTTAGTGTTTTGAATTGTTTTCCTTAAACATTAACGGAATAATTAATAAAGTGTTGCCGATATTAAACAAGATATATTTTTATTTCCGTGTGGTGTTGGAAATTTGACCTAAGAGGTCATATGATCCTTTGTGGTGTTAATATTTGACACTACAAGAGTTTGCTAATTACTGTAACACTCTCTAAGTGTTGATAATGTTAACTCTTTCAAAAGTGTTATTTTAACACTTTTATAGTGGTTCCCATATAAACTCTGAGGCAGTGTTCACTTTAACTCTAAGGTAGTTAAATATACTATCTAAAATTTGCAGTGTACAGATGTATTTAAAGAGGATACTCGATTTTAGCTGCTTTCCTTTTGGTCATGTGTTTAAGTGTCACTGCATTTGCATTTATTTTTAATCTTGTTTGTTTAGTATTGTAATTTTAGTTTTATTATTTTATTATTATTAATACTATACATCTGATTCAGAGGTTGCATATAAAGGGGGACAATCGACGCACAGCTTTAATAGAAAGAAAGTGATAGCAGATATTTTTTTCTTTCAAGATTAAAAAATACATGAGAAATATGGGAAAATACTTAATGATAGGAAGATAGCGGAATAGAATGGTAAAATACAAAAGAATCCCGGCAAAAACAGGAGGGTTGATATGTAAGAAGTGAACCGGAAGTGTTTGTGGAACAACAGTTTTGTGAGGGAACACAAAACATCTTTGCGAGATAACGCAAAACATCTTTGTGAGATAACGCAAAACATCTTTGTGAGATAATGCAAAACATCTTTGTGAGATAATGCAAAACAGCTTTGCGAGGTGTAATGCAAAAAACCTAAAAACATATATTTTCCTATCACTGTTTTTTTTTTTCTCCCCCTCGATTTTTTTCTCTCACCCAGTTTTTTCCCCCACAATCACG
Source organism: Danio albolineatus (assembly GCA_903798035.1). NCBI lineage: Eukaryota > Metazoa > Chordata > Actinopteri > Cypriniformes > Danionidae > Danio > Danio albolineatus. The sequence goes on along the minus strand of CAIGQQ010004432.1, from coordinate 3,916,373 downwards.
TCCCTTCCAGGTCTCTGTACAATTTTGGTAGAATGTCCCTAATAATGCATCCCAACCAGCACAATTTCTGCACTTCATAATAATGTTTAGCGGTTTGTTCAAGTCATTATTAAATGAAAAAACAACAACATGTTGAAATATTCCATAATGTTCAAAATAAAAAAGGTATTTTTGAAGCCACTCGTCACCCAACGAAACAACCGTGCTCTTCCCATGAAAATGCACAGCCATCTCCAAAGAGCAACAAAGCCATTTACCTCCGCATGACATTAACCGCAAGCTCGCTGCGTTCCAATATTTCACGTTGATAGAAAGATGAAACTCATCAAAGTCATGGCCACCTATCAGCATGGAGCGCTGTAATTTATGAGCAATTACAGGGGTGTTTGTGCGCGGACACTGACTCATCACTGCGCCCGCCTCCCATCACATAAATATCTTTCACATTCAAAATCTGCCACCGCCGATTTATGTCAAGCGCTGTCACAATCACACATTTACGGCATGGATTTTGTTATATACGCTCGGCCTGATGAATTCTGCAGCCAAGCATTGAGGAAGAAAAAAAAAAGTGAGAAAGATGGAGGGAGAAAGCGATATCACACATGGCTGGCCAGGAAGAGAGCTGACTTTAAAGGGCTTGAAATCACACGCACACTCATATGCACACTAGATAAGCAGGAGTGTAGTGGATTAGTTTGGTCTGCTGCCTTCGTGTGATGCGGCTGAAGCAAAAAACAGTGCGCCGGGGCTCGCAGGTTACATGTTATATAAACAGGCAGCCATATGCCCGCCTCGAGTCATTTTTCATATAAAGCTCTTGTCTTGAATGATTAATTTATCGGTTATTGAGTGCGACGCCACGGTGTAATTGGACAGGATACGCCTTGCTTGTCATGCTAATTCTTGTTATGTTGTAAAGCGCATCACGGTGAGCGCCTCGGCAAAAAGCTTTTGTACCGAATCCTAAATGTTTGCATATGGATGAGGGGAAAGGAAGAAGAAGAAGAAAGTTCTAAAAATGGAGGCCGGTCTGGAAGGGCAGACATTATGTATGCACAGCAAGAGGGCATTAGTGAACTTTTCAACAAAACACTAACACAAGATCAAGATATTACTCACGGCATCACAGACACCTCAGATGGTTAGCGAAAGGCCACATCGCATAATAAAAAAAAATCCAAAAAAGACGCTAACATTTGTGTCCTTAATGTTTAATGTTATGTATGAAGACGTTTGTGGTAACACTTTACAATAAGGTTGTTTTTTTAACTACAGTACATGAACCAATGGTTTAAAAACACTTCTACGGCACGCATGAATTTTGGTTCATGTTAAATTCAGCATTTTCTAATACATTCGTGTTTTTTTTATTATTTATTTATATACACTAACTGGCCACTTTATTGGGTACACCTGGGTAGTACCGGTTTAATACCCCCTTTTGTTTTTAGAACTACCTTAATCTTTCATGGCATAGATTCAACAAGGTACTGGAAATATTCAAAGATTTTGGTCCACGTTGACACGATAGCATCATGCAGTTGCTGCACATCCATGATGCAAATCTCCCGTTCCACCACATCCCAAAGGTGCTCTATTGGATTGAGACTAGTGGCTGTGGAGGCCGTTTGTACAGTGAACTTTGTCATGTTCAAGAAACCAGCCTGAAATGATTTGGCATGTTATCCTGCTGGAGGTAGCCATCAGAAGATGGCTACACAGTGGTCATAAAGGGATGGACATGATTAGCAACAATTCTCAGGTAGGCTGTGGAGTTGACACGATGCTCAATTGGTACTAATGGGCCCAAACTGTGCCAAGAAAATATCCCCCACATTATCACACCACCACTAGCAGCTTGAACCATTGATACAAGACAGGATGGATCAATGCTTTCATGCTGTTGATGAACATCATTGTTCACAGATGTTCCCAAATTCTGACACTACCAACCTAATGTCCCAGAAGAAATTGAGACTCATCAGACCACCCCGCACCCCGTGTGATCTTCTGCTGTTGTAGCCCATGCGCCTCAATGTTTGACGTGTTGTGCATTCAGAGATGCTCTTCTGCATACCTCGGTTGTAACGAGTGGTTATTTGAGTTACCGTTGCCTTGTCTATCAGCTTGAACCGGTCTGGTCATTCTCCTCTGACCTCTGGCTTCAACAAGCACCCATAGAACTGCCCCTCACTGGACATTTTCTCTTTTTCTGACCTACTCTGAAAACCCTAGAGATGATTGTGCGTGAAAATACCACTGAAAATCAGCAGTTTCTGAAATACTCAGATCAGCCTCTCTAGCACCAACAACCATGCCACGTTCAAAGTCACTTAAATCACCTTTTTTTCTCCATTCTGATGCTCATCATCTTGACCATGTATACATGCCTAAATGAACAGAGTTGCTGCCATGTGGTTGGCTGATTAGACATTTGCGTTAACGTGCAGTTGGACAGGTGTACCTAATAAAGTGGCTGGTGAGTATATATATATATATATATATATATATATATATATATATATATATATATATATAATGCTACCTTCAAGTGCCGTTGCATGTTGCAATTTGCAGTTTCCCCCACAAGTCCAAAGACATGTGGTATAGGTGAATTGGGCAATTGTCCGTAGTGCAGTATATGTGTAAATGAGTGTGTTTGTATGTTTCCCAGTGATGGGTTGCAGCTGGAACGGCATCCGCTGCGTGCGTATATATACTGTATATGGTGACACAATGGCTCAGTTGGTAGTGTTGTCATCTCATAGCAAGAAGGTCGCTGGTTTGAGCCTCGGCTGGGTCAGTTGGCATTTCTGTGTGGAGTTTGCATGTTTTCCCTGTGTTTGCGTGTCCCAGAGATGGGTTGTGGCTGGAAGGGCATCTGCTGCATAAAACAAATGCTGGATAAGTTGTCAGTACATGCCGCTGTGGTGACCCCGGATTAATAAAGGGACTAAGCTGACAAGAAAATGATTGAATGAATTATATATATATATATACATAATATCAAAGTAAATTAATAATATTTTAATCATCTCTCACTGTCACCATCTGGCATTTTTCCAACTTCAACCAGAGCAAGTTGCCTAAATTACTATAATGCTGCTGTAATATACACAGACTCCTGGTTTACTCTTGCCTGGCTTATGAAAACCGAGAAGTATTGAAAACTCAATTTGTAGACCACATTCTATGCTACACTATCAAACATATCTGGTTTGTTGTTGTGTTTATTGCTGCATTCTATTTTCCTGTGCTGTAGCCTACATGCAAACTTAAAACACTTAAAAGTCCAATTATTGAACAACAAGGATAAAAGATTTATAACTGTGATTTAGTCATTTAAAACACATACTCTTTTTTTGAGTTTGAACTGCACAGCTTGGATGCAGTATCTGTCAAAAATAGATAGTCTGTAGTAAATCAGCAAGGACGCGTCTGAAATGTGGTGTAAACGCAAGCATTGACTATAGTGTCAAAGCTGTAATGCACCACCGAAATATGTGCTGGAAATAAGGGGTAATGATCTGAATCAGGTGTGTTAATTAAGGGTGACATACAAAATGTGCAGAGCAAAACATTGTAGTTACTAATGTTTACTGAAGAGATCTTATTCTAAAATGTGACTGACTTATTTTAACAAACAGCATACATGAGGGAAAATAAATGACAGATGAACAAACTTAAATGTTTGTCCGAAGGATTACTTTGCTGGTTCAATAGTTTTCCTTTGTTTTCTTTCTTTTTTTTATATTCACTGCTTTGCTATCAAATGGAACTTTTCAGTTCCTAATGTAAAATCCATCGCAAGGCCTTGTGCCCTCTCCAGTAATAATTGCCTGACCTGCTTACAGTATGGTGGCTTGCTCTATTACCAAGCTGTATGGCAATTTCAGCTATGAAAGCTTAAGGGGCACAAAAAGTCAATATCAGAACAGCAGCCCACCAAACACTTTGTGCTGATATGCAATTTCATTGCTGACGTACGTCTGATAGCTTGTTTATAATTCTTCTAAAGTGTGGATGAATAGCTTGTAGCGAACATGTATCTTCAGACAGGTGTAAATGGAGGCTGGTTGTACCGGGACGCCTGGGGTGAAACATTCTCCTGAAATGACTCACACTTCACCGTTTTATCAAAGACTAATCAATATGGAAATGCAGAGAGGGTTATGGCCCTTAGCGTGGGATTTCGAGCAACTCGTTGGTCATCTGACGTGAATTAAGCGGCTTTCACTCGCCAGATTCAGTTTAAACCCTGCCATTTTTCAGACACACATTTTACCATTACATCCCACTATCCCATTAAAGAGTTTTCCCATATTTCTCTCATGTCTTTAAACTTTCTATGAAAGGTGGCAGTATTGTACAATACCTGACAAAAGTATACAAATAATAACTTGACTTCTAGTTGATCATTTGGTATCAGAAGTGGCAAATATGAAAGGTAGATTATGCTTATTTTACCAAAATAAAATAGATAATTATTTAATTAGGACAGTAAGGTCTAACCTTGCCAAGACAAAAGTATTGTTACTTAAAAGAAATAGTGTATGGTGTCTATGAGCAATTTGGTAAGTAAAAAGTGGGCGAGGAGATTTGGGGGGGTTGATGTGGGGGCTTGGGGGTGGTCAAGCCAGAATCACGATGCCAGGCCAAATTAACCATCAGGCAATCTGGCAAATGTCCCAGTGCTCCCTATGGCCAGTCCTGCCCTGGTGTACAACAAGCCCAGCATCTCATGGAAGCAGGGGCGGACTTAACCAATAAGCAAGGTAAGTAACCACTCAGGGCCCCAGGAAATAATAATAATCCCAAGAAGCCTATATTAATCATCCTTAAGCTGTTTTATAATTTTTCTATCATTTGTTGTAAATTCAATCTATAACCATTAGTATTTTAATGTTATTATTTTCTAAACCAGGAGGCCACATGAATAGTGGAACGTTCCTTCCGTACTGCACATGCTAATATTAAAATCTAATCGCAAATCACAAGTTAACTTAGTGATTGGCTAATTAACTGTACATAGTTTGTGAGCTTGTTTTATATTTTTGAATATATTTAAATTTATATCAAGTAGGTTTCACTTAAAATATATTTTTAATATGCCGTTTATTTACAATAAAACCTGAATCTAGAACAAAAAAACAAATATCTGCAGAAGAAAGAAAGTTTTGAGTTTCAGTGCTAGGGCCCAATACCAGGAATTGCTTAGGGCCCCCAAATCACTAAGTCGCCACCCGCATGGAAGTGTAAGAGGGGTTTCTGTATCTTCAGTCGCAGGTAAATGGGTCGACGAAATTAATGCAGGCAGACACAGATGTAGAACATTAGGAAGAACTTATTTTATTTGTCTTTTGCCTAGAGCAATACTATACAGCAGTTGTGGGCCTCTCCCCGTCTCTCTCTCCCCGCGCTTCACCTCAAATCTCAACTGCGCATGTCCTGCCCGCGCATTTCATTTCTCCCCGTCATTACGCACTTGCGTCAATTAAGCGACCACCACCATAACATTCACACAAAATAACTGTACAGAAATGCATCTCACATTTTTCCCTCTCTTATAAAGAAATGACCACATTTCAGATGGTAAACAAATACAAAAACAAATAAATATATATAATTACAGAAAAATTATTAAAGAAAAGTTCAATAGAACATTCACAAAATCTGTAATAACAGAACAAAACAGTCCTTTACCTCATATCAAAAAATTACTGACATAGTATTAAACTTCAGAAGAGTTTCGATATAAACGCATAAAAATACTCTTGAATCTGCATGATATTCCTCAACACAAAAACTTTAAATGCCTTTTAATAATGCGTCCTGAACGTGTTGTCACCCCCTCATGTAAAATATGCTCCCCAATTCCAGCTGAAGAAAGTTCAACTGGTTGTATTGGCTGTCCCACAGATTGAGGAACCCTTAACAAGCGACCTGAAGGTCTACGAACATGAGGAATTGATGACGGTGTAGGAGTATTATTCTCACTCACCCTTGGGCCTCCTGAGATTAAAGGAATAGACCCGGACAACGCAGTGTATGGTGATTTAAACTCCCCAACTCTCTCTCCCCGCGCCTCACCTCGAATCTCAACTGCGCGTGTCCTGCCCGCGCATTAAATTTCTCCCCGTCATTACGGACTTGCGTCAATTAAAGCGACCACCGCCATAGCATTCACACAAAATAAGTGTACAGAAATGCATCTCACAGAAGTATGTGTGGTCACTTTATTTTGATGGTCCGTTTGTTTAATTAAGTTACATTGCATCTACATGGCAACTAATTCTCATCAGATTATAAGTAGACTGTTAGGTTGGGGTTAAGTTTAGTGTAAGTTGGTATGTACTTGCAAAGTTTCTTATAGTCAGTTAAATGTTGGTTGAAGGACTGTTAAATGTCAGCATCAACAGATATTAAGTAGACAGTCTACTAACACTCAAATGGACCATCAAAATAAAGTGTTAGGGTATTGGTATCTGGAACTTACAACAAAACAAACCCCAAGAAACGTAATTCGGATTTGCATCAATGCACACAGCGCCCTCTAGTGTATTTGTCATCTGAAACGTGCAACGAAACGTACCCTGAGCAACTTATTTTATCTTTTGCAAAAATGTTGGCTGAGGCACATATTTCTAATAGGCCTGGGTTGGATTTAGCATGTTGATTTTGCACTTCTGATGGAAATAAGTAAAATATTAGCAACTAAATTTCATGATAACACTAAAACTGGAGTCTTAAATACTGATGCAGTTTTCAAGATCAAACAAGTGAGGGTTTTAGCATGCAGTGAATGTAGAGCTACAGAATTCTGGGGCCATCAGTTTTTCAAGTGAAGAGGTTTAATAATTAAATGATCTCTTCCAGCTATTTACAATCTACCCTTCCGTACATCTAGACTTGTTAGAAACACCACTGCTGTTTGCTTTTTAGACAGGATTTAGGTTCATATTTTTGCAGCACATGTGAGAGAAGGAATCATCATGATATTTTTTTAATCCAACAATGTCAGGGCTTCCCACACATACTTTACTTGAGCGGGCCGACCAGGTATATTAACGGACGCACAAGCATATTTGGTGGTGACACACACTGTAAAAAGTAATGAGTTGAATTTACTTAGAAAAAGTGTGGAAACTGATTGAAACTGAATTAATCCATAATTCTTGAGTTAAAAAAAGCTCACTAAAACTTTGTACAGGTAACTTGCATATTTTTGTAGATATAAAATGAGAGTACTCTGAACACAACTTGACAAGTTAACCCAACTTACAAAAGCAAGTTAAGCCAAGTATACACAACTCAAACAAAACAGTAATCTTAACTGCACTGCTTGTTCGTTTTACTAAGAAATTGTGTGGAAACTGATTGCCTTACATTTCTTAAGTAAATTGTACTCAAAACACTAAGTTAATTAAACAAGACAGACAACAGAGTGGCAGAACACAGAAACATTTATTTGTTCCATAACACAATTTCAGAATCACAAGTCACAATGAGGACAGAATAGTCAAATATAATTTACTAATTTAAATAAATCAGTAAAGTTTACAAGCTTTTCTTGAGTAGATTCAGTGATTACTTTTTACAGTGCACGAATAATACTGTTATTATCATCCCTTTACACCTTTTTTGCATCCGTCCAAGAAAGCCAAAAATTTGCGACAGATTAACCAGTGTAAAATCTTGTCTCGCTCTTTGCGTTTCCTACTGCTGGTTCTGCCAACACTCCCACAGACAGTCACGTGCTCTGCAGACCCACAGAGATGCATCTTTTGTGCCAAAATACAGCCGACTATGGTTTTTGAATCTCCTAAAATGCCTGGTATTTGGGTTTTACTTTCGCTTTCTAAAGTTGTCGTTATTTGTATGCGTGTGACCTTTTCGCAGCTGACAGCACGCATACAGCCACGAGAAAAACGTGACTAATCATTTAATAAACGACTCAGATAAAGTTTACAATATACTCAAAGAGAACAAAATATACTGGCTGCAAAATGTTTGTACACCATTAGATATGGCTAATCAACTAATTCTCCTTATTTAAATAATCTACACTTTTTATTCTAGTAATTATTATAATTTTTAGCGATAATATCTTTTTTTATTCCTTTTTTTTCCTGCTATTTATTTCTTATGTGCTGTATATTTTATTAATTTAATGATGTTAATATATCACACACTTTATACATATCTAGAATGCTTTGACAATAAGGGTGTACTCGCACTATGTACAGTTGCCTTGAACCGGGCCGAAGCACGCTTGTCCCGCCTCCTGTCTCCCCTGCACTCACATTACATTCGGGCCTCAGCTCGCTTACGTCATCGATGGTGCGCTGTTCAGTTTAGAGAAGGGCTCTCGCTCAGTACAGCGGAGATTTCTTTATATCATAACATCGTTTTAGTCATTTGATATGCAGTGATACACAGTCAAATATTTCGCAGAACAGATCAGTCAATTTTGACGCTCAAAAACAATCATAAAGTCCTCGTGCTGCAGCAATTATGAGATTTGCTGAAGGTGCAGCTGTCGTTCAGCGAGGGGTTTGCGTCTTTAATAATCTACGACAGTTTGCGTTCATCAATAAATCCCTATGAAACAGTCCCCAAAAGTCACGTCTCCTCTTCAGTTTCGGGCTCAGGCACGCTTTGCACTCATACTACAAGCGTACCGCGCCAAAGCCCAAATGAACCACACTCAGTCACACCTCTTCCAACCGGGCCAGGGCCGGCCAACTGAACTGTGCCTGAGCCCAATTCAGAGCACTCACACTTCTCAAACGATCCAGGAAACGGGCCTGGGCATGGTTCGGATAGCATAGTGTGAGTATGCACTAAGTATGTCATGCCAATAAAGCAACTTTAGAGACAGAGAGAGAGCAGCCTTTACCTGTCAGTGGGTGCACATGGCTCCTAAATAGCATAAAAGTAATAGAAATATAAAGTATTTTTAATAATTTGAACACATTGAAAAGTAAAAGGTGTATAACAGTGTCATATTAAATAAAAAATATAGTTGAAAAACACATTATTATTTTTGATTATTTATTTTTGACGCATGTAGTTGACCATTTATGTGCTGTGGGTAAAGGGTGTGTTTCAATCCAGCTACCACCGCATGTATATTTCAAACCTGTGGGAAGCACTGAATGTACAATAAATTGTAGAATTAAATATGATTTTCTCTTTCTTTTTTCCTTCAGATAATGATTGTTAGTCTTTTGAAAGCCAAATTAACTGTTAAATGATGTGCAGTTAAACCAGCTTAAGTCTATTCGTGTATCAAATTAAATTATCAGACAGGACTTTAGCTTTATGGACGTAACAGGCTATCTAGCGATTGTACATTCTCTTTATAAGTGTGTTTTGGTCAAAGAAAGGTTGAACCAGTCAATGATGTTCTGGGCAGTAGTGATAACATAAAATAATTAGAGAGTTATGCATCAACCTTGGTTTGGTTCTGCTTGACATGATTGATTCATCATTGTCATGTTCATATACAGAATGTTGTTGTGTTATCAGAAAAGGGTCATAAATGATGATAGCTTAGTACAGAGCGTTTAGATGCTAACTGTTGACTCTAAAGTTTTAATGTGTTTAATCAATACATTCTATATATAT
>CAIGQQ010004432.1:3897644-3906640 GCA_903798035.1 Danio albolineatus | reverse complement strand
ATATATATATATATATATATATATATATAAATTCCCCGGGTCCCTGAATATACATAAAATAATATCTTTTTTAAATTAATAAATACATTTTTCCTTATAGAGAAGGAAAAATAAATGAAATAAATAAATAAATAAAATTGGACATATGTTTATTTTCCATAGAGCAATGCATGTACGTATAAATCCTTTAAAAAATGTGTGAATCCTCTCAAACTGGTTCCTTGAACATGACATTAAATTTTCTGTACTCAAATGGCCTCCACAGTCACCGGACTCAATCCAATAGAGCACCTTTAGGATGTGGTAGAACGAGAGACTCGCATCATGAACGTGCAGTCGACAAATCTGCAGCAACTGCGTGATGCTATCATGTCAAAATGGACCAAAATCTCTGAGCAATATTCCCAGTACCTTCTTGAATCTACGCCATTAGATTAAAGCAGTTCTGAAGGCAAAAAGGGGTCCAACCTGGTACTAGTAAGGTGTACCTAATAAAGTGGCCGGTGAGTATATATGTAATGTTAACTTATGTTACATTTTATAAAGAACTAGCAAAGTGTCTTCAAAACTTTCATATAAGAATATTATCACATTTTTCACACACACATTTTTATTTATTTATTTATTTATTTATTTATTTATTTATTTATTCATTAATTCATTCATTCATTCATTCATTCATTCATTTATTTATTTATTTATTTATTGTTTATTTATTTGTTGGATGACAATTTAATGTTCTAAATCCTATTATTCTTATTTCAAATGACAAGGAAGTTGAATGGTCAGTAGTATAAGTTAGTACCTGCTGTATACTTTAAGTCGCTACATTGCTTAAATGCTCTGAAGATGATATTGAATTTGACAGAGAGAGGTGAATCTGTGTTTGTCTCCTGTGTGTTGGGCTCCTTTTAGAAACACTGAGATCACGAGGTCGTCCAATCAGGAGCGCAATGACCAGAGATGCCGGGTGTGTTTTGACATGAGACCTTTCCTTCTTTCACAAAACATAGATTTCAGTGTGAGCCTTTATGTAAAAACAAATCTAGAGCTGGCAGCAAATATTTGTATCTGTTTCACTGGTGCATTGGCAGCCCATGGGTTCTCAGGGCTTCTGGGACTTTTGTTGGTCAAATCCTGATATTTACATGTACACTCCAGACATTTATTTGAACAGTCTGGCCATTCAACTTAACCACTTATAATGTAGTAGTAACAACATTAAATGTGTAATGTGTAACTACATTAAATGTGTAAAAGTGGGATAGACATATAGTCTTCAACTAGTTTAACAGCATATAGTTTAACAGTTAATTTGGCCTCAAAAGAACCAACAAGCATTCTCTGATAAAGGAAAATCCTAACACAGGATACCATTTTTCTGTTAAAACTACGGAGCCTCAAAAATAATACATTTATAAAAAAAAGTGTATACATGCACAACACAATTCATATTTACATAATGCAGATTAATAAAAACATAATTTGTGAATTCACAGGTGAAAGTCATAGATATTTTCACCAAATTAATTGTAATTGTGTAATTGTGTGAATTATGTTTAGAATTTATGAATTGCGTTTTGAATTTTTAAATTAGATTTGTGTATTTTTGAATCATGCTTTGAATTTGGGAATTGGATTTGTGTATTTATGAATTGTGTTTTGAACTTAGAAATTAGATTTGTGCATTTTTGAATTTTGTTGTAAGTTTATGAATTTTGAAATTAAAAATTGGATTTGTGTATTTCTGAGATTTGAATTTCGAAAATGTGAATTGTGTTGTGGATGTTATGAGTTTTATGTTGTAAATGTATTATTTTTGAGACTAATCTGGCTCCATATAAAGCGATTTGTGCTTTGAATTTGTGAATTAGTTTTGTGTATATATGAATTGTGTTTTGAACTTACTAATTGGATTTGTGTTTTTATGAATTATGTTTTGAGTTCATGAACTGTATTTTGAATTTATGAATTAGATTTGTGTATTTGTTTAATTATGTTATGAATTAACGAATTGGATTTGTGTATTTATGAATTGTGTTTTGAAATTACGAATTGTGTTTTGAATTTAAGAATTTGATTTGTGTATTTACAAAATGTGTTTTGAACTTACGAATTGAATTTTGTAAATGTGAATTGTGTTGTGGATTTATAAATTTTATGTTGTAAATGTATTATTTTTTAGACTAATCTGCCTCTATATAAAACGTTTTTTGAATTGTGCTTTGAATTTATGAATTGGATTTGTGTATTTATGAAGTGTGGTTTAAAATTACGAATTGTGTTTTGAATTAAAGGAATTGGATTTGTGTATTTACAAATTGGGTTTTGAATTTACGAATTGGAGTTTGTAAATGTGAATTGTGTTGTGGATGTATGAGTTTTATGTTGTAAAGGTATTATTTCTGAGACTAATCTGGCTTCATATAAAACGATTTTTAAATCGTGCTTTGAATTAGCGAATTGGATTTGTGTATTTACAAATTGTGTTTTGAACTTACTAATTGAATTTTGTAAACATGAATTGTGTTGTGGATTTATGAATTTTATGTTGTAAATGTAATATTTTTTAGACTAATCTGGTTCCATATAAAACGATTTTTGAATCGTGCTTTGAATTTATGAATTAGATTTGGGTATTTGTGAATTGTGTTTTGAAATTACGAATTGTGTTTTGAATTTAAGAATTGGATTCGCATATTTACAAATTGGGTTTTAAAATTACAAATTGGATTTTGTAAATGTAAATTGTGTTGTGGATTTATGAATTTTATGTTGTAAATGTATTATTTTTGAGACTAATCTGCCTCCATATAAAACAAGTAACATATTTTTGCAATGCAAAAGCATAACAGATTGGAAATGTGGTATTTTTTTCCTGTATTTTCTACTGTATATGAGTTGTGTCTTTCTACACAATTGAAGTAGATTGGACCAACATTACAGCGTATAATCATCAACAACAGTGATGCCCAAACTCTAGATTGGAGGTTCAGTGTCCTGCAGAATTTAGCTGCAACTTGCTTCAACACATCTGACAGGAAGATTCTATTATAACTAGTAAGGGTTTGATAAGCTGATTCAGGTGTGTCTATTTGGGGTTAGAGCTACTGTAAACTACAGGACATCGGCCCTCAAATAACGAGTTTGGGCACCCCTGATAAACCATAATACAGCCATAATCAACATCCGGGAGTGAGTTTCCCAAAACCATCATAAGCCAAATAAGGTCGCAAGTTCTGACGTTATTAACATAGTTCCCATCGTACCAACCAACATTTGCAAACAGTGTCACAATCTTGTGTGCTTGCAACTACACCTTTTGATCTATAGTTAGAAGCTCCAGGCTGTGTACTGTTTCCAGTTATCCTCCTATGCCTTATTCCTTTCCAACACTTCACCATCCACTTTGAACGATTAAAAGCAAAGTTGTCTCTATCTTCTATCTTCTTTCCTAAGCCAGGTATTAAAAAAAAGAAAGAAAGAAAGAAAACAGACCCCAGCATTTATATTGTGGCTACCCGGACCACTTTATCCAAGCGGCTTTTCGTTTGATCTCGCTTAATATGATCTGATCCTAATCTTTCCGTAAGTGTGTGCTTAATTGGTGTCATTGCTTGAGGCACATCTACATAACAGACCAAAGCCTCATTTTAGAGCTATTTTTACACGATTTCCTTTTAATAGGTGTTAAGCACTAAAACTGCTGCTGTAGCATGCTGAAATTAATTTTTACAAGCACAGGTGTTTGCTCGACCACTGGGCAGCACTTCAAAAGATTCAAAAGGCAAAGAGTTTACTTTAAGCAAACTATATTTGTATATTCTTTATCTTGATGTACTATAAACTGTCAAAAATATTGCGGTCACACTTTATTTTGATGGTCCATTTGAGTGTTAGTAGACTGTCTGCTTAATATCTGTTAATACTGACATTCAACAGACAGTCTACTAACACTCAAATGGACCATCAAAATAAAGTGTTACCAATATTGCTGCCTTTACATTTTTAGCTGAATCAAATTAACTTTCCTAGTTATCTCAATTTCGCATCAATCCAGCTGTACTGTATACAAATATTTAGTTAAACTTTGTGTAACTTTAACGTTGTTGAAACCTAATAAATTTATTAAAATAAGTTAAAGCAACATAAAAATATTTGTTGCCTGCTATTTTTATGTCTTGATTTGCATGTGTGATTTGGGGAAAATATCTAATTGCAATTTGTTTGAACAGATATTGCGATTTTTGATTTGATTTGCAATTTAATTTTGTAGTCAAGCTTCAGCTCAATAATTTGTATCATATCGTTGCTTCTTACTGCTAAAATGCAGTGAGTGTTAGCATAAAAAAGAAACTGAAAAGATGTTAACTTACTTAAACATTTATTCATTTTTTATTAAATATTCAGAAATTAAATACAAATTTTTCTTTCGAGCAAACAAATAAAATGACCTTACCTTTCTGTAAACAAGTTGAACTCAGATTAGGGAGATAGTGTAGCTTATTTTAAAAACAAAAAATAATAATTATAAAAAAAGAGAACACTCAGCAAACTAACATGGCTGAAACAATTGAAATTGTACTTTGCTGTTGCTTGCTACTAGATTGAGTGTCACTGGCAATGCTTTGAGTTGACTTTTTAGCAGGACACTCATTACTCAATTGGCTAGTAAGACTATCACACACCGACGGCAGTCACGCATTTGCTCTGAACAGGGGAAATTAATTAACACAAATAAATTTCATATCCCAGCCTTTTGCGATTGGCTAGTTGCAACGTTTCAAATCGCGATTTGATTTTGATTAATCACACAACCTTACTGAAAACGTACCCCTATATACATTTCTGGAAAACGCAAATTATGCAGCCAGAAGTACGTATGGCAGCATTTCGTCTTTAAAAGGAATGCTACGGGATGGTTTGGTGCCTTTCCTTTTCGCGCTTACCAGCTGAGTGCTTACCTCCGTATGGACAGCTTACTCGCTGTTACCTGTTTGTCCAGTTAGCTCGCTGTGTACGTCAAAGGATTTAGATAGAGAGAGCAGAGATGACTACGGTGGGTGCAAAACAGCATTACTAAGTGTGAAACACTTTTACGAAGCTCGAGACAAATTTACATTTTGGAAAACATTTTTACCTCTCATAAGACACAATTACATAGGAAAAACGATTTTACCAAAGACGAAACAAGTTTACATTTTAGAAAACAAATTAACAAGACGCAGAACACTTTTACCAGTCTCGAAACAAATTTACAAACACAGATTCTTTACGGAAAGGGAATGTACCAAACACCGAAAGTGACGCGACGAAAGGCGTTGTTGTCGTCACTGGTGGTGAGCGTGGTAAATTCGTGTTGTGGAGTACATGGCGTAAATAAAGTTTATGGAGACCGAACATGGACTGCGGCAGAGGGATGTTTTGTGGCAAACACATGAGCAGCTTGACGCGGTTTTGCTTTACGTGTGGTCGGTGTTTGGAGTTTCTAAAAGACGCCTACCAGATGTAAACACCTGACGTACTGCATCAATGTGTTCAATGTTTTTAACGAGGGCCACTCGTACGCTGTAATCGTGGACATGATGTCAAGTCTTCACGGTGTAAACATCTGCTTGAGGACTCTTAAAAGTAAACTGAATGAAGCCGGTGTTAGGAGTGGTTTTTACTCTGCTGCGTGATCTACGCAAACTTTGTACATTCTGCCCAAACCAAAGTCTATGTAAAACTCTTGTTTAGAATGGCTGCTTATTCCTCTTCAGATCATAAATGCTTACTTGCTCGTGTTGTATATATTAATATGTTACAATATATTACGTAACATAGATTTCAGAACGTGTTGTATATATTAATATATATTATCATATTAATAACACCTACATATTAATACCTATTATTATCATATCGATCACGTGTTGGTTACATGTACAGCAAATGTACATCAGTCATCAGTTTTTAATTCGCACTATAGCGGCAATAACGACTTCGCCGCGTCACTTCCGGTGTTTGGTACATTCCCTTTCCGTAAAGAATCTGTCATTGTAAATTTGTTTCAGGACTGGTAAAAGAGTTTTGCGTCTTGTTAATTTGTTTTCTAAGATGTAAACTTGTTTTGTCCTTGGTAAAACCGTTTTTCCTATGTAATTGTGTCTTATGATAGGTAAAAATGTTTTCCAAAATGTAAATTTGCCTCGAGCTTCATAAAAGTGTTTCAAACTTTGTAATGTTGTTTTGCACTTCCCGGCCACTGTAGATGACCACAATGACGGGGTCCAGAAATCGGCAGAAAAAATTAGATAAAAGACAAATAAGACAAAAATAGAAACCAAAAATTCAAATAAACAAATAAATAACAGGGTGAGAATGTGGTAAAATCTGAAAACATGGTAAAAATCAGACGAGGGTTTTTCTTTTTCTGGACTTCTTAACACTGTAGATTGGGTTTAGGGATGTGGTTGGGCGGGTCAATTGGTGCTTTTTAAAACACTATTGGTTGGTTTTCAGTTAGTCATTCAGTCAGTTGACTGCGGCCTCTGGTGGATTTAATCGAGAACAGCAGGCGCAAATGGCACTAAAAAAGCATACACAGGGGCCTCTGGTGGATTTGCGAAAACAAAAACTGCAAAAAACCCCCAAAAAAACAAAAAAAAAAAAAACCACATACCTCCTGGGACGTATTTCACGATCTCCAGAAATGTATATAGCGGTACGTAATCAGAATAAGCTTGGGTTGGACATTTTTCTGCAAAATGGTCTATTAGTTATTTTATTTACTAATATAAACAAACAATGAACAAACAATTAACAATACATTTCTTACAGTGTTTATTCATATTTGTTTACGTTAGGTAATTAAAATAAATCTGTTCATTGTCTGTTCATGTTAACTCAGTGCATCATTGATTGAGGTTAGCAAGCATGGATTTGGATTTTAATAATGCATTAGTAAATGTGCCCTCAAATGCATCTTGAAAGGTGATTAACTAAGGCCTACGGTAATCAGTTTACCACAATCTGTGCCATTTTTGAACACCATAAAAATATGTTTTAACCTATTTTACACCTGTGCTTTTGGAAGAATATACTTGAACCTGATTATCATCAGCTCTGCTTGATTGCGAACTAATTTGCACTGCTGCTGGTGTATTGCGTTGGTCATTATGGAAATGAGATGTTGTTAGTAGATCACACATCATTTTCTACTCCCATCAGTGCTTTTATGGGATTGTAGTCTCAGGGTATTTGCCTTGTTTAGTAAATCAGGCACTAAATATGCTACATATTCTGTGTAACACTTTACAATAAGGTTCCAATAGTTAATGTTAGTTACCAACATGAAAAAAAAACAATGAACATTACATTTATTACAGTATTGTATCATGCATGTTAGTAAACGAATTAAATTAAATGCATTATGTTGACTATATTCACATATTTATTCACTAACGCAACTTAAAGAGCATCTGGCTTCTCATATAGATATAGTTCCCATGTGTTATTCAGATATACATTTTTAACTGAAACCATATGCCCATTTCTTAATTCAATCTAATATATCTGTCTATCTTGTACATCAAGTTAAGTATACCCAAAGTGTTATGATTCGCCCACTGAACTCGGCATCCGCAACCATGATGCTATCCAACACTTATGATTGAATCAATAAATAATGCATCGAGCAGTAATGAAATCAAACTTTACTTAAAAACATGATTACATAACCATGCATGCATAAAATCTCATTCCGCTAAGACTGAACAATCCACAGCATGGATAGTGCAGGTTTAAAAAAAAAGAAAAGCTGTCCATCAAAGTAATGGTTGTCTTTATTTAATAAGTTGGAGAATGAAAAGTTTCATTTATTAAATTTGTTATATATACAGTAATGGGAAAACTGTCAAGGTAACTCCAGTATCTTGACAGTGAGTTTTGTTGAAAATCTATTACTTAATTGCATTCGCTTTCTCACCAGTTAGTCCTGTGACAAACCGGATACAGTAGGGAATAGAAAGATCTATTAATTTTCTCCATAAAGAACCATATTCTAGATTTACTGAAGAAAAATTTAGAGCAAGGTTGCTAAATAATAGTGTCTGATCTTAAGTTAGTTTAAAATCCCAAAGAATGCCACTTTTTATTTAGTAAGAATAGGACTGAATTCACCATCATTAGCATTTTAGCAGACTTTGAACCTTTGGTTTCAAGTTCCATCCCAATATACATACTGTATATCCAGTATACAGTTGTGATATTCAGTTGAAGTCAGAATTATTAGCCCCCCTTTGATTTTTTGCTTTTTTAAATATTTCCCAAATTATGTTTTACAGAGCAAGGACATTTTCATAGTAAGTCTGATAATATTTTTTCTTAATTAGAGAAAGTCTTAACTGTTTTATTTCGGCTAGCATAAAAGCAGTTTTTATTTTTTTAAAAATCATTTTAAGGTCAAAATTATTAGCCCCTTTAGCACAAACCATCGCTACTACATTCATTCATTCATTTTCTTTTCGGCTTAGTCCCTTTATTAATCCGGGGTCGCCACAGCGGAACAATCCGCCAACTTATCCAGCATATCTTTTTACGCAGCGGATGCCCTTCCAGCCACAACCCATCTCTGGGAAAGACATCCATACATTCTCATTCATACACATACACTATGGACAATTTAGCTCACCCAATTCACCTGTACCGCATGTCTTTGGACTGTGGGGGAAACCGGAGCACCCGGAGGAAACCCACGCAGCCACGGGGAGAATATGCAAACTCCACACAGAAATGCCAACTGGCCCAGCCGGGGATCGAACCAGCGACCTTCTTGCTGTGAGGCGAACGTGCTACTCACTACGCCACCGTGGCGCCGGGCTAATACATATAATATAATAAATATATGTTATAATATATATAAAAATCAGGCAGGCAGTCATGGCTAATGACAGACCTCAAGTGATGCTCATGCACTGCTCTTATCATTATTACATATTTACGGTATAATGTTA
>CAIGQQ010004432.1:3855021-3865221 GCA_903798035.1 Danio albolineatus | reverse complement strand
AAAGAAAGAAAGAAAGAAAGAAAGAAAGAAAGAAAGAAAGAAAGAAGCAAGGAAAAGGAGAGAAGGAAGAATGGAAGAGGTGAAGGAAAGAATGAAGAAAGGGAAGGAGGAAGAAGAGAGGAAAGAAAAAAGGAACGAGGGAAGAAAGGAAGGAAGGAAGAAAAATGAGACGGAAGGAAGGAAGGAAGGAAGGACAGAGAGAAGGAAGGAAGGGGAAAATAAAAAGAAATGAAAGAAGGAAAAAAGATGGATTTCTTTTATTCCTTCTTTCATTTCTTCCTCTTTTCCCAAATCGAAGTAAGAAAGAAAGAAAGACACATGCTGTAATAAGCGTCTGCTCTTTTAACCCTAAACATAATAAAGAAAAACAAACTGCCACTTTTCTTTCCGCTTGTGCTTTTCTTCTGTTCTTTTAAAAGCCCATTCCCCAAAATGATGCATGTGAAAGACCAACACGCACTCTATAGAGGTGGTATTGCTCTGCACAGGTAAACAAGGCTTTCATTGAGCAAACATTTGCCCTCCAATACTAACGTAAAGGTCATCGAATTTTTATCATCAGAAAATGATGTGTTTGTGTACTATAATTATCATCATAACAGTGTATCTGGGACATGATTTTAAAAATGATTATTATTATCAGTCCTGCTCGGCTATTTAAACGGGCGTCAGCAGAAAGAGGTTTCAGTACACTAAGTATTGCTGATCACTTGAAGGAATAGTTCACCCAAAAAGGAAAATTACACTGAGGCATCCTCAGTGTGTGTAACCTTTTTTCAGTCAAACAAACACAGTCAGGGTAGTTTTAAACTTGATCCTGGCTCTTCTGTGCTGAATAATGGTGTTTTTTTTTGAAGCTTCCAAAAACACATACATGTGTAAAACTAACCCACACAGTATGCTGCCAGGTGGTTAATATATGTCTTTTGAAGTAGATTGATGTGTTTTTGTATTACAATGTTTACATTTATTAAATTAGTCAATTCACAGACTTATGCCCACTTATCACAATTCTATTTTTGTACCTCTACCCCTTCCCCGTTTCCTTGGCCTTTGAAACAGAGTGTGAAGGGAAAGGACTTCAAAATTTACTCCGAAGAAATGGGACACCACTACAGCACCTGCACGCATCATCATGTGTCATCACAATCTCTTGCTTCATATAAGATCAGACGATTACGACTGCTGTAGTTATTCCAGTTGTGTTATTTTTTGGTGTTTATCTTCAGGAAATCACAGAAGGAAACGATTTTACGTTTCCATAACGATATAATGTGGCAATAAGATTGTAACTGTACTGTGTATTTATACCGTGGCCATATTCATCTATGCAAACACACAACAACAACATTAACATTATACAAGACACCATAAAAAGCTCACTCCCAGCCACTAGACTGTTCTGAATCAGAATCAGAAACAGAATCAGAATCAGAAAGAGCTTTATTGCCAGGTATGTTCACACATACAAGGAATTTGTTTTCGTGCCAGAGCTTCTACAGTGCAACAGAATTACAGAGACAGGACAAAAAACAGATAATAAATATATTCAAAAAAATAGAAGTAAGTGTTAAATGCAAATATACAGATGGACAAGTGTATGTACAGGTGTATTACTATATACAACATTATATGTGCAGCTGTTATGTGCAAATTGGCATGTAAAGTGTGTTGTTAAATAAGTGTATGTGTGTGTAACAAGTGTATTTGTTATGTGCAAATTGGCATGTAAAGTGTGTTGTTAAATAAGTGTATGTGTGTGTAAAAGTGTATTGCAAACAGTGATGTTGGTTCCACGATTATTTTCATCAAGTGTTCATGAGATGGATTGCCTGAGGGAAGAAACTGTTTCTGTGTCGGGCTGTTCTGGTGCGCAGTGCTCTGTAGCGTCGACCAGAAGGTAACAGTTCAAAGAGGCAGTGTGCTGGGTGTGAGGGGTCCAGAGTGATTTTGGCAGCCCTTCTGCTCGCTCTGGATAAGTACAGTTCTTGGAGAGTAGGGAGGGTTGTACCAATGATTCGCTCAGCAGTCTGAACTACTCGACGTAGTCTTCAAAGGTCAGATTTGGTAGCTGAGCTAAACCAGACAGTTATTGAAGTGCAGATGACTGATTCAATGATGGAGGTGTAGAACTGTTTCAGAAGCTCCTGTGGTAGGTTGAACTTCCTCAGCTGACGAAGAAAGTACAGCCTTTGTTGAGCTTTTTTGACAATGGAGTCGATGTGAGTGTCCCACTTCAGGTCCTGAGAGATGGTGGTGCCCAGAAACCTGAATAGCTCCACTGCAGCCACAGTGCTGTCCATGATGTTCAGTGGGGGGAGAGCAGGGGGGTTTCTCCTGAAGTCCACTATCATCTCCACTGTTTTGAGCGTGTTCAGCTCCAGGTTGTTGTGACTGCACCAGATAGCCAGCTCCTGAACCTCCTGTCTGTAAGCAGACTCGTCACCGTCCTGAATGAGACCAATAAGGGTGGTGTCGTCTGCAAACTTTAGGAGCTTGACAGAGGGATCTTTTGAGGTGCAGTCATTCGTGTACAGAGAGAAGAGCAGAGGGGAGAGAACACACCCCTGGGGGTGCCAGTGCTGATTGTGCGGGTCCTGGATGAGGATTTGCCCAGCTTGACCAGCTGCTGCCTGTCCGTTAGAAAGCTGTTGATCCACTGACAGACAGAGGTGGGCACGGAGAGCAGAGTTAATTTGGGCAGGAGAAGTTTTGGGATGATGGTGTTGAAAGCTGAGCTGAAGTCAACAAACAAGATCCTCGCATAGGTCCCTGGTCTGTCTAGGTGTTGCAAAACATAATGCAGTCCCATATTTACTGCATCATCCACAGACCTGTTTGCTCTGTAGGCAAACTGAAGAGAGTCCAGTGAGGGTTCAGTGATGTCCTTCAGGTGGGCCAGCACCAGCTTTTCAAACGACTTCATGACCACAGATGTTAGCGCCACCGGTCTGTAATCATTTAGTCCTGCAAGTTTGGGTTTCTTTGGGATGGGTATGATGATGGATCGTTTGAGGCAGGAGGGCACTTCACACAGCTCCAGTGATCTGTTGAAGATCAGGGTGAAGATGGGGGCCAGTTGGTCAGCACAGGATTTTAAACAGGCTGGTGTTATAAAATCTGGGCCTGGTGCTTTTCTCCTCTTTTGTTTCCGGAAGACCTGTCGCACATCATCTTCATTAAACTGAATTGCAGGTATGGGGGAGGCGGGGGGTGGTGGAGGTGTTAATGGTGGATTGAAGAGCAGTTCAGGGTGTGTGTGGTGGGTTTTCTCAAACCGGCAGTAAAACTCATTCAGGTCGTTATTAAGTTGTTCATTGTCTACAGTGCTAGGGGATGGTCGCTTGTAACTTGTGATATTCCTTAAGCTTTTCACGGATGCTGAGTCGCTGGAAGAGAACTTGCTCCTTAGTTTTTCAGAGTAGTTCTTTTTGGCGACTCTGATCTCTCTTTCCAGGGTGTACTTTGCTTGCTTATACAAGGCCCTCTCCCCATTCCTGTAAGCAGCCTCTTTGGCCTGACGTAGCTGTCTGAGTTTTACAGTGAACCATGGTTTGTCATTGTTGTATGTTAGTTGAGTCCTGGTAGGGATGCACACATCTTCACAGAAACTAATATAAGATGTTACAGTGTCGGTGAGTTCATCCAGATCGTTAGAAGCATCTTCAAAAACACACTGACAGGGTATTACAGGGTCATCGAGTGTCAGAATTTTGAGGGACTGCTATACAGGAGTTAAGCGCAAGCTCTGTAATTGGTCGGCATTGTAGCACTGACAAGTGTGGATGGGAGTGCAAAACCCATTAAGCGAGTGTTTACAAGTGTTGAGTCCCGTGGAGGAGCTCCAGACGGAAACTGTTTGTTTGTGTTTACCTTATGATTAAAGCTGTTGCATGTCTGAGTTACCGCCTCAGAATGAGCATGCTTTAGCTAATTAAGGCAGCGAAGAAACATGACACAGAGGAATTCAAAACCTACTGCCAGCTAGCATTTCAGAAGGTTTATTGCAGAGCAACACAAACAGCACGCAGAAGTATAAATGCAACGCGCAAGGCAGGCACCGTGGGTCACACCGATCCCTCAATGCAGAAATATAAACTAGGATTTACTTTCATTTTCTCTCAGTGTACAGTCGAGAGTAACATGCGCTTTCATTTTGTGGCTGTTAATGTTAAAAAGTAAGTGCTCTATTTTTACTCTATTTTTGTAAATATTCAAGTGTCATTTGATTATTATCAGTTTTATAGCACTTGCAATTTTTTTGCACAAACACTTTTTTAAGGCTTACACATTATGCTGATGGTGTAACAAAGATGATCATTTTGCTAATATTTGATTCAAATTGTCTTATTTAATAGATTTTCCTCATATGCTTATTAAGGTTTGCATAAAAACTTGCTAACTTTGCTAAAGTAAATGTGAATATGTAGTTGGTCATAATTTTTTAGTCCCTCTGAATCATTAGCCCCTCTGTTTATTTTTTCCCCAATTTCTGTTTAATGGAGAGAAAATTTTGTCAACACATTTCTAAAAATAATAGTTTTAATAACTCATTTCTAATAACTGATTTATTTTATCTTTGTCATGATGACAGTAAATTATAAGACAGTTCTATACAGCTGAACCTAACATTTAAAGACTTAACTATGTTAATTAGGTTAAGTAGGCAGGTTAGGGTAACGATGGTTTATTCTGTAGACAATTGAAAAAAAAATAGCTTAAAGGGGCTAGTAATGTTGACCTTAAAATAGTTTTTAAAAAATTAAAAACTGCTTTTATTCTAGTCGAAATAAAATATATAAGACTTTCTCCAGAAGAAAAAAATATTATCAGACACACTGTGAAAATTTCCTCGCTCTGAATAACATAATCTGGAAAAAAATAAAAAAAATAAAAGTTACCTAAACTGCTTTCTGCTGTTCTTACGCTATTGGGACAATACAATTGGTTGGGATAGAATAATAATTATTATGCCTATTATTTGTAATATTTTCATAGCAATTCAAACTACGCCTTCTATATGTACAACAAGAAACAAAAAGCTAGTGTTTGACTGCATATACTCTGTGGAAGAATGACTGAGTGTGTGTCTAATGCTCGGCCATACACGCAACAGCCACATATATATTTCAGCAGCTGATGTGTGACACGTGGGACATGCCCGATTTGCATTATCACTGGTGACAGGTAATGCTTGAAATATGAATGCCATGTCTTTTGTCCTAAGATGCATCAATTATGTTAAGTTTTCCTCTTATTTCTTGCACTTAAATATTAAAACGGCCCTTCTATGAATTGTCAGTTACTGAAATGACTTTGAGACCCCTGGTTTACAGTACCTAATGTACTATTTGTTATGTAGTAGTAATCATAAACGAAATTCCATGTGGTTGACATCAATTCCCCCTAAGTCTTAACACTTAAAATAAACATTATGTAGAAAACAAACATGATATTAATAGAATCCATATCACAGAAGCATTCAGGCTCGCATCCTAGTGGGTTGGCTGCGGTTAAATAATGTCCGTTTCCAAAGGCAAAAGCACCAAGCCATTTCCCAAGTGAACAACTGGCAATTTGTTGCGTGTAGCCTTTATAAATATATTAATATAAAAAGCTTTTAACAACAACATATGCTGACCAATTCACTTCTCTGTACCATCGACACACTATCCAACAGATTATGTGCACGGAATTCACTTCCATTGGTGGTAACCGGTAAAAAGTCACTGCGGATTTATGTCGTTACACAGTTTTTGTTGTGTTGCTGATCATGAAGCACTAAATTACAGTATAGTCCAACCCAGGCTCATTCTGAAAACGTACCTCTATATACATTTCTGGAGACTGCAATATACGTCCTAGAAGGTACGTTTATTTGCAGGTTTTTTTTTTGCAAAATCCACAAGAAACCGCTATGTGTGCTTTTTGAGATCTCAAAATTTCTCTCGTAAGTGCCATTCACGCGTGTTGTTCTTGCACAAATCCACCAGAGGCTGCTGTTGATGGCTGTTTGACTGACTGATTTACTGACTGATTGAATGACCGACTAATCGACTGACCCACTCTCCTCCAACTCTAAACCCAACCAATTTTATTGACTGACCCGTCCACCCACTTCCCTAAACCCAAAAGCAATTCAAAAGCAATCCAAAAAAAGAAAAGCCCTCGTCTGATTTTTACCATGTTTTACCATCGTCTACATGGCGAGCTAATGGGACAAACTGGTTACAGCGGGAAAGGTGTTCAAACAGAGGTAAGCGGTCAGCTGGTAAGCGCGAAAAGGAATGCCCCGTAGTGGTCGTTTAAGAAATAAAATGTAACCATACATACCTTTGGCAACATAATTTGCGGTCTCCAGAAACGTATATAGGACTAAGTTTTCAGAATGAGCCTATGTTGGTATAGTCACTGAAATGTGTGCTACAAGCATTTTTCAAAACCATGGTGAGGTCTAACTGGTAAAAATTATTCATTCATTTTCTTGTCAGCTTAGTCCCTTTATTAATCAGGGGTCGCCACAGCGGAATTCACCTGCCAACTTATCCAGCACATGTTTTGTGCAACACACACACACACATATATATATATAAATATATATATATATATATATATATATATATAATAGCCGTGCAATATTCTGCAATAACAGCATTTGTACAGCCTCTTTTGTCACGATCACCAACGATCTCTCCTCTATCAGAGATCGCTGGTTCACACTTACTTCCATGAACTACAAATCAGCCATGTTAAGGACTACATCTCCACCCATGCAGCACTCACACTCATCTGCTCCAAGTCACCACTGATTAGAGACTCCCAGCTGAAGCCACTCACCACTCAGTACACTCTCTATTTAAGCCACTCAGTATCACTCACTGTTGTTGAGTATTGTTATCTACTGTTAGTGACATACAACGCGGTTTCTTTGTTCCTGTATTCTGTGTTTTTGATCCTAGTCTTGTTTATTTGTTATCCTTGCCCGCTACCAGCCTAGTCTTGTTTATTTGTTATCCCTGCCTGCTACCAGCCTAGTCTTGTTTTTTTGTTATTCCTGCCTGCTACCAGCCTAGTCTTGTTTATTTGTTATCCCTGCCTGCTACCAGCCTTGTTGACCCTCTGCCTGTTCTAGGACCATGATTTTGAATTTCCTACATACATCTGTTTGCCCCTGATTGACCGCCGCTATACTGACTTTAATAAATAATCTGCAATTGGATCCTCGCCTCCGTTGTCATCGTCACACCCACCGTAACACTCTTCACTCTTTTGTATTTCTCTGCCTAAATACAGCAACAAGTAGAGGACACTCTAAAAATATTGCAGCTGTTGGACAATATAATATACTTTTGAGGCTTTTTTTAGTCGAGAATGTAGTTGTTTAGATTGCAACTATGCAGTTTATTTATAAGGATAGTGCTTATTTTTAAATATTTATAATTTTTGAGAGACATTGCGTCGGCGTCCATTAGCCAACATTATTGACGTTATTCACAAGATGGTGCCAGGACCGCATAATAAGAACTTGCTTAGAAGATTAAAACAGCGTGATTTTTTAAGTCGAGCTCTCTCTTTTGCATAGATTGCAACTATGCAGTTTATTTATAAGGACAGTGTCTATATTAATAGTTTCTTTCCTATCCCAGTTCTCAACATTGTTATTCAGAGAGCTCACCCCCGAACACCAGCTCTCCATATATATGTATTGTAGTTGTATTTTGTTTTGTTTTTTAAACTGCTTAAAAAGTTGGTTTTAAGATAATTCTACTTTGTATATTAAGTCTGAATGAGTGATATAATACTTATTTTAAGACTTATTTTTTTTCTGAACTAAAGCTTAGACAACTTTTCTTATTTCAAGGAATCTTACCAAGTATTTAATTATGTAATTATCTTACTGCACTGGCAGATAATTTGAATTTTTTGTAGTCTATATCCCTTTAAATCATTCATTTATTTCCCAAATTCAGGTGGTTATTTCATTGCAGTGAATATACATATATAAATGTGTTCATGCATTAAGGCGTGATCTATGAATTTCCATTCTAGCAGGCACTGCATTGTCTGTACTCAAATCCTCTTTTTATGCTTATGGTTCTTTCAAATTCCTCTCTCCCCTAGCAGATGCAATGTGGCAGCACTGCACCAAGCTCCATGTCGCTCTGATGGAACCAGCACATAAGGATTGCCAAGGTGGTCACATAGCCCTAAGGGGCCAAAGCACAACAAAAACATCAGTCTTGAGTGACACTGTGTCTCAGAGAGACTGCCTCACTGAAGAGGCCAAGACCGTTATGGCGTATGGACAGCATGCAAGCTGGAAACAGCCCTGAGAGTTTGGGAATAAGAGAGAGAGTGTGTGTGTGAGAGAGAGCAGAGTTCTCATAGAAAGCAACTCTGTTATAAAAAATGCTGCCTATACACCATCTAAATGCAGGTAGTCTCAACGGGAGCTTATAGTAAAAACAAACAAGTACTCATTTAATGCCTCACTAGCCTCTCTTAGTGAAACAAGCAATCATGCACTTTTTCTGTGGAACCAGTCGCTTAGACTCAATCAATCAAATAGTTTTTATTTATTTTTTAACTGTCAGTCTGATACGCAGCTTTACAGGTGAAAAAGAAAATCACTACAAATATCGCAATTAAATGTCTTAGGCAAGCTGTGACAGCGTGTTTTAAAATAAGATGTCACAAAGTTTTACCAGCATGCAGAACTTGTCAGAATTATTGGCACTCTTTCTAAGTACAAGAAGTAAAGCAGATTAAAACAGGATGAAAATCCTATACTATAAGAAACAAAAATGGCTGTACTGTAGCCTTGAAACTATGGCAAAATCACAGTTGTGCTAGTATATGGTATACTTCTTGTGTCATTTTATGTCATTTAAAGGGCACCTATGACTTTTGTAAGCTGTTTGGACTGAACTGTGTGTAGGTATAGTGTGTCCACGGTCATACTGGAGTGATAGAAACACAATAAGTCTCTTTTTTTAAATTTTATGACACTGAAATAGGATCCAAATTCCTCCTGTTTTGAGGCCCACTGCAACGTGGAGTAGGAGTGCAGTTTCTCTGCCCACCGAATTGATATAGTAATGCGTATAATCATATTAACGAGACAGGACGTGCGCAAAGCAACCGCGATTAAAAGATCTATTCAGCTCTCTGTGATCATCTGCACCTCAAGAAAGAGTTTTACAAGTTTAAATGTTTAAAAAACAGACTGCATGTCAGTACAATTAAAAAAGAAGACCCTTCAATCCCGGTTCGTATACTTAAATCAGGTTTATTTTGTACATTAACATAATGGATGTCCGTGCAGCAGTGTATAATAACTTTATAACGACACTGTGTGTGGCTCATCGTTGCAGAAAGGCTTGAATTAAATCAATATTAACAACAAATATATCAAATAACTTTTAGGACTGTAGTAAGGGAGATCTGCTTCATTCTTGTCTGTCACTGTGCTGTTTATCTATGTGAGAAGCAGCAGGAGAAGCTATATCAGAGCAATAGTGATCGATCTTTCTAACATGCAGGTGAGAACAGTGGGCAAAGAGAACCAGGTCATTTGCATTAAAGGCACAGGCAACAAAAACAGCTACAATGTCATACCAGCTCAAATTTCTAATATACAGAAAAAAAAAATTAATAATCTGATGGGTGTTTTGAGCTGAAACTTTACAGACACATTCTGGAGACACAAAAGACTTATCTTAAATCTTGAAAAGGGGCAAAATAGGTGCCCTTTAAACAGCAGCTTGACTGCTAAAGATTTTATCCATAACAATGATTAACCTCATATTGTCGAACATACAGATGAACTATAACGACTATATTCTCACTTAAAAACAAAACCCAAATGCAGCAGTTTTAAAGTAAAGTAGCACTTGCATCTAATAGTATTTGCATCATGACACTGTCATAACATGGTCATAGGCAAGCCACCCAGTACTGCAATACGGTTAGGGTTCTTGTTCTTATTATAATTACTACTGGATATTCAATTGGAATTACTGCACTCAAATCAGCAAGTTTTGGTTATCCACCTATTACACAAAATTATTTATTTATTTATTTATTTAAGCATTTTCACCTCTCACTCTCACTCACTAAACAAACAAACAAACAAACAAACAAACAAACAAACAAGTAAGTAAGTAAGTAAGTAAGTAAGTAAGTAAGTAAGTAAGTAAG
>CAIGQQ010004432.1:3832593-3843744 GCA_903798035.1 Danio albolineatus | reverse complement strand
TAACTAAACTTATATATATATATATATATATATATAAGTTTAGTTATACATATATAAGTTTAGTTATACATATCTTCTTTTCGGTTGGAAAATATTGTAATTCCACATTTATACTCTGTTTCATTTCTCATTTGGCAGTTCTTAACAACTATGAGTCCTTAAGCCTGTGTATTTCAATTGAAAGCCGATGTGTTTTTTTCCCCCTTTGTCCTTTAATTCTATTGTTTATTAAATCCTCCTGCAGTAACTGAGAAAACTTTCTCTCATTTTTTGGCAACATTTCTTGATGTGTGAGTGTTGTTGATACTGCATTAATATTATTTAAATTCACAACTGCTTGATGCTATTGTATACAGAGAGCAATGCATGATTTTAATAAATGACAACATAAAACATATTCCTCAAACTGTCAATTAACAATTAATATCATCAGTGATTGTCTAAAAATACAATGGAGAAATAGGCTTTTTCTTTTATACTTACCGGCCACTTTACTTAACTGCTCGTTAACACAAATTTCAAATCATTAGTGCCAAATGAGCATCATGTCAACTCCACAGCCTACTTGAGTATTTTTGCTGACCATGTCCATCCCTTTATGACCACAGTGTACCCATCTTCTGATGGCTACTTCCAGGATAACTTCTTGTCATAAAGCGAATCAACTTAGATTGGTTTCTTGAACATGACGATGAGTTTACTGTCAAATGGCCTCCACAGTTACCAGACCTCAATCCAATTTAGCACTTTGGAGATTTGGTGGAACGGGAGATTTGCATCATGGATGTGCAGCCGACAAATCTGCAACAACTGCGTGATGCTATCATGTAAATGTGGACCAAAAGCTCTGAGGAATATTTCCAGTACCTTGCTGAATCTATGCCACAAAGGATTAAGGCAGTTCTGAAGGCAAAAGGGGGTCCAACCCAGTACAAGTAAGGTGTACCTAATAAAGTGGCCGGCGAGTGTATACATTATATATGTTTCACCCTGCAAAATCCAAAATGAATGAATGATCGAGCACACGAACAAATAAACAAACAAAGAATGCCATAAACATTGTAAAACATGCTGGTGCTTATCTGAAACCGCGTAACAAAGTGGAAGGTATGACGGTTTTTAGGGTGGATCTGAGGTTTCCTTGCCGGTTCTCATAAACTTCTGAGGAAATTCAATCTGATTGCCTGCCACTGCGCATAAGCCTTTTCTGATTATGTGAACCATAAAATGCCGTTGTCTCTCCCGAGGTTGAATTTTTGATGCTTTGAATTTAACCTAAAACAGGTAGCATAGATTTGGCCCTAATTATAGAGGAAAAAATGCATAAATTTTTAATAATCTGAAAGGCTATACTGGGTGAGAGATTCTGCAACCCAACCAAATAGCCAGGTAAGTGAGAAAATGTGTTGAAATACGAACAGGCTATAAGATTTTGTGTAAAGCATGTTAAGCATTAAAAAAAACACTATTATCTGTTGTTTACTGCTGTTGTCAGTGGCCTTTCATTCCCAGTTGCTCACTGTAAACAGCATTTGGGCGATAGAGTGACCCAGCTGGGTAACCCGCATGACTCAGCGGCCTCAGGGAGCACAGATGATTCAATCATCCTGTTCCTCCTACACAGCAGCATGATGGAGAGATGTCAGCCCGGGTCTCCACAGTATTTGTTTGGCTGTCTAGATTTCATTTAACACCTGTTCATAGTCTGCTATGGATCGCCTTTGCAGGGACCGGCTCCTGTGGAGCACGTGACTGTCCATCTGAAGCTCCTTTCAAACGGCAAATGTTCTCAACATTTCAGATAAAAAAGACTGAGACATAAAAGAGGCCTTGCTGACCATTAGTATAATGTCACATCCTTCAAATACATGCCCTACTAATGCTCAAATTCTTAGCAATACAAGCTCTCTGCATGTTGTCTTGTGATTCTGAGAACAAAACACAATATGTTCTACTTGGAGTTCTTTACATAGCAATTAATCTACTCAATATGGTGGTCCGCGGGTACAGTGGTCATATGGCACAAGTTCTTAATCTCTCATTGATTGCGTGTCGGCATACTGTCTTTTGAGGTGAAAGTAATTTATTAAATAAGTAAAAGATTCATGCAGCTGAAGCAAATTCCGTTTTTACAGATTTCTGTTTATATTTGGTGCTGATTTTGGAAGTGACGATTTTGTTCTCTTTGAATACTTGGATGGAAATGCTGCCTTATTCGCATGTCTTATATGCAATATTCCAGTTATGCGCATGAATTTAATTCGCATCTTTGGATGGAAACATAGTTACTGTGCAATTCTGAGTGTGCTCACACAGCTGAATGGAATTAGCAAACCATCTGTATGAGGCACATGCGTTCCTCTCCATATGCACCAGACACTTTCTTAAAAACCCCATGCTCCTGGTATAACATTGTACAATTCTGAGTGTGCTTCATGCAGCTGAACGGACTAAAACGCCCTATGTAGGAAGCACATCCTTTCCTCTTCATAAGCACCAGCCACTTTCTCAAACACTGCATGCTCCTGGAATAACATTGGGCCATTCTGAGTTTCTTCCATATAGCTAAATGGACTTAAAACCACCTGTAGGAGGCACATGCTTTCCTCTTCATATAGACCAGATTCTTTCTAATAAACATTCTCTTTGGATAGCACTGTGCAATTCTGAGTGTGCTCACACAGCTGAATGAAATTAACAAACCATCTGTAGGAAGCACATGCTTCCCTCTTCATACGCACCAGACACTTTCTTATAAACACTACATGCTCCTGGGATAGCATTGTGCAATTCTGAGTGTGCTTCATGCAGCTGAACGGACTAAAAGGCCCTATGTAGGAAGCATATCCTTTCCTCTTCATATGCACCAGACACTTTCTCAAACACTGCATGCTCCTGTGATAACATTGTGCCATTCTGAGTGTGCTTCGTGCAACTGAAGTGACTTAACAAACACTAAGTAGGAAGCACATGCTTTCCTCTTCATATGCACCAGACACTTTCTTAAACACTCCATGCTCCTGGAATAACAATGAGCATTTCTGAGTGTCTTCCATGTAGCTAAATGGACTTAAAACCACCTGTAGGAGGCACATGCTTTCCTCTTCATATACACCAGATACTTTCTAATAAACATTACATGCTCCTGGGATAGCACTGTGCAATTCTGAGTGTGCTCACACAGCATGGAGTTAACAAACCATCTGTAGGAAGCACATGCGTTCCTCTTCATACGCACCAGACACTTTCTTAAACACTCCATGCTGCTGGGATAACATTGTTCAATTCTGAGTGAGCTTCATGCAGCTGAACGGACTAAAACGCCCTTTGTAGGAAGCACATGCTTTCCTCTTCATATGCACCAGACACTTTCCTAAACACTGCATGCTCCTGGGATAACATTGTGCCATTCTGAGTGAGCTTCATGCAGATGAACAGGCTTAACAAACTATCTTTAGGAGGTACACTCTTTCCTCTTCAAATGCATCAAATAATTTCTTATAAACAATCCATGCTCCAGGAATAAGACTGTGCAATTCTGAGCATGCTTCATGCAGCTGAATGGACTTAACAAACCATCTGTAGGAGGCACATGCTTACCTCTTCAAATACACCAGATAATTTCTCATAAACACTACATACTCCTAGAAGAACATTGTGCTTTTCTGATTGTCTTCCATGTAGCTAAATGGACTTAAAACCATCTGTAGGAGGAACATGCTTTCCTCTTGAAATGCAGTCATTTCTTAGTCAGTTTGCTAGCATGTGGGTTAAATTTTGGCACTCAAACGACCAAGATGTAACCGAGAGAATAGGGCCATTTTTCAAAATAAAAGATTTTTCAAAATAAAAGATCACTCATGGGAGTCGTACACAATATTAATTATTTTTCCACTGCACCATGACTTTATGTTCTGTACTGTACATTATTTCTGTTAAGTGACAAGACTTTAGTCTGAGCAAAGTCAGACCTTACTGTCCTAATAAAAAAAAAAAAAAATCAAAGCATGATCATATTTTATTTTGGTAAAATAAGCATAATCTAGAGGCCTTTGTCTTTCATATAAGCCACTTCTGATACCAAATGAACAACTAGACATCAATTATTATTTGTTGTTCCTAAAACTTGGAAAGGTGACAAGACTTTTGTCAGGTGGTGTAGTTTAAAAACAATAAAAAATATCTTCAGAAATAGAAAGTTTAAGTTATTATTCACACCAAGTGATCAAAAACATGAAATTATAAATTAATTCTACAAAATAAATACTACAAATATTTAATAAAAAAAATACAATTGGCCCCATGTTTTGGTCAGTCCTGTCACATTCATATTAAATTCAACATGAAATGTGTGCAATACACCATTAAGGCTGTGACTCAAAGAAAGTGAAATCATTTGATGGAGAAGCTGACAGTGATCAAGGATCATTTGACTGTATGATTTTATGCTTGTTTTGTATGAGTTTTTTTTTTTTTCTGTCACATTTTTATAAGTGAAAATGTTTGTTTCTGGTAGAAAATGTTTGTTCTGGTGTTCCATACAGGAAAAAAATAATAACTCCATGTAACTAGCTCTAATGTTGGTAACTTCTATAAATTCTCCAACCAGTGTGACCACATTGTTTTTACCCTCTGTAGAATCGGTCAATCCAGGATGGCACACAGGTTTGTAACACTTGGATGAGATGCTGTATTTGTAAAAGCACTTTAACTACAGAATCAAACCAGTTTTGTTTTTCTTGTGTCAGCTTTTTATATTATTCAGTTCATTCTTTTGAAGCAAAAAAATACAGTATTAGAGCGTAAATAAGCTAAATTAGATTGTGAAACCTTAATAAATAAAAATTATACCCACAGCATTATTTTTTTCATTAATTCGGGGTCGCCAAAGCGGAATGAACCGCCAACCTATCCAGCATTTGTTTTATGCAGCGGATGCGCTTCTAGCCGCAACCCATCATTGGGAAACATCCACACATTCTCATTCACACACATACACTACGGACAATTAAGCTTACCCAATTCACCTGTAGTTTCCCAGAGATGGGTTGTGGCTGGAAGGGCATCCGCTGCGTAAAACAAATGCTGGATAAGTTGGCGGATCATTCCGCTGTGGCGACCCCGGATTAATAAAGGGACTAAGCCGACAAGAAAATGAATGAATGAATTCACCTGTACTGCATGTCTTTGGACAGCGACCTTCTTGCTGTGAGGCGACAGCACTACCTACTGCGCCACCATGTTGCCCTATTATTTTTTTCATCACCATGAAAATAGTCATAGAAGCTGATATGGCATTAAATGCAAACAAACAAAACAAACAAACAAACATAGTTGTAGTGCTTGTTGGAGCTGATATTCCTGTGAGCAGTACTATGACATACTGTATAGTGCAGCTGCACTTCCCAGTGTTTTTACCCTCTCTCTTTCTACTTTGCTTCCTGTCATATCTATATGGTTCTATATATACTATATGACAATGTCTATACTATATGACTATGTATCATAATAAAATAGCTAAAAGGTAGGTAAATAAATAAACAAATTGTGTGTTTCTAGAAAATAAGCAATATCCACAATTAGGGCTTCTCTGACATTACAATATTTAGTTTTTCTGCGATATATACTGTGATACACTTTGTTGAAATTTTTGGTCATATTTTATTTTAAGGTTCAGTTCAGTAACACTTTATTTTGATGGTCCATTTGAGTATTAGTACACTGCCTGCGTAATATCCGTTGATACTGACATTTAAAAGTCCTTCAACAGACATTTAACTGACTATGAGAAACTTTGCAAGTACATGTCAACTTACACTAACCCTAACCCCAACCCTAACCCAGCAATCTACTTATAATCTAATGAGAATTAGTTGGCATATACATGCAATGTAACTTAGATTCAACAAACGGACCATCAAAATAAAGTGTGACCTTCAGTTCTTGTTCTTACCAAACCATTTTGACTTTTTCTTCAGTAAATTTTTCCTAATTTTCTCCTTATTAATAGTTATTAAGGTAGTTTAGGCGTTGTGTAGAGGATTATGGATGTAGAATAAGACTATGTGCTTTATAATTACTAATCAGCAGCCATTATCTCAATGACATGCATGCTAATAAGCAACTAGTTAATAGTGAGAATTGGTCTCTAAAATGTTACTGAATGTATTAATTATGATTGACTGGGATGATTCTGTAGGGGGAGTGAATCATGCATAACATGTAATAAACAAACTACAAGCATAGATAAATGCAACAAAGCAAAGATAAAAGAGAAATAAACAGTGCATCCATTATGGTTTTGTATATGTAAATGTAAAAATTACACTCCAAAGTCAACTCAACATTTCATATCTTTGCAATGTGACTGTTGCGGATGCACACATTGCGATATCGATATATTGTGCAGCCCTGTCCACGCAGACACAAAAAATAAATAAATAAATAAATAAAAATAGCCTGCAGGCCACTCTGCTTGATTCTGCACAGTAATACTCATGCCACTGCTTTCTAAGAATAGCTATTCCTGTGCATTAATTGCTATGGAACCTCTTCAGGGCATTCCATAGGAACTCTGAAGATGCATTGCAGCACTCTTCAACCAGACAGAATCATGTATTCTCACTGAAAAAAAGCCACATGTCTTCTGTGCCTGGTGCTGTCTGTGTGTATGATACAATATATTTTGGTGCCTTTCTTTACATGAATTATTCATCACTACTTCATACTCATATAAATGGTGAGTTTGATATTAGATTATGTACATTTGGTTGAAGTCTCATTAAACTGCAATTGCCACTATGCAGGGACAACCATTGAAGCCCCATTTTTTATAGTTTAAATGATCAAGTTTTACTTCAGTTTGATTCTATGTCTGTGGAAACACATCGATACAGTACATGTTTTAGCTTTAAATAAGACAGTGCTGCCTTTTCGAGAATCCTCCAGTCCATTTGTGACTAACGAAGCTGGTGTGTTTTCTTTCCGGCTACCCATGTAATAATCAATTTCTCAAGCTTCTGAATCTGCTGAAAGACCTTTCTCCCATTTCTCCCAAACCCAGCGTATTCAGCTGCCTACATCTGGTTATTAAGTTCATGCCATTGAGAAGTGGTGATGCATAAGAGATTTGGGCATATCTTGCTGGTAGAAAGCTAAAGTCAGGTATGGTAATACCAGTGTTTCAAACTCCACCTCAGGGTCTAGCTAATGTAACGTATGTCTTAAGCCACTGCTAGTTACAATATTGAGCCAACCTGCTGTGGACTTTACACCTCCATCTTTGTCGCTTAAAATATTTCTTGGTAATTGCGCTGACTTGATTTTCTGTCAAGTAAACTAGACATTTTTTTTTTATTTTCATCTGTAGAACTTTCCTAATTGAGGTCAAAACCAGGTTCTGTCTTTGTAGAGCCAATAGAAGAGAAGATTATAAACAGAGGTCGGAGACAGCTCCAACTGAGCAGGTCAGCACCAAGGCCCCGTTCACACAAATACATTTTAATTTTAAATGCATATGTTTCGCAATGGTCCTAATTTGGACGTCCTAAATAGTATGTAAAAATAGAATTAGTATATCCCAAATCGTAGTATGTGGAAAAGAGTATGCTAAAAACTCCCAGATGGTTTACTATTTCCAGTCAAAATTTTGAGTGTAGAAGCGTCCATACTCAAACTGCTGATATTGCCCACAGTGCATTGCATGTTGGACGTGAATTCGATTGGAACTACAAAACCAGATGAAAAGTGTAAACAAACTACAAACATGATGGACGCATGAGACCAACCGTCAAGTAGGGAGGCTTCAGTAAAGATGTTTGTATGACTGTTAGTTAATATCTAGCCCACTCGAGAATATTTAAATCGCGTTGTCTGTGTTATATTTTATCTGCAACAACAACTTATATAAAGGACATTACCGTCTGAATGCAGAATTATCCAAACACCTGAGGAGATTTCTCTGCATGAAAGATTCGTGAATGGGAGATTATCCTGCTGCTGCTTTTCCAATAAGGTAGGAGATTAAATACGACAGAAATGTGGAGGATTGACAGGGCTCTTAATTAAGCAACACAACCATCTGTTAACGAGGAAGTATTATTTCCCAAAGCTTGCATACTCTTCTGTTATGCACTCAAAACTATATATTTTTCCTCCACAAAAAAAGTACATACTTTTAGGCCATAGTATAAGCATGCGAATTGGGACGCAGCAACAGTGTTTTCAAAATGCTGAAGAGGCAATTTTGATTTTAAAACTCTGCTGCTTCGTGTGGATGGGGGAAGACGAAGACACCTGAAAACGGAGGCGTGGCTGAGGCATCGTGTAGCTACATATCATCTTCACTGTATGCATATTAAAACATAACTGCCTCCTTTCATTCTCATTGAAAAATACGAAACATACCCTCTCTTTTGCTAAATATCAGTTTTAATAATAAAAAGTGGCAATTATAAGAGTATAATGTACAGTAAGTTTATACAATAAAGTAAATAAAGACAAGCAATCAGTCAAATTTGCAGAATCAGTGTACATGGTTACATAAATTATTAAATTAACTTATCTTTGCGCTTAAAACATGTTACCTGAGAACAAGTAATAGATTACAAAAGTCCAAAGAGTTGTTAGATAGAGACAAGATAAATTAAATATCACGTATAAGAAAAATTGTGAGATGAGATCCAGAGGTATATCCTTGATGAACTGTTCGACAAGCGCTGCTCTCACCTGGGAAGGTGTGCTCAAAGCACTCGCTGACTGCCTGGAGCTCAGACCTCTGCATAAGCTACAGCGCATGCCAGAGTGTGTGTGTGGTCATGTGATGTGTGTTTTCAGCGGTGTAGTGTGGACGGAGATCTTTTTAGAAAAGCTGGGTGAAACGCCAGTGTGGACGTGGATCGATTTCATTCTAAAATGCTGTTTTAAAACTAAAATGTGTTAGTGTAAAATTCAACCCAAAGTAAATGTTATGTGTTTGTAACCGTTTGTATTTTCTTCCTGACTGTCTCTTTTAATATATGCACATTTTATTAGTATATGCCCTTTTCAAGACAGTAGACAAACAAAGAATGCATGAATTAGGTTTTATGTACTTCTAAAAGTGTCATGTCTGGTATCATTCTGACCGTACATAATCCTACAGCTCATGACCTAGGAGGCATGATCATAACTTATACGGGCTTACATTCTTTAATGCTCTAAGTTAATTTCTCTTCGTCTCAGTGTGGATCCTCATTATGCATATGAGTGTCCCAGAGACAAAGGAAATCTCCCGCTCAAACTTTGCCATGAAACAATTGGTCAGTCAGTAGAGAATGGGTGTGACTAGACCCATAGTTAAATGCATCTACTCAAAATCTTCGCAAAAATGTCTTGGCAGAAGGTCTCTGCAGTAGTGCCCCTGCCCCTGAAGTGAGAAGACCATGTTGCTATACCCACGTGACTCCACATTTCTTTTTTTTCTGGCAAATAAAACTTAGTTTAAAGTTTGTGTCTCGCGTATCCTCCGATCTGTGTTGCAAACTCTACGCCAATGAAAGGACTTCTTAAAAGACTTCATCCTCCAAGCATCATCCTCGAACTCGCAAAACAAGAGAAAGATCCACTAAATTCATTGTTTAGTCGTGCTTTATAAGCTGTGTCCCTTTTCAAAAAGTTGTTTTTTATAATCTTGGGGGTCTTAATAGTTGTGTGGAACTCAGCTAGATTTTCCATTCTTTTATCTAAATTCTCTTATTTCCTCACTTTCTTTTTTTTTTCTTTTTTTTGTTGTTATATTTTGTACGTTTGTTTGTTATATGTTATAGTATGTTATATATGTCATGCTATATAACCACATTGGATTGTCTTTGTTTTGCCTCACAGAAAAAGTCACTTTAACGATCCTTGCAACAAGCTTATTAAGTTTACTAAAACTTCTAAACTATGCATCTACTTCACAAGAAGTAGTTATAATTCCCTTCTAAATAAATAAATAATTACAGCTCAAACAAGCGGGCGAAGTCATTGTTATAGTTAATCTGTTAAGTTAACTATTAGTTAATTCTGAATATTCATAATTCATAATAACTTGTTATTATTACTCCCTAATATTTATAAATTGAGCTATTTTTGCTACAACATTTATGAAGTTTACAAAGCTCCCTCCTAATTCCCAATTAAATTACTTTAGTGTATTAGCTTTTTAAAGTATGCTCCATTTGACTGCGTGCTAGCACACAGACTGAACTAGTAAAGATCTTCCAAATGTAGCGTCTGTACTTTTTCCACAAAAGTTCAATAAGAATGCCTTTTTATTCTCGGTTAAAATACATGACCTTTTAATTGGCTACTACATAAACATTTGAAATGGCATCTTTTTTTATATTGATATTTAAATAAAAACAAAAAAACAAAACTCATATCCCATCAGAGTAAACAACAGAAAGCAAAAGCAATAGATAATAATTAAAATTAAAAGCTTACAGAATAAGGGCAGGAAGGCATCCGTGCACCACTCTCATGACTCAGACAGTGTTAAAGCATCTGCTTTTGATATACTCCCCTGCACTCACATGGAGCAGGACCCACGGAATGACCAAAGATGCTGCAGCCATAAAAACCAGAAGCCTATGAAAGAAGCTTAGAGTAATATCCTAGTCAAGCCAGACGAGATCAACTCCACATGAGGAGATCAGTTTGACTACATCATGGTCAAATCCTACTACACTCAGAACAGGTGTTCTCAAAGAAACCATGCATCTTAAGTGAGAAAAACACAACAATGTTGGACCACTAGAGCTACGATTAGCCAGTCATCAAGGAAATTCAGTAAACAGATGTCCTGCAGTCATGATAGAGCCAGAGCAGTATCTACTGTACTGCATTTACAGGCCCATAGCCAGACTGTGGTGAAAGGGGTGGTTCTTTTTCTCAAAAAAGTGTAACTTTTTGCAGTTATACACCTCATTTTCTATTTAATTATGACATTTAAATGCTGCATTTTTGTGACATTTTAAGCTCTATTTTTAGCAGAATTAGCTTGTCGGATGGTTATTATAACCACACATTTTGATGCATCAAATATATTTCCTAATTTTGAGGGAAAAAAAATAAAAATAAAATAAATAAATATAATTAAAAAAAAAGAATATATATATATATATATATATA
>CAIGQQ010004432.1:3812715-3832193 GCA_903798035.1 Danio albolineatus | reverse complement strand
CTGATTCGCGAACTTGTTTGAAGACCAAATGAGCCAGAGATCAGTTATCAAGATCAAAAAATCCAGATCAGGGGTGCTCAACCCTGTTCCCGGAGAGCCACCCTCCTGCAGATTTCAGTTGCAACCCATATCAAACACACCTGCCTGTAATTATCAAGTGCTGTTCAGGTACTAATTAATTGGTTCAGGTGTGTTTGATCAGGGTTGCAACTGAAATCTGCAGGGGGGTGGCTCTCCAGGAACAGGGTTGAGCACCCCTGTGCCAAATCATCTTAGATCATTTAAGCGAGGTACGAAGAACGGACCCCAATGGTTAGGTTTACAGACTAAGGCCCCATTTACACTAGTGCGTTTTAGTTTTAAAACGGCGTTTTAGCATGAAAACGATCCGCGTCCACACTCGCGTTTTCACCCAGCGTCTCAAGAGATCTCCGTCTTCACTAATCCACCAGAAACGTATATCACGTGACCATTGGCGCACTCTGAGCATGCGCGGTCAAGTATAAACAGGAAGCATGTGTCTCGCTCGGCATTCGGTTATTGTTAGTCAACAAACGCTGGTTGAACGATGAACGCGATGGTAAAGAAAGCAAGAGAGGCCTTTTAGTGGACAGACGACTAGGTTGAGTTGTTACTTAAAGTAACAAATGAATATAAAACATCCATGGCTATCAAAAATACAGCGTTTACAGTGAAGACTGGTCTGCTGTCTGCCGGTGACGTTATAGCCACGTGCGCTTGACGAATAAGGGAAGGATACGCAATGACCCAAAGCCCCAATCACGTAGCGGATCTCAGCAGCCACGCCTCTGTTTTCAAAAGTATGCGTTTTCCCACGTCCACACTGAGACGCTGCGGCAGCGTTTTAGAATGGAAACGGCCTCTCCAGCGTTTCTAAAACGCTCCGTTTTCGCACCTCGAAAACTCCGGCGTAGTATGGACGGATGGCGTAACCGTAGCAAAACTTATGCGTTTTAAAACAAAAACGCACTAGTGTAAACGGGGCCTAAATCACTTTTCCTCCCACTTCCCTACCTTTCTCTTACATAAACACATGCACACGTGGATCACATGGGTATAGAATGTAGCTTCGGACGTCATTGATCACATGAATATGGCAAAACGAAACAATCTCCGGTACAGTTTCACTGCAACATGTATCATTTTTTTGATACATGCTTCGAAGCCTTGGTACACAATGTCACATCACTATTAATAAATGATGTTTAAAAGAACACGTGTCTGTGGTTATTTCAGTGTGTATGGGAAGATGATATGGGCTTTTGTTTGACATTGTTTTGAATTGAGATGTTCCATAAACACAATGTTAACCTCAGACAATAAAACAAACTTGTTCATATTACACAAACACACACATGCACAATACACTGATAACATTTTATACATGTGTACCATGTATATATTTTGTCTGCCCGCAATCAGACCATGTTTAGAAGTATATGCATGTTATGTATTTGTGTAATATGTGTATGTCACAGTCACAGTGTCTTTTCTCAGTTCTACACAGTGACAAACATGGTTTTAGATTTAGTATAATATTAGTATTATTTTTATTTTTTATTTTGCCATTTTCTACTTTTACAAATGATGAAACGGTGAGTTTATTCCACATAACGATAAAAAGACATTTACTGTGTACCTCCAGTAGAAACGCAGTGCATATGTCTGCTAAGGTTAGACTTCAACCACAAATAAACCAATGCTTTGAGGGCAGTTCTGTCTGATACACACTTGAATCACAGCGAAGATGTGGAAACTGGGTGCTAATGCTGCGATGGCTGTCATGTAGCTAGAGGTATATCTCAAAGCTGCAGCAGATGTCTTGAGCCGAACTGCAAATGAGAAGAATCTCTCTAAATGAGGTTCAATGTTTCGCTTCAACACTCTCTCAAGCGTCTATGAGGCAAGAACTTACCGCGATAACGTTTCGAAATGTGCCTGTTTGACCTCAGGATCCACGCACTGACACAGAGAACTATCTGGACACATTTTCAACATAATAAGATGCCCTTAGCGCTGAATGAGGTCAGTAGATAGCACTGAATATGAGCTGCTCTGTGAAGAGGTATGAAAAGTTATGATATGAAATGGTATGAAGTCAAAAATGAAATCTCTGACATGTGGAAATTATGTCGGTTGTAGGCCCACGCAGAATCTGCACGTGCTGAATCTGATGATTGCTCAGCCCATCACTGAGTCTATGTATTTACTTATGTAAACATGTGCATATATATATTTGCTCAGTAATATTACAGTAATTTTAAATTATTTGTAAAGCCGGAGCAAGCTTGTCCCACCTCCCATCTCCCCCGATGGCCCGCACTCACATTGCATTTGAGCCTGAGCATGCTTACGTCATCGATGATGAGCTGTTCAGTTTAGCGCTCTCGCTTAACACAGTGGAGTTTTTTAGTTACATTGTTTTAGTTGTTTGGGATGCAGTGACACGCAGTTAAATATTTCACCGAACAGATCAGCCACTTTTAATGCTCATAAACAACTATTAAGTCCTCGTGCTGCTGGAATTAGAAGGTTTGCTGACGGTGCAGTGAGGGATTTGCGTCTTTAATAATCTACGACAGATTGCATTCATTGAACAGTAAGAATGTTTAATAAATCCATATCAAACAGTCCCTTAAATGTCACATCTCGCTTCAGTTTCGGGCTCAGACGCGCTTTGCACTCACACTAAGGGAGTACTCACACTATGCTATCCGAACCGTGCCCAGGCCCGTTTCCCGGATCGTTTGAGAAGTTTACTTGGGCTTTGGCGCGGTACGCTTGTAGTGTGAGTGCGAAGCGCGTCTGAGCCCGAAACTGAAGAGGAGACGTGACTTTTGGGGACTGTTTGATATGGATTTATTAATCATTCTCACTGTTTAATAAACGCAAACTGACGTAGATTATCAAAGACACAAACCCCTCTGCACGACAGCTGCACCTTTAGCAGACTTCCTAATTCCTGCAGCACGAGGACTTTATGATTGTTTATGAGCGTCAGCAGTGGCTGATCTGTCCGGGGGAAATATCTGACTGTGTGTCACTGCATATCAAACCACTGAAACCATATAATGTTATAAAGATATGTCCACTGTGCTGAGCGAGAGCGCTTCTCTTAACTGAACAGCGCATCATTGATGACGTAAGCGAGCTAAGGCCTGAATGCAATGAGAGTGCGGGCCGTCGGGGGAGATGGGAGGGGAGACAAGCGTGCTTCGGCCCGGTTTAAGGGAACTGTACATAGTGTGAGTACGCCCCAAGCGTACCACGCCCAAGTGAACCGCGCTCTGGCACACCTCATCCAACCGCGCCTGAGCCCAATTCAGAGCACTCACACTTCTCAAACGATCTGGGAAACGGGCCTAGGCACTGTTCGGATAGCATAGTGTGAGTACACCCTTAGTGAATATATTTTACGAGACTTGCTTTGTTTACCTAACACGTGGATCTCATTGGATTTGCATTGTAAACCTTAAACGAAAGTTTAAAATTATTATTTTTTTATTTCATGTTTTGAGTTATGTTTGAGTTATGTCATGTTTATTTACTAAGCTCTGAAAATCATGTCACATAACTCCACTGGTTTTCTTTTTACCAGAAGCTGCAGCGCAACAGCAAAAAAATGTCTACATATAAAAGGTTATGAGTTTCGGTTTCTTATAAATAATAAAATCTTAGAATTAAGTTAATTGAGGTTTGGATTTGACAGCTGACCCCCCAACCCCCCACCCCCACAAAAAACCCCCCAAACAAACAAAAAAAAAAACAAACAAACAAACAAATCATATTTTTGACCTTCAACTTTACTTGTTCAAATAAAACAAAGAATATAATATTCACAAGCTTTCACTGTGCTGGCAGCTAGCTCTCTGCAACTCTCACACGTTTGCCCACTGAAGCAAAGCAAGGTTGTGTCTGGTCAGTACCTGGATAGGAGACCAAGTGGGAAAGCTAAGTTGCTGCCGGAAGTGGTGTTAGTGAGACCAGCAGGAGGTGCTAATCCTGTGGACTGTGTGAGTCCCAACGCCCCAGTGTATTGATTGTGACTCTGTACTGCTCAGTGAGCACTGTCTTTTGGATGAGACGTTAAACCGAGGTCCTGACTCTCTGTGGTCAATAAAAATGCCAGGATGTCCTATTAAAAA
Organism: Danio albolineatus; assembly: GCA_903798035.1. Taxonomy (NCBI): domain Eukaryota; kingdom Metazoa; phylum Chordata; class Actinopteri; order Cypriniformes; family Danionidae; genus Danio; species Danio albolineatus. The sequence goes on along the minus strand of CAIGQQ010004432.1, from coordinate 3,828,027 downwards.
GAGTAGGGGTTAACCCTGGCACCCTGGCCAAATTTTACCATTGCCAATCATGGCCTCCTAACCCTCCCCATATCATAACTGGCTTCATCGCTCTGTCTTCTCTCTACCAATCAGCTAGTGTGTGGTGTGCAGTCTGAAGCAATATGGTTGCTGTCGTCTCATCCAGGTGGATGCTGCACACTGGTAGGGGATGATGAGATTCCCCCCCCAAAAATGTGTAAAGCACTTTCAGTGTCTAGAAAAGCGCTACAATGTGAAAAATAATAATAATTATTATAATTATTATTATTATTCATTCATTTATTTATTTTCTTTTCGGCTTAGTCCCTTTATTAATCCGGGGTCGCCACAGCGGAATGAACCGCCAACTTATCCGGCATTTGTTTTATGCAGCGGATGCCCTTCCAGCCACAACCCATCTCTGGGAAACACATCCATACATTCTCATTCACACACATACACTATGGACAATTTAGCTTACCCAATTCACCTGTACCGCATGTCTTTGGACTGTGGGGGAAACCGGAGCACCCGGAGGAAACCCACGCAACCACGGGGAGAACATGCAAACTCCACACAGAAATGCCAACTGGCCCAGCCGGGGATCGAACCAGCGACCTTCTTGCTGTGAGGCGAACGTGCTATCCACTAGGCCACCGTGGTGCCCCATTATTATTATTATTATTATTATTATTATTATTATTATTATTATTATTATTATTATTATTATAAGTAGTAATAGTAGTAGTAGTAGTAACTACCTAATGTAAAAACAGAAACCAAAAGGTTTTATACTCATATATGATATTTACTAATTATTTACAGAGACAAGCTACCAGACTTAAAAGGCATTCCATTAACCCGTGTTAAACAGGCAAAGGGTTAAACAAACCAGTAGATCAAACTTTCACAGCTTGCCCAACACTGAAAATGGTTTCTCAATCCTCATCGTCACACAAACCCTGGAATACGACAAAACATACTAAGATCTCTTGGAGTTTGTATTTATTTTGTCGCTTTTAGGGCAAATCTATTTTTGGGTCACACATATGCATTTCCCAAAGCACAGTACAAGCTCTCATGCATGATGGGTAATTATCTAGGGGCAAAAAAAAAAAAAATAGACCTTGACTTCTCACTCCAGATCCAGAGAGACCTTAATAGTGATCACCATGTTTTGAACGAAAGTTTTCCAAAGGTTTACTTGAGATTTAACTGATTTACATTGTAGCTGTGTAATTAAGCCTGAAGTGTTTTTTTTAAGTTATTATTTCATTTAGAATTTTGATTAAATTTTTGGATAAATTCTTATTAACAGCTGCCAGGTGCGTATCAAAACAATGCCTCGAGCAGCCTTGAACATAATGATTTGCATTATGATTCACAGTCTCTGCATTTATACATTTACTAAAGTATAGCACCTTTCTGAGTAACATTTGTTCATATTCAGCTTGTGATACTGCATTTTTAGACTTTCTGTCGTATAGAAAGACTTTGTTTCACTATTTGTTTATTCCTAAATATCAAAAGTGTCTGCTTAATTGTATTGGTCTTTACAAGATGCCAACATGCCAACGAAACAAAATGTAAAATTACTTTGATGTGAGTTCGGATCTGGCTTCTTCTTTCTTTTTTCAACACATTTCCAAACATTCATTCATTCATTCATTCATTCATTCATTTTCTTGTCGGCTTAGTCCCTTTATTAATCCGGGGTCGCCACAGCGGAATGATCCGCCTACTTATCCAGCATTTGTTTTACGCAGCGGATGCCCTTCCAGCTGCAACCCATCTCAAACAACATCCATACACACACTCATTCACACTCATACACTACGGTCAATTTAGCTTACCCAATTCACCTATACCACATGTCTTTGGACTTGTGGGGGAAACCGGAGCACCCGGAGGAAACCCACGCAACCACTGAGAGAACATGCAAACTCCACACAGAAATGCCAACTGACCCAGCCAGGGCTAGAACCAGCGACCTTCTTGCTGTGAGGCAAACGTGCTACTCACTACGCCACCGTGGCGCTCCTTTCCAAACTAATTTTTAATTACTGATTCATGATATTAAATAATATTTTACTAGTGTTTTTTCAAGACACTAGTATTCAGCTTAAAGTGGCATTTAAAAGCTTAACTATGTTTAAAATGTTAATTAGGCAAGTTAGGGTAATTAGGCAAATCATTGTATAATGATGGTTTGTTCTGTAGACAGTCAAAAAATATATATTGCTTAAGGGGTACATAATATTGACCTTAAAATGGTTTAAACTGTTAGCCAGCACTAACTTTTTGAGATTTACCCCTACCTAACATTAAATAATAACAGTTGACCCTAGTAAGCTACAAACACAAATTAGGTATCATTGGAAAGAAGACACTTTGGGCTTTGCTGTGTTAAAAGGGGAAGTTTTATGTTCAAAAATATCTAAAAAAAAATATACATTATGAAATAATGAGGAAAAATTGTACTGTGTTCAGTTCAGTTTGTTTTTCCATATACAAACACAGGAAAACGGAAAAACTGCCAACTTATCCAGCATATGTTGCCCTTCCAACCACAACCCAACAGTAGAAAACATCCATACACTCTTGCATTCAAACTCATATGCTACGACCAATTCACCTGTCCCAAATGTTTTTGGACTAGTGAGGGATACCGGAGGACCCGGAGGAAACTCACGCCAACACAGGGAAAAAATGCAAACTCCACACAGAAATGCCAATTGACCCAGGAGGGACTCGAACCAGCGAACTTCTTGTGCTATCCACTGCGACACTGTGTTATGGTTTCATTTTCTTTTCTTTGCTGGTGCTGGAATGCCCACTAGATGGCACACTTTTCTTGAGGTCGCTTTTTCTCTTGTGTGTGCAGGTTGGAGGGCATTACAGGTGTGTCGCGTTGCCGGTGATGAGTGCATGATAAAAAGATTCCTCTTTTGTCCCATCAGGAGAGAAGCTTGTGTTTTTGTCTTGGGCTGCCTGGCTGGTCCTCCTCCAGCAGCATAATTATTTGTTTGAAAGATTATTTATTTTCAAATTTGATGCTTGTTAAAATTTCTCTAATAAATGTTCATTTTTTTAAATTATTTGATTGATGGTGTGTACTCTTGTTTACGTTGCAGGCTCTCTGTAGGGGGTCGCACACCTGATGGCTACTTGTTGACGCGCCTTGTCGCACCTTGCATTTCAGAATTCTAAACATAGATTTCTATGAGGGTAGACACACCAGTGCCGCACCGGCAGCTGTCCACGGTGCCCTGCTACGACTCAGGACACCGTTCCTATTTCTGCCGCACCACAGAGCACCAACTGAAAAGTTTAATTTTAAATAACATGCGAATGTGCACGTCTGGTGTGCGATACTTCCAACTGTCATGTGCGCGGCACTGATCGGCGCATCCGGTGTGTGACGCCCTTAAAGCCGGACAGTTTGTAAGAACTGCTTTTAATCTAGCTGAAATAAAACCAACGCAGGCTCATTCTCAAACACACCCCTATATACATTTCTGGAGAGCACCAATTACTGTACGTCCCAGGACCTATGTTTTTTTGCAATTTTCCACTAGAAGTCGTTGTGTACACTTTTTGAGATCTCAAATTTCTCGCACAAGTTCCATTCGCATCTGCCCATCTCACGTGAAACCACAAGAGGCCGCTGTCAACTGACTGACTGACTGACTGACCCACCCTCCTCCTTCCCTAAACCCAACCCATAGTGTTTTCAAAAGCACCAACTGACCAGCCCACCCGCTTAACGCAACCAACAGTGTAGCTAACTGGAGTCAGGAACTGTTACTATTTAAACTTAGATAGGAGTAAATCTCCAAAATTCAGTGCTGGCTAACAGGTTAAAAGCAATCCAGAAAAAGAAAACTCCTTGCGACAGCCATAGTTCTACCATGATTTCAGATTTTACCACATTCTCACCATTTTATTTACTTGTTTATTTGATTTTTTGGCATTTGTTTTGACGCATGCCACAACCACCAAAAGTAACAGCAGAAAAGCCGTCCATATGGAGGGAAGCCATCAGCTGGCAAGAGTGAAAAGAAACAACATCACCACCCCGTAGTGTTCATTTTAAAGACAAAATGGAGCCATATGTACTTCTGGCTACATGATTTGCGATCTCCAGAAATGTATATAGGGTATGTTTTCAGAATGTGAGTAGGCGCAGTGAGCAGCACGATCGCCTCACAGCAAGAAGGTCACTGGTTCGAGCCTCAGCTGGGTCAGTTGGCATTTTTGTTTGGAGTTTGCATGTTCTCCCCGTGTTCGCATGGGTTTCCTCCTGGTGCTCTAGTTTCCCACACAAGTCCAAAGACATGTGGTATAGGTGAATTAGATAAGCTAAATTGTCTGTAGTGTATGTGTGTGAATGTGCATGTATGGATTTTTCTAAGTAATGGGTTGCAGCTGGAAGGGCATTCACTGTGTAATGCTGGATAAGCTGGCAGTTCATTGCTCTGTGGCAACCCCAGATTAATAAAGGGACTAAGACGAAAAGTAAATGATTGAATGAACGCTAAATGGGATTCATGCTAAATGTGTATACAGGTGGCTCAAACGTATATGTGTATAACTGTGTAAAGTCGATGTATGTCATAATTCTAAAATCTCCACTGCTCCTCATTTTTACTTTATCGTGGCTTATAATGTGTGTGTGTGTGTGTGTGTGTGTGTGTGTGTGTGTGTGTGTACAAAATAAATAAATCACATTTCCACTATATTAAGATTTTCTTTACATAAATTCAGATTTTCAGAAATGTAACAACAAACCTCCATTTACAGAGCAGAAAAAAAGTGAGAGTGACTAATCAAAATGTGAATTAAAATGCAATGTCTGTCACACACATATTTCATCTGGTGAGACTTCCACTGACACAAATTAGAAAACAGCAAATGATTTGTGTGCAACTGCCTGACCGTATTCCCTTACACTGAGCACTGAGCTTGCCAGAAAATAATTATTGCCTTTCCCACAAACGGTACAGGGTTCACGTGGCTTTGCAACGCTGTACTTTGCAAAGCATCTCTGCACTTTTGTGACCCACATACAGGAATGAAATAAAACTCTGTGGCGTAAAGAATGAAAACACCTCCGCAGGCCACGCATCAGACAACAAATTCTCATACACTTTCCCATTGACATGTATTTATTTGTTTGTTTACTTGTGGCTTTTAATGTGGGAGCTATACTTTTATACTCTGGTAAAAATTAAGAGTTGGGTTTATTTAAAAACAGTGATGCATAAATGGTTCATATATATTTTAAGTAAATCAAACCTATATTTACAATGAACAAGGAAACCCGTAGTTAAATTACAGACGTTGACTCAATGCTCTATACTTATAAATATCAGAACACCAATTACATTTACCAAGTAAATTTGAGTTGTGAACTTAAAATCGTATGCCTGTTAAGTGCAATTCAAGTCTTATTTACTAATACACTCATTGTCCACTCTATTAGGTACACCTGTCCAACTGCTCCAACTCAATTGTTCTGTGGGCGGCAGTTCTGTGGGCATAAATGCCTTGTTGATGCCAGAGGTCAGTGGAGAATGGCCAGACTGGTTCAAGCTGATAGAAAGGAAACAGTAACTTAAATAACTGTTACAACAGAGGTATGTAGAAGAGTATCTCCTAATGCACAACATGTTAAACCTTGAGGCAGATGGGCTACAGCAGCAGAAGACCACCACGGGAGCCATTCCTGTCATCTAAGAACATGAAACTGAGGCTACAATTCGCACAGGCTCGCCAAAATTGAACAATAAAAGATTGGTAAAATTTGTCTGGTCTGATGATTCTCGATTTCTGCTGCGACATTTGGATGGTAGGGTCAAAATTCGGCATGAACAACATGAAAGCATGGATACATCCTGCCTTGTATCAACGGCTTAAGCTGGTGGTGGTAGTGTAATGGTGTAGGGGATATTTTTTGTCATACATTGGGCCCATTAGTACCAGTTGAGTATCAAGCAATGCCACAGCCTAACAGAGTATTGTTGTTGACCATGTCCATCCTTTTATGACCACAGTGTACCCATCTTCTGATGGCTACTTTCAGCAGGATAACGAGCCATGTAATAAAGAGCAAATCATCTCAGACTGGTTTCTTGAACAGTTCACTGTACACAAATGTACACAGTCACCAGAACTCAATCCAATAGAGCACCTTTGGGATGAGGTGGAACAAGAGATTCGCATCATGGATGTGCAGCCGACTAATCTGCAGCAACTGTGTGATGCTATCATGTCAATATGGACCAAAATCTCTTAGTAATATTTCCAGTACCTTGTTAAATCTATGCCACAAAGGATTAAGGCAGTTCTGAAGGCAAAAAGTTCTGAAGCCAACCCGGTAGTAGTAAGGTGTACCTAATAAAGTGGCTGGTGAGTGTATATACTGTATTGTAAACCTAAAACTGCTGTGAAATGTTGTTATTGTTGTTTTTGGTTTAATTGATAACCTTTTCCAGTACTCGGTTGCAGATGGAGGGCCGTCCGCTGCGTAAAACATATTCTGGAATAGTTCAGTTCCCATTCATTCCGCTGTGGTGGCCAATGATAAATCAGGGACCAAGCTGAAGGAAAATTAATGAATGGTAAAATACCATTATAAGTAATGGTTCTTGAGCCAACAAATATTTTTTTCCTTAGCATATGCAAATCTAATAATTTAATAATATATTTAAAAGTATTTTTAAAGAAATATATTCAAAAGTATTAAAGAAAGTCAAAGATAATCACAATATTCTAAAAAGCAGTAACAGAATCTGGATCCCTGTGTGTTGCCTTCAACTTCTCTCTGTGGGTATATACAGTCTAATTGTGTGAGAAACAGACTGGAACCGAATTTGTTATTTACTGAAAATCTACTCTGTGAAGGCACTCATAATTCAGACACGTGCATCAATCGATACAGGACTGGTTACAAGACACACAAGAACAGCCACTGGGCATTTTGTCATATGCGACTTGGTTGGAAGGCTTATTAAAGAAACTATTAGGAAGGAATTGGAAGAATACAGGAATTGTTTTACCATTTGTAACGCATTCAGCTGATCTCCGGGTCATTAACAAATCAAATTAGACCATTAGCATTCTGCTCAAAAATTTCAAAAACGTTTTAAAAATGTTATTATTTAAAGCTTGACCCTACTGTAGTCACATTGAGTATTACGATGCTATTTTCTAGGGCAGTGTTTCTCAACTGGTGGGTCGTGACCCAAAAGTGGGTTGCGGGAACATTATTAGTGGGTCGCGGAGTGTGTTGTCAAAAAAAAAAACATTAATTTTAAAATTATTTTGCTTATACCAGACTTTTATTTTGTAATGCACACGTGACAACAGTTCGGTTTAGTTCATGGGAACTGAACCTTACCTTACCCTAACCGCTGTTTACAGTATTTGTCGTTTTTACTTTGTAATATTTCTATAATTTGATACATTTTGTTAAATGACAGCAATAAAATATTGTTTATTTAAAAGTCTTGGTGATTTTCTTATGATTAATCTGTCACTACTTGTGTATGTTAACAAATAAATACAAATTAATTATAATTCCTAAAATTATATTATAAAAATTTGGGTCGCGGCTTGATGACCATGCAAAAATGTGGTTCCCATGGCCAAACCAGTTGAGAATCACTGTTCTAGGGCAAAATGGCTAGAAACTATACTCTCATTACGGTGTAATTATAAAAGAATTTGCTGCCGTATCATAGCTGCAGCAGGCATGATGATATTATTGCACTGTTACACAGCTGGGGACTATTTCAAAGTCCATTTAAGGCAAGTCATTTCACTTGGTGGCCATCTTTGAAACGCCTCTCGAGCATTCTGTCTGAATGGGGCAGATCAAATTCTCCAAAACTGTTAGCAAAGCATATGATTACATTATATATTTGGAATCATTAAGAAAATTAAACAACTGTCTTATAAGTTTCACTTATAAACATCTGAATCAAACAAAATCGGCATATTTTCAGGTTGCCCAAGCTAATGTGCTTGTGCACTCGAAAGGAACAAGATCACGAAACCAACCTTATCGATAGCGAATCTCCTTCAGAAATGACAGCGACTCTTTGTTAACAAGTAAGCAATTGCTGTCATGTCATGTGCGTTTGATAGGACGGACTGTATTTTGCGTTCTTTTCACCAGGGGTGTAGATTAAGCATAGACGGTGGTGACGCGTCCCCACCAATATCCATCAACTATTGAAATGTCCCCGCCAATAATTTCATTTACTTAAAATAATATTAACCTAAACGTGCAGCAGAAAGGGTTAAATCATGTTCTCTCCTCGAGTCGCACCGCCCCCCCAAACACATATGAACATTGTGATTGGCTGTGCCTTTCCCTGCTGTCATGTGCTTTCAGAAACAAGCAGCACTAAACATGTGAGAATACGGTGTGTGAGGTGTGTGACATGCATAAGTGAGGATGGGGGCAGTAAAAATAGGTGGATGTAAACTCTTTTTAACGAAAAGTGTGTCACATAAACTTAAGTTCACTACTGAATGAGTCCATCATGACATGACCGTCATGACAGATTACACTCACTACAAAAGCAGCACACACACGCTCAATCCCTGCAGTAGTATTGTTATCTGTTAAGTGACTTGCAACACGTTTTCCTTGTTCCAGTTTTCTGTGTTTTTGACCTTAGCCTTGTCTTTTGATTATCCTTGCCTGCCGCCAGCCTTTTGATCTTTTGCCTGTTTATGACTACGATTTTGGATTTGCCCTGTGAGATTTGCTATACTGTTTTTTTATAATAAATATCTGCAATTGGATCCTCGCCTCCATTGTCTACGTCACACCATCAACGTAACAAATACATTCTGTGAATAATTCTAACTGCAGAATAAACAGCTAAATGTAAGTGTATGATCTCTTTTAGTTCTCCTAATCTCTCAGAGTACATTTCTTTCATTTTCTTTTCAGCTTTGTCCCTTTATTAATCTGGGGTCACCACAGCGGTTTGAACCGCCAACTTATCCAGCATATGTTTTACGCAGTGGATGCCCTTCCGGCTGCAACCCATCTCTGGTAAACATCCATACACACTCATACACTATGGACAATTTAGTCTACCCAATTCACCTATACCGCATGTCTTTGGACTTGTGGGTGAAACCGTAGCACCCGAAGGAAACCCACGCGACCACGGGGAGAACATGCAAACTCCACAAAGAGATGCCAATTGACCCAGCTGAGGCTCAAACCAATGACCTTCTTTCTGTGAGGCGATCGTGCTACCCACTACGCCACCGTGGCGCCATTTCTCAGAGTAGCATGCCCAATTTTGGTTGAAACATTTTGTCAGAAAAACTACAGCCTGTGCTCCATCTTTTATACTGATACATGAGACATGTTTCATATGCACTATGGCAAAAATTAAACTCTCTTTATCAATTAATAAACATTCCTTTTTACATCACACTATTTAATTTAACTTAATAAATTGTATGAAGTGAGGCGTAATTAATAAAATATTTTAATAGCAGTAATGTTGGCGATGCAGTGGCGCAGTAGGTAGTGCTGTCACCTCACAGCATGAAGGTCGCTGGTTCGATCTTCGGCTGGGTCAGTTGGCGTTTCTGTGTGGAGTCTGCATGTTCTCCCTGCGTTCGCGTGGGTTTCCTCTGGATGCTCCGGTTTCCCCCACAGTCCCCACAGTAGTTTTTTTTACATTGTAGGTGATTGTAAAATGTGCCTATTTACCCCCCAAAAAAACCCAAGTGTTCCTGTAAGGCAGTGATAAATGCAGTATTTCAAGGTTGAAGGAACTTTAAATCAAATCTGGATGTCAAAAAAGCGTATGTATTCTTAAGATCTGAATAGCAGTGCTCAAATAAACTGTATTATTTATATAATGATTTGGCAGCAGGCTACGAAAGGCAGCCCACATGTCCTTTAAGTGTCTTTCCAATTGGACATGGCTGGAACACCTCCACCAAAGGCAATCTGACCAGATGCCTCACTTCAACTGGCTCTTTTCCATTTGGAGGAGCAGCAGCCAGTTCGCATTCCTACTGGATGTCTGAGCTTTGTACCCTGCCCAGAAAACTCATTCGAGCCACTGAATATTCATTCAAAATTAATAACCTACAATAACAAAATCAAGTGAACTAAGTATCAGTGAAGTCACTTTGTATGCTGTAACCATTTGCAACCACGAACTGTCTTATTAACTGTTTAGGGGGTTATTTTAAAAATAACGCAGCTTAAGCACAGTTTTTATTTTGTTTTTCATCCAGTGTTGATTTTTCCCCCCTCTGTTTTCGTTATAAAATGTGCCTGAAGGTGCTGCTGTAGCATGGAAGGCCACTTTTTTGGTGTGGTTTTGAAAGCCAGTGCAAATACAGAAGAAATGTGTTTATTTGGTTATATCTCTTCGTGGGGTTTGATTCATAACCCTAACAGGCACTGCAGGCACATGGTTGAACTTTAAGAATTGTTTAACAAAGACACTGAAAAGTTGCCGAACCGTGGCATAAGCAACACATTTTTACGCATAAATTAAAAAAGAAAAAGAAAAAAGCATTAATATTAAAACCTGTAAGCCTCAAAGTTGTTGCCTTATTACTTTTAGATTATATATTTGCATTTAAGACAGCTGATTACATTTGATCTCTTTTTGATTACATTTATTAGAGGTTTTCAACTGTTTCAAGTCTAAATATGCAGGACGCATGTCCATTTAAGGGTTTTTCCAGAGGCAAGTATCATGGTTCTATGTTACATGTTTTGTCTGTGTTGTCCTTGTTTAACGTGTCTATGTTTATCTTGTGCCTGAGCACGTGGCTAAGCCTGTGTTTGTGTTCTCCATGCGCTACTCCGGTCCCCCCTACTTGTTTCCAGCTGCCACGCCCCCTTTTCTAGCCCTCATCTAGTCCCCGTTAGTGTCAGTTGTCCTCATGTTCTTTCCTCCCTTTATAATGTGCTCTCATGTCTTTGTCGGTTCATTGTTACCTGTTCGTTGTTACATGGTGTTGCTTTGTGACTTTGACTGTGCTTGTGTCTCTGTGCTGTTTGTTTGTGAGATTGAGTTGTCTTTGTCTAATATTTGTTTGTGTTGCTTTCAGTAGACCTTCAGTGTCATCCCCATCTGGTTAATCTTTTTCAAGTTTGTTTGTTTGATTAATTATTTTTGGCTTATTTGTTTTATTAGTAGCTTTAAGTATTTAGTTCCTTTATATTGGATTTATTTTCCATTTCTCATTTTAGTAAGCTAAATTCTATTTTTAATTTTCTTTGCTTTCAATTTTTATCAGCGTTAACTTTTTTCCTTTTTAATTTAGCTTCCCTCTCTCTGCCATTGTGTGTGTCTTGTCCTGCCTGCTGTTAGTGCCTGGCTGCGGGTGGCCTCAGTCAGACAACTTCTGGTTTGAACTCAACTCCCCAAGAGTGCCTCAGCCAAGGTCTTTACCACCTCCTGCCTGGCCTGTGCTTCCCAGCTCTGTTCCCTGCTCTCCTGACATTTCTGTGGCCACTGATTACTTCATCCAGGACCCTCCAGCTCATCTCCCTTTTGTCTGTCTGCTCCACCCAAAACTCACCAGCACTACCCTATCCACCTCTGTCGGACTGTTTCCCCTAAACCCAACCACATATCTCATTATTGTCAATAAAACACCCCTGGACTCATTTTGAATTTGGGTTCTCCTTCCACTAACCGTGACAGCAAGTGTATTTTTTAAGTTTTTTTAAACGCTCTGACAGTTGGAAAGGCCTCACAGCTGAGTATTTTAAGAAACGCACTGATGTTTTCAGCTGTTCAAAAGTTCTTCATTGGACATACAACCTTAAAAGTGTAATACTAAATGTAATACAAACACCCTCATGTACATATTCATTCATTTTCCTTGGGCTTAGTCTCTATTTCAGAGTTTGCCACAGTGGAATAAACCACCAACTATTCCAGCATGTGTTTTATGCAGCGGATGCCCTTCTAGCCACAACTCAGTACTGGGAAACACCCATACACACTCATTTACACACTCATACACTATGGAGAACTTAGTTTACCCGATTCACCTATAGCGCATGCCTTTGGACTGTGGGAGAAACTGGAGCACCTGGAGGTAACCCACACGAACATGGGGAGAACATGCAAACTCCACACAGAAATGCCAACTGGCTCAGCCAGGACTCGAACTAGCATTCTTCTTGCTCTTAGGTGACAGTGCCGCCACTGTGCCGCCAAATATAGTTATTTTATAACTGTGCAGCCATATATAATTATAAAGCCACAGCCATATCACCCTGCAGCCAAGAGCGGTTACTCACTGAAGTTTAGCAGGGCTGAGCCTGGTCAGTACCTGGATGGGAAACCACATGGGAAAACTAGGTTGCTGTTGGAAGTAGTGTTAGTGAGGCCAGCAAGGGGCGCTCAACCTGCTGTCCTGTCAGTGGCTGTCGTCTTTCGGAAGAAACCAAGGTCCTGACTTTCTGTGGTCATTAAAAAATCCCATGGTACTTCTCCTAAAGAGTGGGGGTGTAACCCGGTGTCCTGGCCAAATTCCCTCTCGGCCCTTAACCATCATGGCCTCCCAATCATCCCCATTAACTGAATTGGCTCTATCATTGTCTATGCACTGGTGCCGTTGTCCTGTGGCTGCTGTCGCATCAAATGGATGCTGCACACTGGTGGTGGTGTGGAGAGACCCCCTTCATGACTGTGAAGCACTTTGGGTGTATGGCCATACACAGTAAATGTGTTATGTAAATACACATCACATTACATTATAGTTATAAGCTATAGGTAAAAACTTAAGTTAATTGACTAATCCAAATTGGCACCATAGACATGCTCCTAGTAAGTAGTCATCTCTTCATTATTTCTTCAGTTATCTGTTCATTAGCTACTACAGCAGGGAAGTTCTCGAGATCTACCTGAGCTCAAACTTCCAAACGGAAGGGAGCCCCGGACTCGAGGATCTCGGCCCTCTATAGTTAAAAGCTGCCCTTGTCTATATATTTTACTGGTTGACTAGTACCCATTCATATTACCAATCATACATTTATTACTAAATCATTTAAGTATAATAATTCCCTACAGTATAAGGCATAATGAACGGTCAATGATGCAGATAAAGCCTGTCACAGCAAACTGGCAGAAGTAATGATTGTGAATGCATAGTGGAACACATATATGAAGGATGAATTATCATTTTAATAACTTACTGATGAACTTGGGACTCCTTGTTTTTGGTTTGAGATAAAGGCACTGATGGCCATCTCTGCAGTAGTAAGAAAACTTGCATGTTTCTTACATACTCAAAATATTTGTTTTCCATTTGAATTAGTTCATTTGAAAGTAGACATCTTAAGCTCTATAAGTATTTGCAAGGTGTGCTCTGAGATTATTTTCTTTTTTTTATTTTATTCATAAGTTCACAGAGACATATGGCAGAAGGCAAACATATGGTGGAAGTTTGCTTTTATTATTTTACAAAAGCACAATGTTTGTTGTTATTATGTGCACTGAAAAAAACCTAGTCTTTAAATAAAACACTCCTCACGGACACTTAAAGTCCTTGTGAAATCAAAATGTCCCTTACTATAAATGGCACTTCAGTCTCCCGCTCTCCTCAGGTTAAGAGTTTGGGTGTCATCATCCACAGCTCTCTCTCTCTCTCCAGTCTCATATCAATAATATAACCAAGTCTGCATATTTTCATCTTCGTGATATAAATCGTCTCCGCTCCTCTCTCACCACTCACTCCACCTCTATCCTCGTACACAGCCTCGTCACTTCACGCATTGATTATTGCAGTTCTCTCCTTTATGGTCTTCCACAGAAATCCCTCCATAAGCTTCAACTGGTTCAGAACTCAGCTGCCTGCATCATCACCAAAACTCCTTCTTTTCACCATATCACCCTGACTTTACAAGATCTGCACAGGCTTCCAATCAAACCCAGAGTCGAATATAAAATCCTCCTGCATACATTCAAGGCCATCCATGACCTTGCACCACCGTATTTGTCTGATCTCCTCCATATCGCCACTCATTCCCGTTCCCTTAGATCCTCCTCCTACATCCACCTCTCTGTTCCCTCTGCCCGTCTCAGCACAATGGGGAGCAGAGCTTTCAGTCACTCTGCTCCCAAACTCTGGAACTCTCTTCCTCCTGACATCTACAACATTGACTTCAATTACATGGACATCAGTAATCGAATTATTTGCCTTAATCTGATTAAGACAATAATTTGATTAAGGTTTTTACATGAGTTGCTTTTTCGAACGTTCTTTCCATGATCCCGTTTTACATGTTATTGCAAATAATTTGATTAACGTCACTGCTATTCACGTTTCCTCCTGAGTTTCATTTAATTTCGGGCATTTATTTATTTATTTTTAACTTTAACTGCAGTTTCACAGTTTCACTTTCATTCAGGAGCATTTCATTTATGCCCCCAGTGATGGGAAGTTCACATCATTTTACTGAGTTGAACCTTTGAGTCTCATTCATCGAGATGAACGAATCTTTATTCGAGTCATTTGGTTCAATTTCCCAAAATAACATTAAAATGTTACGAGATGCTTCCAATCTACAAGGGATCAAATCTGTTTCCGGCTCATTTGACTGGTTTCTGTCTCTCATGTGAAGAACGAACAACTCAAACCAAAGGACTCGAAAAAGGAACTAATCTTCTACTCCACCAGCACAAATGTGTGCGAATGAACGAATCGCTCCCTGAAAGGACTCATCGTTCTGGAGTCACATAAAAGATTTGTTCAAAATGAACGAATCTTTCAAAACCAGTCCATGTACCTGCGTGCAAACCAAGACAAGAGTGCTGTTTTAATAAAATTTGATACTGCACACCGAATGGAAAGAAAAAAAAACCCTCCGCATTTCGTGATGCAAGTGTCTGTGGTCCTTCACTGACTCGGTAAGTGCAGAGAATAGTGGCAAACAGCCATGTGTGGAATATCCTGTCACAAAACGTGGCTTAAAGTCCTACATGATGGTAATAGTTTGATTAAGGCGTTTACACGTCTGTACTGCACTTCAATAATGCAACTAGAATTGGCATGCTTCACATGTCCTAATTCGATTCCTGTCGAGTTCGATTATAACCTTAATCGGATTAAATTAATAAAAAATCGCTGTTTACATGGTAGACTGTTATTCAGAGTATTGTCTTAATCGCATGAATTAAGACATTAAGATTATGAATCTGGGGTTGCCACAGCGGAATGAACTGCCAACTTATCCAGCATGTGTTTTAGGCAGCGGATGCCCTTCCAGCTGCAACCCATCACTGGGAAACATCC
>CAIGQQ010004432.1:3800111-3812315 GCA_903798035.1 Danio albolineatus | reverse complement strand
CTTGGGTTTCTTGAAAGGTGCTTTAAATAAAATGTATTATTATTATTATTGTTATTAATATTATTATTATTATTATTATTTTTTATTAAATGTACAATTTATTGAATGAATATTAAAATTATGTATTTTTAGGTGATCAATTAATCAATGCAAGATAACCCACAGAAGAAGAAAAACATGTCTTTTTGGGTAATCTTCAATCTAAGCAGTAATATTTTGAGTGTTGGTTTGTCACTTATTTTAAGTAAGTAACTCAAATAAATTTTTAACACATTCTAAAATATATAATAAAATAACAATAAAAGTTAATAATAACATAAAATAATAGTATTTCCAACAACAATACACATTAAAGTTTAATAGCCTGGAAAAGCTATAGAATAAAAAAAATGTTTGTCCTAAGTTTGGTCTTAAAGAGAGAGAAGATGCAGTCTTAAAGTCTGGTGGCAGCTGGTGAAGGAGCAACTGCAAAGGCTCTGTAATAAAGCTGAAGAACCTGTAATAAAGCTTTACTGGCTGACCTGAGGGACCTAGGTGTAGGATGTAAATTAAAAAGTTCAGAAATCTAAGAAGGTGCTTGCCCATTCAGAGCTTTAAGAACAATACGTAAAACTGAATTCTAAGAATGACTGGAAGCCAATAAAGGGATGTGAAAACTGCTGAAATACGGGTGCCTCTTAAAACTCTGAACCAACTGCAGTTGTGCTAATAGAAGATTGATCTTCTGACCAATCAAATGCTCTCTGGTATTTGATACGTCCTGCCCCCTTAAAGATGTTATCGCTGTCACTGAAATTGGAGATTTATTCAATTCAGTATAACCAGGGATTCACCAATATACTGTAACAATATAAACAGTAGCTAAACTGTTGATCTGAACTCTTTCGTAGTGGTTTTGAAATGTGCATCACCTCTCTACAGCAAGGAGATTATGTTACATACAGTTTCCGTTTTACTTGGTGAGTAGAACTATATACTAATTTTAATAGTACTATACAAATTTTTGACTCCACACTCTCTGTCTCACATTAAATCTGTAATTAAATCTGCATTCTTTCATTTACATCGTATTGCACAACTGCGTCCCATCATCAGTAGGATGCTGAGACTGTCGTCCATGCATTTGTCTCATCACGCATTGACATCTGTAATGCCCTTTTCATTGGTTTGCCTGCCAGCCTCATTTCTAGATTACAATATATTCAAAAAGGCGCCATGGTGGCGTAGTGAGTAGCACGTTCGCCTCACAGCAAGAAGGTCGCTGGTTCGAGCCTCGGCTGGGTCAGTTGGCATTTCTGTGTAGGGGTTGTTCATGTTCTCCCCGTGGTTGCGTGGGTTTCCTCCAGGTGCTCCGGTTTCCCCCACAAGTCCAAAGACGTGGTACAGGTGAATTGGGTAAGCTAAATTGTCCGTAGTGTATGGGTGTGAATGAGTGTGTATGGATGTTTCCCAGAGATGGGTTGCAGCTGGAAGGGCATCCGCTGCGTAAAACAAATGCTGGATAAGTTGGCGGTTCATTCCGTTGTGGCGACCCCAGATTAAAGGGACTAAGCCGAAAAGAAAATGAATGAATGAATGAATATATTCAAAACTCTGCGGCTAGAATACTTACTCAAACCAAACGTTCTGCTCATATAACCCCGATCTTGTATGACCTCCATTGGCTCCCAGTTGCAAACCGTATTAAATTCAAAATTCTCCTCCTTGTTTTTAGATCCTTAAACGGCCTAGCTCCCTCTTATCTTTGCAACATGCATAGGTAACACTTTATTTTGATGGTCCATTTGAGTAGACTGTCTACTTAATATCTTTTGATACTGACATTCAACAGACTATAAGAAACTTTGCAAGTACATGTCAACTTACAGTAACCCTAACCCCAACCCCTAACCCCTAACAGTCTACTTATAATCTAATGAGAATTAGTTGCGATGTAACTTAAATTCAACAAAAGGACCATCAAAATAGAGTTTGACTCATGCTTGTACCCTACATCCCTACTCGTTTACTACGTTCCCCCGACTGCAGTCTCTCGGTACTGCCTCTCTTCAATGGGGGCAGATCATTTAGTGCCACTGCACCCAAACTTTGGAACTCTCTGCCACGCTCACTTTGTTCTGTTAATAATATCTCAGAACTTAAATCTTTACTTAAAACTCACTTGTTTTCTGAATGTTACACCTCTGGTTTGATAAACTGACCACTTTGTTTGATCAACCTGTACTCTGCATATTTGTCTCTTAGGTCTTGATTTGTATGTGCTGGCAGTAAGCTCTCTGCAACTCTCACATGGTCGCTCACTAAAGCTAAGCAGTGCTGCGCCTGGTCAGTATCTGGATGGGAGACCACATGGGAAAGCTAGGTTGCTGCTGGAGGTGGTGTTAGTGAAGCCAACAGGGGGCACACAACCTGTGGTCTGTGTGGGTCCTAATGCCCCAGTAGAGTGAAGGGGACTCTATACTGCTCAGTGAGCGCCGTCTTTCGAATGAGATGTTAAACCGAGGTCTACCGAGGTCGTTATCTGCCCACTGGCCTCTGTCCATCATGGCCTCCTAACATCCCCATATCATAATTGGCTTCATCACTCTGTCTCCTCTCTGCCAATCAGCTGGTGTGTTGTGTGCGTTCTGGCGCAATATGGCTGCCGTTGTGTCATCCAGGTGGATGCTGCACACTGGTGGTGGATGAGGAGATCCCCTCATTGTGTGAAGCGCTTTGAGTGTCTAGAAAAGTGCTGTATAAATATAAGGAATTATTATTATTATTATTATTTCTAGTTTATTATATTTGACTTCTTGTATGTTTGTAAGCCTGATGGTGTCTCTACTTGATTATTGTTTCTTTCGATGACTATCTCTTTTTGTTACATTCATTGTAAAGTGTCGTTTTTCTGTAATTAGTAACATATCGGAGACTGTAAGGGGCTGTATGGTTTGCATTCATTTATTTCATATACTTGCAGATGTTACAGTAGGCTGCAGTTATAATCATGTTCATAGAAAGTTTAGTAATGAACATTTATACACAAGTAATTATGTGTAGCATCCGTTGTGTGAGCATCCGTTCTGTGAGATGTATTTCTCATATGATATGTGAACGACCCATACAGCTTTACTTTGACATATCCTCGAGCGAGAATGACATTGTCTGAAACTTTCTGTCGTACACCACGACATTGGTACACTTTTGGCAGTGGAAACGCAAGCCTGATAAAGGTGACCCGTACCATGCCGTACTGTACCCCTCAGTTTTATGACAAAACATTGTATTTTTTTGTGTGAGTGGTGGGTGGGTTCTTTGAGGGTGAGTGAAAAGTGGGTATGTTTTTCATTTTTGGAGTGAACTACCCCTTTTAGGATAGCTAAAACACTAAAGAAGCTATTTTGAAGAAAGCTGAAATCCTGAATTTCTGTGTGTAGTTTGCATGTTCTTCCCGTGTTGGCGTGGATTTCCTCCGATTTTCCCCACAAGTCCAAAGACAATCGCTACAGGTGAATTGGGTAAGCTAAATTGTCCATAGTGTACGCGTGTCTATGATTGTGTGTGGATGTTTCCCAGTGATGAGTTGCAGCTGAAAGGGCATCCGCTGCGTAAAACACATGCTGGAAAAGTTGGCGGTTCATTCCTCTGTGGCGAACCCAGATTAATAAAGGGACTAAGCCGACAAGAAATTGAATGAATGAATGAAATCCGGCGCCACGGTGGCGCGTGAGTAGCACGTTCGCCTCACAGCAAGAAGGTCGCTGGTTCGATCCCCGGTTGGGGCAGGTCCCGGTTGGGCCAGTTGGCATTTCTGTGTGGAGTTTGCATGTTCTCCCCGTGGTTGCGTGGGTTTCCTCCGGGTGCTCCGGTTTCCCCCACAGTCCAAAGACATGCGGTACAGGTGAATTGGGTAAGCTAAATTGTCCATAGTGTATGTGAATGAGAATGTATGGATGTGTTTCCCAGAGATGGATTGTGGCTGGAAGGGCATCCGGTTTAATCCCCGGATTAATAAAGGGACTAAGCCGAAAAGAAAATGAATGAATGAATGAATGAATGAATGAAATCCTGTACCTATTGACTTCCATAGTAGGAAAAACGATGAAAGACTATGGAAGTCAAAGGTTACAGGTTTCCAGCTTTCTTCAAAATATCTTCCTGTATTTGGAACAAGTAAAGGGTCACTTTTTGGGTGAACTATGCCTTTAGCATTTCTAAAAGATAGAAAAAACTAAGTAAAGCAATGTAATTCACTAGCAACATTTCACGTCAGTTTCTCAGATGGGTTTTTGAAGATGACTTCTGTGTAAATGCATGTTGCAGTGCTGCGGTGCAAATGTGTTTGATGTTTGAAATGTGAAGTTTTGAAGCTGACACATCGGTTTTCTTCATATCACACTCCCTCCTGTCCATCTGACCAGTGAATAGTGGCCTGCTCTGGTTTTGGAGGCATTAATGTCTGTCGGCTCATGCCAAATTTATGTGTGAGAGGAAAGCCCAGATAATACCCAGAGAGCCAATCTCAAAGCCTGACTCAGCAGTAGGATGACCTTCCATTCCTCTGAGTAACAAGCTGCAAAATCTTCATCAAAAGGGATGTATTTCACAATATCATTCTGTTTTTTATGCAGTGCCCAAGCTTTATCCTTAAGCAGTTTAAATAAATCAACTGGTATGCTATCAAGTTAAGATTTTATTTGTAAATCCGGGTTTAAAATGCGGTATTATACGTCCTGATAAATGGCTTTCAGGGTGAATATAAAAATAAAAAGAACACACAACAGCACTGTATGAGGAAATGACAGAATTTATAGAGAAATACACAAAACACTCATTCATTCATTTTCCTTCGACTTCTTCAGGGCTCGCCACAGTGGAATGAACTGCCTACTTATCCAGCATGTTTACAAAGTGGATGCCATTCCAGCCGCAACACAGTACTAGGAAAACGCAAAACATCTTCAAGAGTTCACACTTAGTTGATGATTGATTAAAAAGCTTGTTTGGCATGCTGTCCCGGGAGACAGCCCTGAGCTCATACACTCAAAAAAAAAACTCATTGGATGAACTCAATTTAATTAAGGGCAGGATTTCCATCCAATAAATTTGTTTAGCGCCAACTAAAAAAAAAAAACTATTTACACAATTAAATGCAGTTGAGTTGGTCCAACATGATTTTATCAATTAAAAGTTTAAATACATTTGTATTTTTATTTAACTTAAACTCAAAGGTCTGATAATATCATGCATGTCTGTGTCGTACATTTCAAAGTCTCTTAGTTTTATTTGATGTTATCCTAAATAAAATAAAAGCCATTTGAAGCATATTTCATGTTACATATACAGTTGATTGAGACTGATCTCAGAACTCATTTTAGGACAGTTATTGCTCACTGGGCAAAGCAACAATCTGCATTTTTGCTAATTAGCTGCCAACACCCCAACGTAAGAGGTCTTCTGCAAGGTGGTAATCTCAAAACAAAGCATTACCTGAAAATCTTCTAAATCTTTAAACTAAAGTGAAGATTAAACTCTAACAAGACTTTCTATTAAATTTAAACTCCTAAGTTGACTTTTATTGTCAACGTTTCCCTCTGTTAATTCAATACCATGCAAAGCATGCTGGAAACCCCCTAAACAGGTAGTTGGACCATCAGAACTCTTTCATGTTGTCTCAACACAAAACGTTTAAGTTAACTTAATGGTTTACAAATTTAAGTGGAGTAAACATAAAACAAAGAAATTAGCCAAAGAAATTACAAGAATTGTGTTGTTTCAGTTCATTATAAATAAGTAGTTTGAACAGGCAGCAGTGATTATTATTTGGAGTGTAAGATCCTCAAGTCCGGGGCTCCCTCCCATTTGGGAGTTTGAGCTGAGGTAGATCTCGAGAACTCCCCTGCTGTAGTAGCTAATGAACAGATAGTGATTGCTCTTAAGAGATAACTACTTACTAGGAGCATGTCTATGGTGCTGATTTGGATTAGTCAATTAACTTAAGTTGCATGTTTTTGGACGGTGAGAGGAAACTGGGGAACCCAGGGGAAACCCATGTGAGCATGGCGAGAATGTGTAAACTCCACACAGAAATGTCAGCTAGCTTGGTAAGGAATAGAACCAGTGAGGTTCTTGCTGTGAGGCAACAGTGCAAACCACTGGGCCACCAAACCACCCATCTAGGAAAGGAGGAGGAGTAGGTATGGAAGGGGGATTCTTCAAAACGAAGATGGCTGTGATATGGAACTTAGGGTATTTATAGTGGCTTAGGAATTGTCTGATTGATGAATCATAAATGGGATAATGCAGGACCAGCCAGAAGCAATCATAAGCACATGGCTCTGCCTTCATTTAAACCCAGCAAACAATTTTGTGTTCAACAGACATCTAATAGAATACACATCTACTGTAAATGTAGACAGCTTGGCTAAAACAAGGATGAACTTGGGCAGTCATTGAAAATCTAATAGCCATCTAAGAATAGCCCAAAACTGGACTAGTCGTCAAATGGAGAGATTAGACAGACTTTATTTGTGTAGTCATTCATTTCTGTTATTTGATGACTAGTCTAGTTTTGGCCTTTTCTTAGACGTCTATTAGATTTTGATTGACAGCCCAAATTTAGCCTTGTTTTAGCCAAGATGACTATGTTTAGACATCTTTAAGACATCTTTTACAAACACAATAATGCTTGCTGTGAATACAAATATTAGGAATAACTCATGGCAGTTGATAAATCAGCATTGACAGGCACATAATTCAGTGTAATATACAGTAACAACAATATATTTAAAAAATTCTTAGGACTATAAAGAGTCAAATATGAAATCAAGCTGTATAAAATATAATACCCATTCACTCTTGGATTTACTTACATTTTGGGGATTATGCAATTAAACAAATATCAAACTCCAATTTTGAGCTTAGATACAGTGTAGGGTTCACAGAAAAGTGAAAAGAGAGAGAGAGGGGAAATGGACTGAGCTCATGATCCAGGTCAGTGAGCATAAAGTAAAAACTTTAGATAAACAAAGAGGATGCACTTATAATACTATTTCAGCCATGGCAATCCCTGAGTAGGTTGAAACACAATACTTTGATTAAAAAAATACTTTGATTAAAAAAAAACATTTTATTATAAATGTAAATAACTGATTTTGGCTGTTACATTAGGGTGCAAAGTCCATTCACTAAGCAATGCTGTATAGAATAATTCAATACACTTGGCATACATGTGTTACATTAAGGTGCAAATCCATTCACTAAACAATGTTGCATAAAATAATTCAACACAGTTGGCATATATGTGTTACATAGAGGTGCAAATCCATTCACTAAGCAATGCTGTATAGAATAATTCAACACAGTTGCCATATGTGTTACATTAAGGTGGAAAGTCCATTCACTAAGCAATGCTGTATAGAATAGTTCAATACAGTTGCCATTTATTCAATTCAATTCAATTCAATTCACCTTTATTTGTACAGCGCTTTTACAATGTAGATTGTGTCAAAGCAGCTTCACATAGAAGGTTATAGTAAATTGAAAATGTATGTGTTACATTAAGGTGCAAATCCATTCACTAAGAAATGCTGTATAAAATAATTCAGTACAGTTGCCATATATGTGTTAAATTAAGGTTCAGATCCATTCACTTAGCAATGCTGTATAGAATAATTCAACACCGTTGCCATATATGTGTTACATTAAGGTGCAAATCCATTCACCAAGCAATGCTGTATAAATTAATTCAATACAGTTGCCATACATGTGTTACAATTGGGTGCAAATCCATTCACTAAGCAATGCTGTATAGAATAATTTAACACCGTTGCCATATATGTGTTACATTAAGGTGATTAGTCCATTCACCAAGCAATGCTGTATGAATTAATTCAATACAGTTGCCATATATGTGTTACATTTGGGTGCAAAGTCCATTCACTAAGCAATACTGTATAGTTGCCATATATGTGTTACATTAAGGTGCAAATCCATTCACTAAGCAATGCTGTATAGAATAATTCATCACAGTAGCCATATAAATAACCAATAACAATAACACCCAGTAAAACTTATAACTCAGGCTTATCTGAGTACTTTGAATCATCATGAATATCAGGGAATATATTATTATTTATAGCCTATATTTGCTTGTCTACGCTCCACTGTTAATGACTATTTACTGTCACTGTTTGCCATCCTGTGACTGAAGAACAATAAAAATAAAAGTAGGATAACATTTTGCAGCAAGTTTTATGTTTGATTAAAGAGTAAGTAAATTATTACAGCTCTGCTCAATGTTTTTTTACTTTTCTGTGACCAATACATTAAAAAAATAAACTTTTCTCGCAAAGAATAGCGTAATATTCATATTTTTGTCATTAATATTTGCAGATGTCATGTTAACATTACAGGTGTTGATAAAATTACTAATTAAAAATATAATAAAATTAAATAAAATTATCGAAATCAGTCAACTTTTAGAATAAATATTGAAACCAGTAATTGTAACAAAGTAATTCACTTCTAATAATTAATAATAATTGATATAATTATACAATGTGTGTTTCCAAAGAGGTCTGTTCGAGCTTTGCTGTGGAGATAAGCTGTGTGCTCTATAAATGGGCAAAGCTGAATCTTTCTGTCTACAGGTTAAAAGTCATGATTTTCCACAGAGCCGCTAGATACTGCCAGCGCACAATAAAATGGACAGTGCAGATTGCCTCTTGGTCATGCTATTATCAGCAAAACACAAACTGGCTCCTGGCTTTGTTGTGTGAACTTGGCATCAATGAGAAATCAATGTGCTATCCATTTCAACTTAAATGGACTATTGTGGCTGAAATTTTCAGGGTGGAAAAACGAGATTGTTGTTTGCACTGCTAAGTTGAAGCAAACAGTCTATACAGTCAGCTCACCAACTACTACTAAATCCAAATGACAGTGCATGTGGCCATTAGAAATGCTCAATGAGCTTTTGTCATTGTGCCCTTGCCTCTCTGACCTCCACAGAGACCTACATGCTTTTTGTAATAGATATACTATCACCGTTTTCAAGCATTTGCTCAACGACAGCTTGTTTGCTTGCATATTGCATATAAATTTAAATATTAATATTTAATTTAGGGGAAATAAATCAGCAGTGCAACTGCTTTGAATAGCAAAGTAAACACATACCATTGCTGTAAATTTAATTGGTCATTAACTATGGCAGAACAATATTAGACTGGTAATTATGCTCTTCATAGATAAATAAACTAATCAGATGCGCTGTCTACAGAACAACCTTTTGTACATGAATAAATGGTTCTTTTCAGTGTAACATTTCTCCTTTTTGTCGATCTGCTTCTTCACCATCTTAAATATATTAATGACCCTGTCATTGAATTGAAATAAACAACGGGGGAGACTTATTTCAATGTGATTAAGAAATCTAGCCAGTTTAATAAATGGCAGATCGGTGTTTTTTTCATTAAAAGTGGTTATTTACAGTGCATCTGGAAAGTATTTGTAGCACTTCACTTTTTCCAATTTTTTTTATTCAATTCAAATTCAATTCAATTCAATTCAATTCAATTCAATTCAATTCCATTCCATTCCATTCCATTCCATTCCATTTAATTTAATTTAATTTAATTTAATTTAATTTAATTTAATTTAATTTAATTTAATTTAATTCAATTCAATTTAATTTAATTTAATTTAATTTAATTTAATTCACCTTTATTTGTATAGCACTTTTACAATGTAGATTGTGTCAAAGCAGCATCACATCGAAGGTTATAGTAAATTGAACAGTGCCAGTCTAGTTTCCAGTGTTGAAGTTCAATTCAGTGTGGTTTAATATTCACTACTGAGAGTCCAAACATTTGTTTTTTTATGTTACAGTCTCATTCCAAAATAGATTAAATTAATTTATTTCCTCGAAATTCAACACACAATACCCCATAACGACAATATGAGAAAACATTTTTTATATTTGTTGCAAATTTATTACAAATAAAAAACCTGAAAAATCACAAGTACATAAGTATCCACAGCTTTTGCTCAACACTTCAATACTACGATTCCTGATCCCGTTTGATTACACTGGCACAGCTGAAGCTGCTCAAAGACTGATTAGTTAAGACTATTTATACAGCACACAAACACACTCTTATTGCTGAGTCTTGTTGTACAGTTTTGTGAACATTACGACGTGGTTTCCTTGCCTTGCTTTGGGTTGTTTTTGATCATCGCCTTGTTTGTTTGTTTATGTTGTCTGCTGCCTGCCTGTACTGACCAATTGCCTGCGTATTTGACTACGACTCTGCATTTGTAGCCTGCATACATCTGTTTGCTCCTAATTCTCAATAAACATGCATTTGGATCCGCACCTTTATTGTCAGCGTCCCACTTCACATTACATCTAGATTATCGATGCTGTACCTTACGTCGCGGTACCTTATGAAATTAAGTCACATATAGTCACATCAATCTTTTTGAAGATTTCAGTGGCTGAGCAACACTTCCGTGCATATAGCCAATTTGTAAAATAACACAATCTACATCAGCTTTGCGTGACTAAAATAGTTTTAAAGCATACAATTACCTGTCTAACAGAAATACTACTGATATGGTGTCGTCCTTCCTCCAGCTTGCAAAAGTAAGTTTTGATTGTCTCTCTTTCGTGTGCACATAAACGAGGCACATGTGTACGTGCAAATGGCGGATCTACGGGGACAGGGGGTGCGCAGATGTACAAATCTACATTTATTAACAGACAGTTTGGGCTACTTATCTGTATTATGGGAATTGTCCGCCTGACAAATGTAATTGGAAGAACATGTTTTAGTCTTGCGCCTTCCCCAGAATATAAAAATTGGAATGTGAAGAGATTTTCAACCAGCACAACAAAAAAAAACTTTCTAAGACAATCACCTACTGCACCTTTACCTGCTGAATACATGTCAGTTTTATAAAAAAATACATTTTTCATCAGATTTTAGCCCATCATCCTCTCCAATCACACAGTATCTCCTTGTGGATTTTTTTTACTGGAATTTTACACTCACAGGTTTCACACGATAACAAAGAAATAATGGCGTTTGATGGTCACAGTACTGTATGCCATTTTTTACATACTTAACACATATTATTCAGCTCTGCCTATAAGTATACCCAGATTCTCATTCTATGACACCTTTAAGGAGTCTCAGACTCTTACTTTATTTGACAAACTGCCAGACACATAGAGGTGATTTTGACACAGATATGCTTTTTAATGTGGGATTTTGCTGACCAGGGCAAAATGGTCTATGAGTAACTCAGTTGAATGTTTTGCACAACAGTCTTAAAGACAAAATCTGCCTCAGAGACAAAAATAAGACTTAATTTTTCAAGTCTGATCTTAATGGAAATTGGTTCGAAATCTTTCTTTCATGTTTTTTCTTTTCATCTCGTTTTTTTCTTTTCGTCTCTCTCTCTCTCTCTCTCTCTCTCTCTCTCTCTCTCTCTCTCTCTCTCTCACACACACACACACACACACACACACACACATACACGTATAGATGTACTGCCTGTAAAATAAGTATTGAACATGTCATGGATTTTCCTGATAAATATATTTCTAAAAAAGCTGTTGACATAAAGTTGATCCATATTTTGGTAAAAACCCAAACAATGAAAACAAACCGATAAATAAAAAATAAAAAAAATAAAAAAATAATAATAAAAAAATAAATAAATAAATAATAAATAAATGAATGAATGAATGAATGAATGAATGAATGAATGAATGAATGAATAATAATAAATGTACAATAAATAAATAAATATATAAATAAATAAACAAGCAAGCAAACAAACAAACAAACAAACAAACAAACAAACAAACAAACAAATAAATAAATAAATAAATAAAAACTAAGTACAAACAATGGAATGACACAAGGAGAAGGCACCGAAGTACTACATAATTAAAAAAAAAAACTTTTTTCATAATGCACTTTTTTTATAATGTATGATTCAATATACTGTCATTTTCAGTATATTGTTTTGATTATTGTGGTTAAATGTACACACTTAAAAATTAAAATATATATATGATTAAAAAGTAAAGAAGAAAGTACATCCGATACATATTTACCTGCTATAATACAAAAATAAATAAATAAAATAATAATAATAATAATAATAATAATAATAATAATAATAATAATAATAATAATAATAATAATAATA
>CAIGQQ010004432.1:3744140-3795111 GCA_903798035.1 Danio albolineatus | reverse complement strand
TGCTTTTGATTATTATATATATATATATATATATATGCATAAAAATATGCATAAAAAAGCTGAATGATCAGTTCTTGTAACGTGACTCGCAGTGCGCTCCTCGCAGCATTTATTCAACTGAGTGAATCTGGAAGGTGCGAGTGCATCATGCCGCAAGCCCCACATCTACATTGAAAAAAACTAACTTGTGCAAAGTCTAGAAAAGATGCGATATGCGAACGGTCCCTGAAAGGCTTCCGTCATTTGCGATATCCAGCTGTTGATCTTCTTGCACAGACATGGTGGATTCTCCGGTTTTGTTGACAAATAGGTTGCGGATCCAATCTTTGGCAGTCCACGGTGCTTTACTGGGTCTTTATGCCTTAGCAAAGAAACTTTTTATCTCATCTTGCTGCTTGTGGGTTAAATTTGGGTGCTCAGGTGACTCAGAATACTGTCATTTTTCAAATAATAAAAGATTTTTCAAAATAAAAGATCATTCTGACTTCATGATTTATTGTGCGGCCCGGTACCAACTGATCCACGGACTAGTACCAGTCTGCGGCCCGGTGGTTAAGGGACCAATGCTATGGATAACAAATGTCTAAATACATCTTTGAATATACTGTAACGTTTTGTTGGAAGCTGTAATTTGATCTGGCTGAGGTCTAATACCTTCCTAATGATTTGAGGAAGATGGATAGAGGAGGTTTTGGTTCTCAGGAGACTAGAGATGTTTTTTTTTTTTTTCTACAATTGTACAGTTCATGACATTTGTGTACAGTCCTTTTGCTCCAATTTTATTAAAAATAGGATGGATCATCTGATGAACATGCACGCACACTCCATAAGAACGGTGACCAAATCTCACAACATAATCTGGTGCCTTGTGCCTTCTGTGTCATGTAAGGTGTAATTGAGACAGAAAAGGGCAGCATTAATAATCTAATTATCTGTCATCTCACAAGCTCACATTAATGTCAAGTTCATCTGACACTATGGAGGAGGCCGTCGCTGACCCAGAAACCTTCTAATACCACTAATGACCAGGAACAGCTTTAGTTTAATAAATCATCTCTACTTTGACCTTGATAGCATTTTAGAGGTGATCTAAAAGACCCAAGCATCAAATATCAAGAATTTGCAAATCAGAGCCAAGTGAAAAGACAGTCTAATGGCTGTAGATATCAAAAGTCACAGTATGGAAAATGCCAATAAAAAAGAAAGTAGAGGTTTCTAAATAATTTAATTTAACTCACATTTCATTACAGACAATACAATTGTACAAGCATTATTTAACATGTCCCTCATGATTTAACTGCTTGTTTCTTTCTAAATAAACATGTATTCCAATTTTGGTTCTTGCAACACATTTCAAAACAAGTTGGAACAGAAAAGCATTTACCTTTTTGTTATTTTGCCATTTATTTTCACAACACTTAAAATACATTTAGGGACTGAGGACACCAAGGGATAAAATATTTCAGGGGTAATTTTGTCCCATTCTTCCTGCAAACATATCTTAGGGGAAGGCAACAATGCGGGATCTTTGTTGTCACATTGAGTTTTAAAATTTGCCACACGCTGTCTATTGGAGATGGTATAAGTTACCATTGCCAAGGGCACTGACACAAACCCATACCATGAAAGACCCTGGCTTTTGGACTTGTTACTGGTAACAGTCTGAACAATCCATTTCTTCTTTGGTCCGGGGCGGACATCGTCTATTTCTTTAAAAAAAAAAAAAATTCTGAAGTACTGATTCATCTGACCACAGTACTCATTTCACTGTGAGATGGTCCATCCCAGAGTTCTCTGAGCCCAGAAAACTTGACGGCACTTCTGGACACTGTTAACATAAGCCTTCCTTTTGTCACAGTAAAGTTTTCACTGGCATTTGTAGATGTAACTACGTATTGTCAGTCACACAAGGAAGACAAAGACGGTTATATCTTTAGGGGTATTTATTAGTGCAATGCAACAGATGCTGAGAGATGAAGCAGGTGAGTGGTGTAGCAGTGGGAGAGAGATCTCACACACAGTTCAAATGGTAAGATTCAGATCTTCAATAATACACCATCAAAGCTTAGTCACTTCCCTGAAGCAGTTGTGTATGCATCCACAGGAGAAGAGGGACATCCATGGAAGAGTACACGAGGAAGAGGGAGAATCATTGAGGAGAACCATCTGACGTCGATTCCAGCCAGTGGGTGAATGAAAGAGGTGATTATATATAGTGCATGGGTGATTGCAGGTGATCAGTGATCAGGTGATTGTTTACAATATGGTGTGTGGTGGATGGTGAGGGAGAGCGGTGATTGGAGCTGCAGGAACGAGCCAAAGGTGTGACAAACTAGCGATCATCGGCCCATCTTTGCTCTTAAAGGACAAGACCTTTCTTGGATGCTGCTTTGTACCAAATCATAATCACCTGTTAGCATCACCTGTTTCAAATCAAATCATTATTTAACCCATTTACCTGTTTACTAGCCCTAAATTTACCTCTTTACTAGCCCTAGTCCCAACTTTTTCGGAATGTGTCGCATGTCTGAATGACAGAAAAGGGTGTACATTTACAAATGAAATAAAATTGATTGGAAAAAACATGAAATATTTTGTGTTCATATTGTCTGCAATGAAATACAAGTCAAAATAAATGTGGAAATCACCACTTTCTTTTTTATTTGCGTTTTCCACACTGTCCCAACTTTTCCTGATTTGGGATTGTAGAATACAGAAAATGATTTTGGACACAATCTAAGGCAGGGGTGATCAACCCTGCTTCTGGAGTTCTACCTTCCTGTAGATTTCAGTTGCTACCCATATCAAACACACCTGCCTGTAATTATGCTGTTCAGGTCCTGATTATTTGATTTAGGTGTGTTTAATCAGGGTTGGAGCTAAACTATGCAGAATGGTAGATCTCCAGGAGCACGGTTGAGCACCCCTGATCTAAGGTATTCTAAGGACAAAACAATCCATTTAGCAATGGAAAATAATTAAATAATGATATGGGTCCTCCATATATCATATACTACATCGCAATACACACACACACACACACACACACACACACACATACGAGGAATTTATTTTCGTGACAGAGCTGCTACAGTGCAACTGAATTACAGAGACAGGACAAAAAACAGATAATAAATATATTCAAAAAATAGAAGTAAGTGTTAAATGCAAATATACAGCTGGACAAGTGTATGTACAAGTGTATTACTATATGCAACATTATATGTGCAGCTGTTATGTGCAAATTGGCACATGTATGTATATATTTGTGTGTGTGTGTTCAATTAAAAATGTAGTCTGTCATATGTTTTGTACTTATCAGAATACTAGCGAGGTCAAGCAGCATGTTAATGTCAAGATCTGTTGGAATCAGCTGTGAGTTGTGTCTCTTGTGTGCTTCACATGCGCTGTGTTCGTCAGGAGTGTGAGTGAACACTGGTTGCCTAAGGTTGTTTTCTTATTCTTGTTATAGGTTAATTTTAGCTTTCCAACCTAATAAACCTAATAGAAGAAAGCACAGCCAAATTGTAAGCTACCATATTTAACTTGTAATTTATGGAAGTAAAGGAAGCATGCAGAGCGAGTAAACTTTAATAAGATTTTAAATCAATATTAAAATAGTTCATCAAAATTGTAATAGACTTTTCTAAAGAACAATCAGTGCCTTTCTGAAAATAACTGGTTATCCAAACTTTAAGACTGTAAAGTTTTCACAGTTTGTGTTTTGGAGGATTATTGAAGGGTTTCATAATTTAGTGAGGTCTATGAAGAACAAATGAACCCCTAATCTCAAGAGTCAAATAAAGGTGGAATAAAATAATATGAAGAAAATGCCATATTTCAGTTATTAGTTTACTTGATGAAATTACAGCTACTATTAAGAGGAAAATAAATACCCTGATATTGACTCATGCTTATACTACTCATTAACAGGGTCTCTTATTCCAGTGCTTCACAGGTTTGCAATATACTTGCGCTGGAAGAGGGATTGAAACACACCTTTTACCCACAGCACATAAATAGGTAACTATATGCGACATACTAAACATTATTAGATTTTTAACACTATTTTAATTTATTAAGAATCTGTTTTAAACCTAAAAAAGTAAACAAATAAAATAAATAAATAAAAACAAATATTTTTCTATTGAGGAGCCATGTGCACCCACTGATAGGTAAAATCTGCTCCTCGTATCTATATCTCTCGTTCAAGTTCAGCTTGCTTTATTGGCATGGCATTTTGTACAATGCTGCCAAATAATTTTAGATATTTCAGATATGTAATATATTGACATCGTCAAATTAATCAAATATACAGCAAAAGAGAAATAAATGACATAAAAAAAACAATAATAACAGACAATATCTCTAAAAATTATAATAATTACATGTAGATAAAAAAAACATGTACTGTATATAATTTAAATAAGGCAAATGAGTTGATAAATTTGGGCAACCAATTTAGATAATTTCGTCTTCTCATAGTATTTAGTAAAGTTTTCTTTGCTTTTATTAAATTTTACCAAAGAGTTGTTAAGATTAATTAAATAATTAATGTCTCTCTCGCTCTCACAGCTCTGCGAATAAAACTAATGACAGCTTAGAAAATGAAAGCAAAACCAAATCCCGGACATTTTAGTAGATTTAGAAAACCCGGCGGGACACAAAAAGGTGCAGGTCTCTGTGGGTCTGCAGAGCACGTGTTTGTCTGCAGGAGTGTTGAAAGGTCTCGTGCACACAGAACAAGCAGTACGAAACGGGTAAAGGATAGACGATTCTCCACCAATTAATCGCTCGAGGATGTTTGTTTATTGGGTGGATACAAAAAAGTGTAAAAGGATAATAATAATAGGGAAAAAAAATTAAGTGTGCAACTAAACATACTTGGGCGGCCATTAATATTCGTGGGCGGCCCGCCCAAGTAAAACCTATGTGTGGGAAGCACTGTATTCCCATCAATATCAATGTTTTGGGGAAAAAAAAAAAAAAAAAAAAAGAGGACCAAAAAGTGCAATTGAAGATGTATTAAATTCATTAAAGGAATTAAATATGTATCTGAAGAACCCTGCATTGTCATTGTAACAGTCTTTTTAAGTATTATTTAATTCAGTTTTACTTGTTTATCAATTCTGGTTTCAGATATAGATTAAATTTAAAATGTCATACAGCAAAAAAATAAATAAAAATGAAACCAGTGAGGTAAAAACCAACCATATATTCAAAAGCATAATTTATTAATGTGAAACAAAAAATGAAGAAAATACAAAGTTTAGTCATGAATCTATACAGTAGGTCCTGTGCAGTCAGTTTACCACAACATCAACTATTGACACTCCCTAACAGCAGCCAATGAGCTTGCTCCTTAAATAACCCAGTGTTGTTTACACTAGCAATGTGCAGTGCAGTTTTGTATATCATCTTCCAAAAACAACATCTAAGATGAGTGGTGTAGACAAACTTTTTTTATTATGTGCTTTTTATTCTCTTTATTGTTTTTATATACATATAGTCTAGCACATTAGTGTTAAGCCAGTATTTTTAGCAAAATAGCCAAGGCACATGTTGTCTAGTAGTGTAGTGTCAAGTTGGTTCTCAAGGTAGCCAGGGTACGCATAGTCTACAACACTAGTATTCGAAAAGGTGGCCCAGGCATACATAGATAGTAAAACGTGGTCACATGACTCAACAGTGCAAAGCAACAACAATCTGCTTCTGACTACATCAACTCATGGTGTGGGTGACTGGTTGTTCTTGCCTCAACAATCAATGAGCTTGTTCATCAACAATTTAATACATCAGTGTTGTTTCTGGTAGTAATCTATGCACATTTTCAGATACCCTCTACCGCCCCAGGTCAAAATGGGAAAGCCCAACACACACTTTCTGATATGGAATGATTCTGTATCAGCAAGAATTGCCTTGCGCGCGTCCCTACTTCAAAATACATTCATTTAATTTCATAATTGAAACCAGGCACTCAGCAGATTTGAAACATCAACGTCTCTGTGGTTTTCACCTCATCTCAGATATTTTTAATTACATATTTGTCACAAGAAATAAGGAAGAGTAGTGGTTAATTGTCTCTCACAGGCGTACAGTAATTAACCAAGCCTTTTATAAAACACTCAAAACAAGCCCTGCAAATTAATACAGGAAAATAGGTTGTAAGCATAGATTTAGCAGGAGCCGAGTCATTCAGTTCTGTCAATCATCATCACTGGCGTAAATAAGCAAGAGTCACTACACAACAACTTTTCTGGCATCTCCACCAACACATCTGCCTTTGGTACTAGCATGTGTATCCACCTTATATGTTGATTTATATACTAGGATTATTGATCAACAATTGAGAATTCATGAGATTTGCAAGTCATTGTAAAGTATTACCGTAACAGAGCAAAACTTTTATCATTTGCATGTTGAGGGGTTTCAAGAAAGTGTTGAGCATTCGGCCACAATAACTGATAAATAACTAGTAAATTGAAGGACATCAAAACAAAATATATGTGTGTGTGTGTGTGTGTATGTGTGTGTGTGTGTGGTCTTGCCCTTTAATAGTTAAGAAATAGTTTGCTCTGATATGCATTTTAAATAATATTAATAATTAAATAATAGATAACTTCAATATGCATATGACCACAGTTCATACCATTGTGAATGCATGTTTGCGGCAAAAATATTAATTAATCGGTTTGAAACGGTAAATCTAGAGCACCAACAGAAAGTGTAAGTATACACAAAACATATTTCTTTAAAAAAGGCATTTGTAGGTGTGTGCAAAATTAGATGCATAGTTTGTATCTTATTATACACTGCCTAGCACATGGAAGTTAAACATTCATTCATTCATTCGTTCGTTCATTCATTCATTCATTCATTCATTTTCTTTTTGGCTTAGTCCCTTTATTAATCAGGGTTCGCCACAGTGGAATGAACTTATCGAGCATATGTTTTATGAAGCGGATGCCCTTCCAGCTGCAACGAAAGTTAAACTGTAAAATAAAAAATAAATATATATATATATATATATATGTGCAGTCCTTTATGGTCATTAATAGGTGCAAGAAAGCAAACCTGCTTTAATAGTTTATTTAATATTACAAATGCCTTTGAGAACCACTAAATATCCCTCAAAACGGTGAAAACATAATAAGAAGTTTAATTAATAAATTAGATGTAATTAAATTAAATAAATGGTTCACTGCAGTATATTACCGAACATGACTGAAAAAAATTGAGCCCCCCGATCGTCAATATATTATTTGCACCCTGCATAATTTGTAACTTAAATGAAGAATAAGTTTGCTGAATTATTAATACAATGAATACTATACAGTGTTATTTTACATCTGAATCATATATATATATTTTTTTGGAATACTGTTTGACTGTCTGGAAAACCATAATTTCAGCACTTTTTTCTTTGCCCTGCTTGCGATTTGTTTATTATTATTTTTACACATGGTTTACATTCTTACAAAATCCACCAAACCAATCTAAATTAATGATTTTTTCCCCTTATACAGCTATTTAAGCCATCTGGTAAAATTTTATTCATGTTGGAATATATATTACAGAAAAACTAAACATCTCTATGTCAGATTTTTCCAATATCATGCAGCCCTGGTTTCTACAAATATATAATACACCAATATGTTGTCGTGGTTGATTGTACTGTGCAACATAAAGAAAGTATCGAACGAATCGTGATAACAGATTTGATGATAGAATCTTCATTTCAGCTATGCTTTTGAGCACTTTTTGCAACAGTTTTCCACTCTTACCAAAAACTACAGCTTCATGCCAAATCATTTTAATGCCCAACAGGAGTGTCATCAGAAATAAATCCTTAAATCATAGCCTGTAACTAAATAAGAAGTGGCTATAATCCTGTTGACACATTGAGTCTTCACTGGAGCATCATTGCTCAACCACTTCTCCAGGAATAGATGATCTTCAATGGTTCTGCCACCAGCAAAGCGGAAAGAACACTTTGAAACATGTAGATATTCCAGTGTTTTTATTTTATTTATTTATTTTTTATTAGTATTATTTTTTTAGTTTAAGATAAATAAATAAATGTAAAAAAATTTAAAAAACGTTGCCTGGTCTAATGAGTCTCGATTTCTGCTGCAACGTTCGGATGGTAGGGTCAGAATTCAACAACATGAAAGCATGGATCCATCCTGCCTTGTATCAAAGATTCAGACTGGTAGTGGTGGTGGTGTAATGGTGTGGGGGATATTTTCTTGGCACACTATCGGCCCATTAGTACTAACTGAGCATCATGTCAACGCCACAGCCTACCTGACTATTGTTGCTGACCATGTCCATCCCTTTATGACCACACTGTACCCATCTTCTGATGGTTACTTCCCGCAGGATTATGCGCCATAAAGTGCAAATCACCATAGACTGATTTCTTGAACTTGAACTACCCAAATGGCCTCCACAGTCAACAGATCTCAATCCAAAATAGCACCTTTGGGATGATTTGTGAAACGAGAAATTCACGTCATGCATGTGCAGCCAACAAATCTGCAGCAAATGCTCGATGCTATCATGTCAATATCTCTGAGGAATATTACCAGTACCTTGTTAAATCTATGCCACAAAGGATTAATTCAGTTCTGAAGGCAAAAGAGGGTCCAACTCGGTACTAGTAAGGTGTACCTAATAAAGTGGCCGGTGAGTGTAGAGTTAAACACATCCACCATTATAATTGGCATTTTCAGTCCTTTGCCTTTACTAAGGTCAACAAGTCAGGCTGTCTGAGAAGCGACAGCACTGCGCTGTACTGTGACACTGATGCAGACTGAGCTTACTTAACCTCTTTAACAAATGAGTGACTGAGAGAGAAAGCTCAACGGGTGTCCATCACAGAGATCCAATCGCACCATCAAACCAAAGCAAGTACTTACAAAATGTGGTGTTACTCTGACCTGGATCTGGATGGATGGGAAATTCACTCCCTGCTACGTAATTAATCATCTCCCAGATTGGTTATTGATTTCTCTCATTCAGTGTGATTTATTTGAGTCGGTTCATTCAGTCAGCGATAGGACACTAGTGCAGAGGCACAGTCAGGGCAACTGTAAAAGGCCATGTGTGTAATGATGGTAAAGGCTGTGCTGATGTTGGAGATAAAGATGTAGATTGCTGGCTCAGAGGATGCTGTCTGAGATGGCCATGAGCCAGCAACTGCAGTCAGACATGCTCTACAACAAGAAATGACCTTGAGGAATTCACGTAACCTTAACTCGTCCTAGAGAGACTCTGTAATGGTCCATTCTATCAAATTTTAGATGAAAGCATTTGCTAAATTATTCATTTTGTTTACAAGTATTTTAAATGCATGTTAATGTGGGGCTAACAGTGAGGCTTTAACACAACTACTGGCTCCAAGTGGTCATACTTTTTTTTTACTCCAAATACATAAATAAATAAATTACAGTGATGTATGACAAAATTAGAAGCATGTTCATTAAAACACTCTTACTGTGTAATTTTATTAATAGACATATACACTCACCGGCCACTTTATTAGGTATACATGTCCAACTGCTTGCTAACACACATTTCTAATCAGCTAATCACATGGCAGCACCTCTGCTGCAATGAACTCTGCACAAAGGATTAAGACAGTTCTGAAGGCAAAACCTGCTAGTAGTAAGGTGTACCAAATAAAGTGGTGGGTGAGTCCTGGAATTACTTGAACAATTTTTTTAGGAAGGTCAAAGTGTTTACATTCATAGAACTGTCATTAACTTACCTTCTTTTCCATTAGCTAATTAAACTATGTAAAAAGAAAGAAAGAAAGAATACAGTGAGTGAAAATGTAAAAAAAAAAAAAAAAAAAGTAAGTGAGTGTTTTATGAAAGGCTTAAAACATATATATATATATATAATATATATATATATATATATATATATATATATATACACACACACATAAAACACTCCCATCCTGGGAGAGGAGCACAGATGCCACCTGAACGTAATCACGCCGATCGCCTGCACCTGGAGCTCGTTCACCCCAACAGTATAAAACCACGCCAGCAAAGACAGTTGGGGAGAAGCCTCCCCACTAACCCTTGTTCTAACAAGTTCTCTCTCATACAGAAAGCATGGAGTGATCGAATGGGGCGATTGGCGGTTCAAAGCAGCTCGACCAAATAGGACACCTATCTCACCCACAACTCACCAGAAGCACAGCTACACTGGGGACCAAGGGAAGAGACATGTACACATTTTCACTCACAACTTGTGTTTGCCTTTTTACTCCACACTGCTACTATATATAGTATATTAAAACACAACACACACACACACACACACATATTGTATTATTTAAGATAATTTTCTTTATACCTGTAATGCACTCCAGAATCTGGCAGACTGATTAGCTGTAGGCAATAGAACAGTCATCTGAAGCGTTGTCATATATTATTATGCCTGGATTTCGATAATCGCCTTGCATTTACTTTGACAGACTACATTTGAAGTATTTCTGAGCTATTCGCATTTTCCTCTTAAGGAAAAAGTCACAAAAACAATGCTTAGTGGCTTAATGTACTACAACAGTGTTTTTTTTTTTTTTTAAAGACTAAACACTTTATTGATATGGTATACAACCCAGCACATGAGGTCAGAATACAAACAAGTTGCAGGTAATGAAGTATCAAGAGTTTCTCCCAAAGAAAAGCCTGTCTAAGCAAAATGCTAGCAGGCTTCTGTAGCTCCACTGGCGCTCTGCCTTTTTGCCCTTTTTTGGTCAGCCCCAGCCACTATGATGACGCGCAAACAAAATGGTGACGGTTGGCCACACCTACTTGTAGCTTCATTTGCACTCTTCAGAAACTTACGTCACGGATACTACGTCCATATCGTTTACAGTCTATGGTTAAAACCCATTCTTAGGCTGCTTTCACACTTGGTTCAATTGCCTGGACCGTACCCAAGTTCGATTGTCTCCCCTTGCCACCTTCTCGGTTGGTTTGTGTTTACATTATCTTTTTACCTTCTGAACCCCGGTACGCTTGCATCATCAAGCCGCTGTTTTGTGTATGGCTGTTGCCAGGTGACGGACACGAAAGCAAAGTGCCAAAATGGAAAGACGTCCGCACTCCGCACATCGTGGTCGTTTCGCTTTTACTGAACCTTTTGGTTCTGGCCATACAGAAAGCAACTTGCGTCTATCTGCTTCAAAAATAATATAAACGTTCAGAACAAGCGATGTCTGCATAACCTGTTTTTGGAGGAGACAAACAGATATAATCACTGTTTGTACTGGGTCAGTCCCGCTTGTCGTGAAGGTAGGTGACATACACAGACATACACACACAAATGAACGTTATAAGTTCATACGTTGTATAGTTGGCGGTGCACTTCCGGATTTTGGTACGATTGCATTCATACTACAAATTAACCGTACCCCAGACTACCTCTTTCAGGCAGACTTGGGTACGGTTCAAGGGTACGCACCCGAGTTCAGAAGACGTGTTCACACTAGCTAAAAGTACCGTATTATGATGTCAAACGAACCCGGGTGCAGACCAAAAGTGCTAGTGTGAAAGCACCCTTACACGGGAATCAAACTCGGGTCTCCTTGAGCACCATAATGCTGTATGTTAATGCACTAACCACAAGGCTATTGGTGCTGGTTGGGCATAAATCTGGAACACTGCTCACAAAAAAAAAAAAAAACATATTTATGGTTTAGCCAGTCGGATATGTACCAAATGAAATGAAATCTTGTTTTCTCCTCTCAATAACTGTCCTTCCAATGCAAGACTATATTTAGCAAGCACAACCTACATCTTGGATTTGATCCTGTTATTCATTTGAAATTGATGTAATGAAACAAAGCATCTGAAACGTTCGTGGCGGTAAAGATCTATGCTGAAAAAGATTTTTAAGTGACACAGTACGATGTTTCTAGTACTGACTCAGCCCTGTAGTACTGGAGAGGAAATCACACTAACAAGCAACACTTTCCTGTGCATCCACCCACGGCACACATGTATCCGTCACACAGACTCGCCAGGCATGTGTAGGGGTTTTCTTCACAATGTGTTTCAGGACACATGAAATGTTAAAGGCTGGTAAACAGTTTTCATGTGGCTACCCGTTAGCATGCTAAATAAGTATGTTTGGACCACAACACATCAGTGCACGTCAGTCAGCAGGACATGAGCTGAAGATGACTACATATTTCTTTTTTCCTCCTCAGGACATGTATCTAAGAAAAATCCACAATGCTGACAGATCAAAACAATCACTGACATCCGTCTCATAAATACCGTCACCGCTGAGTTGAATGACACTGACACTGAGCGCTGGTGTCGATCTCAAATTTCACTTCAGATGTGTACCCAGCCATAGCTTTTCCAAACACTATACTGGTGTCTGTGTATACTGGGTTCAGTGGTTTACAAGGACATTTTTTTGTATAATGATATGGGTATGACCTAGTACTATATTACAATGGCTTATGAGGACATGCCTGTTGTAATCATACTTAACAGGCTCTGGTATTACTCATGTCAGGTCAAATAGTCTGGTATTACTTATGTCATTTGTTTAACAAAATGATTGGTTGATTGGTTGGTTGGTTTGATTGATTGATTGATTGATTTAGTGGCTGACTGACTGACTGACTGACTGACTGACTGAATGACTGGTTGATTGATTGATTGATTGATTGATTGATTGATTGATTGATTGATTGACTGATTGATTGATTGATAATTTAGATAGAAACACAATGCATTGAAAACATTGGTAACTTTGAATACTTTGAATACATTGAATACTTTGGTAAAATTTGAAAAAAAAAATCTCTATATGGGTTGCTTCATTGTTACAATTGCTAGTTTTCTCTGTAAATAATTCTTTGAATTCTAAACATTCAAAAGACACCAACAATTATTGTTTATCACACAGACCATTGACTGACAGCTACTCCATAATTTTTTTTCTATGGTATTGTGGTTGTTCTACAGTAATGAATGTGCTGTCAAGCAAATCTATCTTTATAGCCTCTTTGTTTTTAAGAGTAAAAAATATATATATCAATAACATTTGTTATGTGAAATAAATACCTAATACATATATTTTAGTTTCAATACAAAATAGTTTGAATGTCAAATTATAAGATTCACATTATGAAGTTTATTTATAATGTAATTTCGAGGGGAACACAAGTTTATGATTGACCACAGCTGGTCCTGCATTAGCTAACACATGATTCACTAATCAGATGATTCCTAACTCAAGATAAATAATCAGAGTTTCCTACTTCAGTTATCTTTGTCTTTAAGAATCCCCTCCTTCCACCCCTGCTTCTCCTCCCTTTCCTAGATAGGGCATCACGGCAGCACAGTGGTTAGTACTGTTGCCTCACAGCAACACAATGTCACTGGTTCAAGTATGTATAGGCCAGTCAACATTACTGTGCAGTGTTTACATGTTCTCCCTGCGCTCAAGTGGGTTTTTCTCAGGTTTCCCGGTTTCCTCCCACAGTCCAATGACATGCGCTATAGGTGAATTGATAAACCAAATCAGCACCATAGATGAGCTTGTAGTCAGCAGTATATCTCTCCATAGCAATCCCTAATTTGTTATTAGCTTTAAATAGGCATGGGAGTTCTCGAGATCTACCTGAGCTCAAACTCCCCTCTCGCCCTGCAAACGGGAAAGAGCCTCGGGCTCGAGGATCTTATGAGCTCAGGGCTTTCTCCCAGGACAGCATGCCAAACATGCTTTATAATCAATTCATTTGCTAAGTGTGAATTCTTGAATCTAGATTTATAATATTCTTGGATTGTATAATTCAGTCATTCATTAAGAAACAACCAATCTATTAAAAGCATTTCACAAGTATCAACCCTTATGCCAAGTTTTATGCTTTTTTGTGACACTAAGTCATGGAAGCCTACTGGATTGTGAATGACCTCCTACAAAATGATGTTTCAACTGCCTTAAAAGACTTCAACATTCTTGAAGATGTATTTATCATGTGTTAGAGATGCAGTAAGGCGCAAATGCCTCAAGGCACTAAAAAAATAAACACAATGTGAAAACCTCCCGTTATAGTAAAAACAAACTGTAGAAGAAACAGAAGATGACTTTTCACACAGTGACCAAATCAGTTAGCTTCAGCTTCTTCAGTATTTCAGACGAGCTTTGCTAAATGGCAAATTAGCCATTAACTAACTAATTTTGAGAGGGCCACGTGCTTATGATTGACCGTCGCTGGTCCCACATTAGCCAACACATGATTCACCAATCAAATGGTTCTTAACTTACCATAAATAACCAGAGTTTCTTACTTCAGTCATCTTCATCTTCAAGAATCCCTCCTTCCACCCCTACTCCTCTCCCCTTTCCTAGATAGAGTGGCATGGTGGCTCAGTGGTTAGCACTGTTGCCTCACTGCAAGAATGTCTCTGGTTTAAGCATTTCTGTGTGGAGTTTACATGTTCTCCTCGTGCTCATGTCGAATTCCCCCGGGTTATCCGGTTTCCTCCCACAGTCCAAAGACGTGATATAAGTGAATTGACTAAAACAAATTGGCACCATAGATGAGCTTTTAGTCAGCAGTATATCTCTCCATAACAATCCATAATTTGTCATTAGCCTTAAATAAGCAGGGGAGTTCTTTAGATCTACCTGAGCTCAAACTCCCCTCTCGCCCTGCAAATGGGAGAGAGCCCCGGGCTCGAGGATCTTATGAGTTCAGAGCTCTCTCACTCTGGACAGCATGCCAAACATGGTTTATAACCAATCATTAGCTGAGTGTGAACTTTTGAATCTAGATTTATAATATTCTTGGATTCTATTATTCATTAATTCATTAAGAAACTAGCATTTCACAAGTACCCAGACCCTTATGCCAAGTTCCATGCTGTTTTGTGACACAAAGTCATGGAAACCATCTGGATTGTGAATGACCTCCTACAAAATGATGTTTCAACTGGGTTAAAAGCCTTAAAAGACTTCAACATTCTTGGAGATGTATTCATCATGTGTTAGAGATGCAGTAAGGCGCAAATGCCTCAAGGCACTAAAGAAATAAATACAATGTGAAAACCTCCCGTTATAGTAAAAGCAAACTGTAGAAGAAACAGAAGATGACTTTTCACATGGTGACCAAATCAATTAGCTTCAGCTTCTTCAGTATTTCGGGCCAGCTTTGCTAAATGGCAAATTAGCCATTAAAGCACACAATCCAATAAAGCACTGCTGGGGTCAAAAGTTCACAGCAAATTAAAGAACAATGATGCAGAAAGTCATTTCCATAAAGTACAACACAGCAATTAAAGCAACAAACAGTAATGCAAATTCTACTATAAACACGGCTGTTGATGGGTTAACAAAATGGGTTAAGACATGATTTGGGGAGGCTGTAAATAATGACACAAATACCCTAAACAGTAGTAAATCATCTTGCATGACTGATCATACAAACTCTCCTACCATAAATTTCCCATCTGAAAGGGAAACTCCTACAAATCCATATGCAATTTAAGATCAGCTGCAAGCATACAGTAACCGTGTCCACATCATATCGTCTAATAACACTACACATATAATGGAGAAAGCAAAACAAAGCAAAAAGAGAGAAATCAATGTAGGCTCATATTTTCAGTGAGCCTGGCTTGCAAACGAATCATTGTCAGGTTTGTTTAAACAACATTTTATGAAATAAATTCACTGTATTAAATCCTTCCACTAAAACATAGGTCTTGCATAAGAGTAGAACCGAATTGTAACACCTGGTTTCATTTCAGGAAGGCACAGGATCGCAGGAGTATCAAATACGTAGATTTATTTACAAACACTTACATGGAAGAACACAGGAAAGACATGGAGTGAAAACAAGCATCGATGCAGACAGGCATCACTTACAGAGAATACTGGACAAACGACTGACTAAACACAGAGATATAAATACACAGGGGATGATTAAACTGATTGTATACAGGGGTGAGGTACAGGGGGAACAAATGAACATTAGGAAATGGCAGGTAACAGAACAAAGGAGCACATGGGGAAGGTCACATGACGAAAACACCACATGGGCAAATATTTGTCTCTCCCAATTCCATCATAATGACAACACTGTAAATAAATGCTGTAAAATGTACAGTATTACTGGTTGCTAGTAATACTGTAAAATATACAAGTAGACTGTAAGTTAACAATTAAAATTGTGCTGTAAAACTACAGCACAGTTGTGTTAATTTACAGTGCTTGCCAATAATACATTTTATACACTGTAAGTACAGGTTGATTGAACTTAAAAAATTTATGGAAACTCGTTGCCCTAAAAAAGCTAATTTCGTCTTGTTGAAAAAAACAATGCTTTTAAAGTTTATTGTGCTTATGATTTCAAATGCATTTAATTAAATCTTTAGTTGACTGAAATAAAGGTTTTTAGTTCAGCACTTTTGAAATCTTAGGTACAATAAACCTAAAAGGTGTTGTTTTTTTCAACAAAACAAAATTGTTTTTTTTAGGGCAACGAGTTTCCATAATTTGTTTTAAGTTCAATCAACCTGTATGGCCTTAAAACAAAATCCTGACCTGAATGTTGTGACAGAAATTAATTTAAACTTAGCTATTCAGTATAAATGATTTAATGAAAGTACACCTACATTACAAACAAGGACAAAAAATAAAAATTTACTTTACGCTTTTTTGAAATCACCTAGAAATATCACTTTTCGAAACAAGAAAATGCCTTGTATAACAACTACTCATTATTTATTGTTATAAATAGTATTAAAACAATTATTTCAAATCTTTTAAACGGTTTTAACAAACATATCCAAATTAAACAACCACATTATGTTATTACACTGTATCAT
Source organism: Danio albolineatus (assembly GCA_903798035.1). Lineage (NCBI taxonomy): Eukaryota > Metazoa > Chordata > Actinopteri > Cypriniformes > Danionidae > Danio > Danio albolineatus. The sequence goes on along the minus strand of CAIGQQ010004432.1, from coordinate 3,778,237 downwards.
TATGGAATAAAAACACTTGCCAAACACTTGCCAAACACTAAGTTTGTATTATAGCAATTGATTTATAGTCTGATTTTAGTAATGCATTTTACAGCAATTGTTTTACGTTTTACAGAGTATGAAGTACAGTAGTGTAGTAGAACTTTAATAGTACTCTAGCCCAATAACTCAGCATTTTTTTTTTTTGTTCAGTGTTTATCATGTGACACCGACCTGCTGGATTTACATGTCAATTCATCAACTTCCCCTCAATTACATTAAAGAGGTTGTTTAACTGGGAGAACAATGGAATAAACATGGTAATAACTTAACAGGGTGTATCTGATGTGAATAAAGCGTCAGATTATGTGTAAAATGATTATAATAGCCATCTCCATAGACATCAGTGTGTATTTTACAAACCATGTTTTACTAGTATGTGTATTTAAATATCTCAAACATAAAATAAACATTGTTTGTTTGACCACACTAAAAATGTGTAATTTGTGACAAACTCCCCACACCTCTTCCTCTGGCTCAGCGTGAGTCATTGCAGGAGGTAATGACACAGATCAATCATCTCACTTGACAAGTATCAACGTATCATCAGGATTTTTTTTTTTTTGCCAGTATATGCTTTGTAACTCTTAAAGTGAAAGTATTCATTGACAACCATTGTTTTAATTACCGAAAACAAAGGTTTTAGATACAAATCTTCTAAAATGTATTACTTGAAAAAGTCACATACAGCTTGCATTGCCTGAGGGTGAGTACATGTTACTTAAAAAATGTTACATATGTTTGTGATTGGGTGAACGATCCCTTTAACACAATTAACCCTTTAACAAGAGCAATCACACCGGTGTGATCAGTCTTGGCTGGAGCGTATGATTAGAATGTTCTGTGCATCATGTGATTCATTTAATCATTTTCCATTGGCTTAGTCTCGTGGTGTTCAAACTCGATCCTGGAGGGCCGGTGTCCTGGAGAGTTTAGCTCCAACCCTAATCAAACACACCTGAACCAGCTAATCAAGCTCTTACTAGATATACTAGAAACTTCCTGGCAGATGTGTTGAAGCAAGTTGGAGCTGAACGCTCCAGGACACCGGCCCTCCAGGACCGAATTTGGATACCCCTGGTTTAATCCCTTATTTATCAGGGGTCGCAATAGCAGAATGAACCACCAACTATTCTGACATATGTTTTATGCAGTGGATGCCCTTCTAGCCACAACACAATACTAAGAATGTATCATGTAATCAGCTGCTAAATTTAAATCTGCTTTGCAGCCAAAGATGAGCATGTTGCACAAGCATGCATGTAATGCCATGGAAACTTTATTAAAAATTATGCAGGCGGTATTTAAAATGTAAGCGTGAAAGTGTTAAATTTACATTATTAAGTCATATAAATCATTCCACAAGCATAATAATGATTTTGACGGAAACAAAATGAGCAGAATATGGTCACTAAAGCTCACAGAGGCTCGTGTTTCATGTGGCCAAAGTTACTCCCTGGATTGTGCATTTGTGCAATCAAACCGTCTCTCATATTTACAAACAAACGTCTCTCAGCCGTCTGCCTCGCCCTCCTCAAAGACACACACACTCAGCCCAGTGGCGACGCTGGTCGGTCAGCTATGATGATGTGAGGAGTGCTAACCTTGGCTCCATTTGCAGGGCAAAGGAAGTGCAGGCTCAGCACACTGTTGACAGCCATCAATTGAGGAAGAGCTGATGGGAAGCGATAGGCCGGGCAAATGGAGTCTGAGCTGCAGAGACATCTCTGACACAAATTTTCTGCGTCAGGCCCCCTGCGCCATCAGCTGAGCGCAGTCAGCTCAGGCAAGACAAGGGCCAAATCAGAAGAGAGCTAGATAAATGTCTCTCTGTCTCTTCCTCTAGGTGCAATGCATAAGGAGAAAATAGCCGGGTAAATTTCACGAAAACAATGAAATTGACTGCATGGCAGTTAGGCAAGTTTCCTTTACTCAGTGCTGATTCTTACTATAATCTCATTAACTGTGGCCACTGTGTGCTCCTATATTACAATTTAGAATATAACTGTCAGACTGGATGTTCCAAACTATCTAAAATAGTAGTATAACTAAACTAATTTACAATGTAATTAATATTAATAACAATAATAATAATAATAATAATAATAATAATAATTATTATTATTATTATAATAATAATAATAATAATAATTATTATTATTATTATTATTATTATTATTATTATTATTATTATTATTATAACAATGGTAATAAATAATTTAACAATAATAATAATGGTTTTTTTTCTTGATTTTAATTGTCATTAAACTGTTATTAACATGTATTTTTCGCAATTTTAGCTATGGACAGTACCATATATATATATGGAACTGTCCATAGCTAAAATTGTGAAAAATACATGTTAATAACAGTTTAATGACAATTAAAATTAAGAAAAAAAAACATTATTGTTATTATTATTGTTAAATTATTTATTTCTATATTTATTTATGCATTAGGTTATTTATTTGACTGTCTAGTGTCTATAATTTGTTTATCTTTTCCCTGCAGTTCAAGCTGTGTACCATTAGTGTGGGTGTGTGTGACCAAATTCACTATACCCCTTAGCCTATTAATAAAGGCCAGTCACACAAAATAATTTGAATCAGTTTCCAAAGTCAGGAACGTGAAATTTTAGGTTAGTCAACAAAATAAAAAATAAAAAAAATTAAATAAATAATAGCACTCCTCCTCATATACAGGACTGGCCAGCCAAGTCACCAGACATGAACATTATTAAGCATGTCTGGGGTAAGATGAAGGAGGCATTGAAGATGAATCCTAAAAATCTCGACGAACTCAGGGAGTCCTGCAAGAATGCTTTCTTTGCCATTTCAAATGACTTTATTAATACATTATTACAGAGATGTATGGATGCAGTCCTCCAGCCTCATGGGAGTCATACCCAATATCGATTATTTTTCAACTGCACCATGACTTTATATTTTATACTGTACCTTATTTCTGTTAAGTGACAAGACTTTTTTGTCTAAGCAATGTCAGACCTCACTGTCCTAAAAAATATTTAAAAAATCAAGGTATGATCATATTTAATTTGGTAAAATAAGCGTAATCTAGAAGCCGTTGCCTTTTATTTAAGCCACCTCTGATAGTAAATGATCAACTAGAAGTCAAGTTATTATTTGCTGTTCCTAAAACTTGGTTAGGCGACAAGACTTGTCAGGTAGTGTAACACTCACACTTCTTGTTTATATAGGCAAACAGCACCTTAAATATGAACCTATTAATAAATAAATGCTGATGTATTTTTCTTTAGACTTCTTATTTACATTTTCATTGAAATGTTTACTGTTTTCATATAAACACTGAGTTTCAACACGCAAAACCTTGCAAATGTAGCTGGTTATATAATCCATAATAGATGAATACTCTTAACGATGACACATCTGAAGTGAAACCGACAAACATCCTTTTCCTTAATGCCATCTGTCTGTGTCACAGCCACATTCTGATTTAGTAATGGCATGTGGCCAAGCAAAACCTAAGAATGTGGATCATTTTCCAAAATAAAATACGAAAGCTATCAAAACATGTAACAAAGATCTGTTTTTGTGCTAATGGACAGCACTGCATTTGACCTTTCATGATAACAACACCTCCGGTTTTCCAGGATGACCTCCAAAATGAGGGAGATCATCACGATGGGGCATCTCTGAACAGAATACGGGCATTATAACACATCCGAAGTCTATTTTGAGTTAGTGTTTTGTGCAAATAACTTTCAAAAGACCTCATACGCCGGTGTACTGGTGATGATTCACTGGTATCGGTGGTGCATTTTGATAGGCTAAAACGGCTTGCCCCCAAAGCATAATGACTGATAGAGTTTTCAAGCGTAGGTGACAACAGATTCAGATGTCAATAAATCCTGCCTTGAGGGGGGTCTTGTCTTGTGTTCAGGCATTTGAAAAGCGAGTCTCTCCAGATAGACTACACAGGCACTGTCAATCCCCCCAATTCTTTTCATGGCCTGCCAAGCACAGAGCCTTCATCCACTCAATGGATTAGCCCTTCTCTCATCCTCACGCTATGTCCATATGGCACTAAACATGGAAAATGAGTGCTGACAGACTCAAAATGATTGTCAATTAAGGTGGTCAAAAAGAAGATTCCTATTTATTTATCAGGAGCATTGTAATATATCTACAGTGTAGACTGTCTTGTTTGTGCTTTGGAGTGCAACGGGGAAACGTGTGACCAATGTTATTGCAGAAATGACCAAGAGTGGCAGTAAAAGATTTTTTTTCTCTCTTCTTTTCACAAAAAGGAACGGATTATTGATAAACAAAGACTTCTAGACTTAACACAGGTGATTTCTTAAACAATTACACGATCTGAATTGTAAATACTTTTGCTAAGCTGCATTTTGAAACACTCTCATGATTTCTAATATGGGGTGCAAAAATAAATTAATAAAGATAGATCAAGTAGTGTTGCTTTATTTCTGTGTCACCTTTCCTAAACAATTTTATCACGAGCATCTAAATTGTAGTGCTTTTGCCTTGGTCATGTACAGTACTAGCAATAGCATGTTAAAGCTGCTATTGATGTTTACAGTGAAAGAAAAATAATAATTTTTAAATAAACATTTTTTTTTTAAGTAAATGTAAAAAAAAAAAAAAAAAAAAAAAAAACACTGTCTAAAGCTACAACATTTTGTTCATTAGTTATCATATTCCATATTTCATGACTCACAGGTTTAAAACAAATGCTGGATAAGTTGGCGGTTCATTCCGCTGTGGCGACCCCGGATTAATAAAGGGACTAAGCCGAAAAGAAAATGAATGAATGAATGAATGAACAAAGGGAGCCGTTTACATTGCATCACCAAGGCAACTACTGATGTGCTTTGTGTAATGTTTCGATAAGCTTTGTTGCAGCACGACAGTGGAAAATGAAACTGTATCCGTGCTGTATGGCCCAGTTTGGCACGGAATGGAAAGGTTCAGCATAAAGAACGGTTCAGCACGATAGCGGAAAAGCGGCTAAAGTCTACCCCAACCATCACAGTTATGTAATAATAGTAATTATACAGAGTAATCAGTGGTGGGAGTAACGAATTACAACTACTCACGTTACTGTAATTAAGTACATTTTTTGAGTATTTGTACTTTCATGAGTATAATTTTAAGGCTGTAATTTTACTTGTACTTGAGTACAAATTAAGCTGAGTAATCTACTTCGTTACTTTCAAAATGATAGTTCGTTACAGAGTACTGTAATATAATTAATATTTCAACCACTGACTTCGGTAGCCAATAAACAAATCTCATCTTAACGGACCAATGAAAAGCCTGGTACATTATTTGAACCAAAAAACAAGTTCAGGCTACAGCAGATTTACGTGAGCTGACCGTCATCATACAGTCACAAAGTTATCGGCTGACATATGGAGATTCAAGACAGCAATAATGAATCTGAAAAACACAGAAATGAGGAAGAAATAGCAGAGGATGAATGCCCATGGCCACACCCGGAGGAGCTGTTCATCCACAGGTACACAGGGAAGAAAGGGGGCAGCTGTGCTGATGCAGTGTGAATGGCTATGTTATCATCTAAAAATGCTAATAAATTTATGCCCAAAACTGGAATAGTGCATAAAAGACGTGCGAATAAAGCAGCGTTTCCGTCCAACAAGTCGAAGAGAACAAAATCGCCACTTTCTGATTAACTGGCGCCAAATGTCAAAAGTAAAGGAGAAGTTTCGTGAATATATTCATTTATTAAATGACTTGCACTCAGAAGACAAACCTGACACGCAGTGAACGCGCGCTGGCGTTTGAAGAAGGCGCGAGACACGGAGCAAAGACGCTCATGACAATTCTGGAGGTAATTAATATTATAATAACACTAATACTGAAATGGTTAAGGCGTTTTGACCAAAACATGACCAAAACAACACTTTAGATATTTTAAAATGTGCTCAGCCTGCTGGTTTGTCCATTCACTCACATTTTCAAAATATATGCTCATCACGGCGTTTCCATCAACTGTTTTTTATGTGCATATCCAAAAAGCGCATAAAATAAGTGGATGAACCCTGCCCTCTGCTGTGCCATCCGGCAGGGTTTCCGCGGGGTCTTAAAGTCTAACATTTAAAAATATAGATTTTTGGCCTTAAAAAGTCCTAAATTTGCTGTTCTAGGTCTTAAATATTTTTGCACAGGTTTTTTTTTTCTGATGTCCATGTAACGCTACATCTAATGCTCATTTAAATTATTTTTTGTTGTTGCTTGGTTTTCGTGGTGTTGTAGTTCTTTGTTTCACTAGTCCTAAAGTAATTTGCGGTATTAAAACTACAAATGAGACCAACATGCAATAGCCAATCAGCTTTCTGTTACTGAGCCCAGTTCGCGAGCGAATGTGACGTCATCGCTGTTTGTGGAGGTTTCGCTTTGGGCGCGTGCCACATAATTTCGGCGCCGCGTTTGATTTGAGTTGAATATGAAACACTTTGAAAAGATTTTGTCTGAAACAGGTACGACTGTACAGACATCTTAACGATCCGACCATGCGTGATCATCATAGAGATAACCAGACTACCAGTAATTCTTGGCTAGAAATTGCAACAGCCATGGAGAGGAAAGTGTTTTGTTAAAAAGTTTTTAGAATTTAGGTTAAAAGGATTGTTGGACCGTTATTCCCTTTTTAGCTTAAAAGTAGAGGACAGAAACTAGCCAGGCAGTAATGTGTGAATTGTTGAGTGGGCAAAATAAAGAAAAAAAAGGTCGCCACAGCGGAATGAACCGCCAACTTATCCAGCATGTTTTCCGCAGCAGATGCCCTTCCAGCTGTAACCCACACACACTCATTCACAAATACGGACAATTTAGCTTACCCAATTCACCTAAAGCGCCTGTGTTTGGACTGTGGGGGAAACCGGAGCACCCGGAGGAAACCCACACCAACACGGGGAGAACATGCAAACTCCACACAGAAACACCAACTGACCCAGCCGAGACTCGAACCAGTGACCTTGCTGTGAGGTGAGAGTGCTACCCACAGTGCTACCCCGTAGCCCAACTTTGTAATCATTATAATAAATATAAAATATAATAAAGGCGCCACGGTGGCGTAGTGAGTAGCACGTTCGCCTCACAGCAAGAAGGTCGCTGGTTCGATCCATGGCTGGGCCAGTTGGCATTTCTGTGTGGAGTTTGCATGTTCTCCCTGTGGTTGCGTAGGTTTCCTCCGGGTGCTCCAGTTTCCCCCACAGTCCAAAGATATGCGGTACAGGTGAATTGGGTAAGCTAAATTGTCCATAGTGTATGTGTGTGATTGAGAATGTATGGATGTGTTTCCCAGAGATGGGTTGCAGCTGGAAGGGCATCCCCTGCATAAAACAAATGCTGGATAAGTTGGCGGTTCATTCCGCTGTGGCGACCCCGGATTAATAAAGGGACTAAGCCGAAGAGAAAATGAATGAATAAAATATAATAAATAATTTGTTTTAAAATCCGGAAACTTTCTACTTCTGTTTATTCGTTTGACTTTAAGGTGTCTGTTTCGCGAGGTACGCGCAGTCAGCGGAGGTGCGTGATGCGGCGCCAGGCAAAAGTATCAATTATTCTTAAGATGTAGTTCAATAGTGCATCTAACCTCTCTTTAGTACTGTTCAATTTAAATAATTTTATTTTACCACAAATTTTGTGGCTTTGCATTTTCTCTTGCGTGTTTTTGATATTGTAATGTAGGTCTTAAATTTAATGCTTAATGGTCTTAAAAAGGTCTTTAAAAGTCTTAAGTCTGACATGATATCTGCAGAAACCCTGCTGTCTGTTATGCCATGACACTGGGATAAGTTAATACTGTTTATAAAGTTACAAAAGTGTTTTATAAAACACAATAGTAAGAAGACTTACAACAATTTTGTGACGTTTATATATATATATATATATATATATATATATATATATATATATATATGTATGTGTATATTTATAATGTTTAGAAAAAAGTAATTTGTAATTTGTACTCTGAGTAGTTTTTATGAAGTGTAATTTGTACTTTTACTTAAGTACTTTTTAACACCAGTACTTTTACTTGTAATTGAGTAAAATTTCAGCAATGTAACAGTACTTGTAATTGAGTACAAATTTTTTGTACTCTTTCCACCACTGAGAGTAATATTCATTTTATTTATTACATGACCCACTAAATTGTATTTTATTACTTCCTACCCCCACCGCAACCCTAAACCGCGGCTTTTTCACTTTTACCAGTTTGTCCAGTTAGCTCACCATGTATGTCAACGGCCTTGAGAAGCAGAGAGGAGTTGACTACCACAGGGTTCAACTCTGGTGAAGAATGGTTCCAGAAAGTGGGTACGACAAAAACAGAAGCCAAAAAATAAAATAAACAAGTAAATAACAGGGTGAGAATGTGGTGAAATGTGGTGAAAATCTGGAGAGGGCTTTTCTTTTTCTGGATTGCTTTTTAAAACTGCCAGTTGGGTTCAGGGAAGTGGGTGGGCGGGTTTATCGGTGCTTTTGAAAACACTTTTGGTTGGGTTTAGGGAAGGAGGAGAGTGGGTCAGTTGATCAGTCAGTCAGTTAGACAGTCGACATTGGCTTCTGGTGGATTTACGTGAGAACAGCAGGTGCGAAGGGTACTAGCAAGAAAAAATTGAGATCTCAAAAAAATAATACGCAGGAGCCTCTGATGGATTCGCGAAAACAAAATTCGGATGTATTTCGCTATCTCAGAAAATGTATATAGTGGTACATTTTCGAAATGAGCCTGGGTTGTTTTCATTCCACTCTTTGTCTTGCATGTCTAACCACAAAACCCATTTTGTGTAAACCAACTCCTCTTAAACTGCTGTTTATCAATTAATTTAATGTTAATTGCTATTTAACTGTACATAAAATGCAGTTATAGTTGAAATATATTCCACTTTGTCACCATCTCAGATCACAGAGGATTTGGTAATTGCCTTATCCACACAATGCTGCCTTAGAATTTAGCCAAAACAAGGTGTCTTTTGTAACAGTCTTTGCGCTGGGAGTGCATACGCCTGATGTCTAAATAGAATCCTTAGAGCTCAGTATATGAAACGAGGCAGCATTACATTACATTGGCAGGCAGATCAAAACAGATGCAACTGTGGGTGTCATCCGAGGTTCAGCATTTTTGTGCAACAATGTTTTCGAGATTTAGTCCCTATAACTGATAGATGAAAATTTCACTACGCAGCTTAGACTGACAATGATGTAAAATAAACAAATAAATAAACCATAAAGAACAGCATGAGTAGATGAGTCATAGCAGGGAAGTCTCGGATTAGTCTTGAAACTCAACCTCCACGTAGAGATCTATCAGATTGGATGTACAGGGGGTAAAGAGAACCATTGTCCACACTGTCCATTTTCCTGAAGCCATGATGTGAAGTGTGACATGACAGAGAGAGAGCGACAGCATAAGGGTGATATGGGGGTGGGAAGTGGGAAGATAGAAGGAGAGCCAAAGGCAGACATTATAATACCTCCTCTGCACCCAATTAAAGGCAAATGACACTGTGGTCTGCCAACCTGCATAAGCATCCCTGAGCAAATATTTCACTTGACTGGCCCACAGCTCTGATAAAATCACTCTGATGAGCCTTGTTCTGCACAAAATCATATGGAAGTCTCATTTCAAATCATGCTGCCAGATTATGTGTACTTACACAACAACATTTGGCAACTGTCCACATCTTTCACACAAACACATATTTCACACATACAAAAACATTCAAGTAGCTAAGATTTGCTTTCTTTGCCTAGTGAGAGCTGCCTTCAAATAATGCGGCTTCATCCTTCTTGATATATTCAATCACCAGATGCTGGAAAAGCACTGGTGTACTGCAGGGTTCAGTGCTGGGCCCGATATAGTTTCACTATATACAACAGGGATGTACCTACATACAATTACCTACAAGGACTAGCTTGTACACAGGCAAACGAGGCTCTGAAAACGTAGCCCTATATGCATTTATGGAGAGCATCAAATATGTCCCAGGAGCAGTGGTGTAAAGTAACTAATAACAAATACTCAAACTACTGTAATTGAGTAGTTTTTCACAGGAATTGTAATTTACTGAGTAGTTTTTTAAAAAATGTGTACTTTTACTTTCCCTTGAGTACATGTTTAGTGCAGTATCGGTACTTTTACTCCACTACTTTCCTTCAACCTGCAGTCACTACTTTATTTCTTTCTTGTCTATAGTCATTGTCTAAAGTAGAAAAATCAGTCCTGTGATTCCTGTCCAATTAAATCACACATAAATTGCATCGTACTGAACAACCTCAAGACATGGGCACTTAATAAATGCAGCAAACCTTTTGGAAACATTCAAAATGTCCAAGAAGATGTCCAAAATCTGTACACGCAATGATCCAGAGACTGTTTATAGACTGCATGCCACTGAAAATGATGGATGTCGACTGTATGATGACTGAAATCACCAAACAGCCTTAAACAATCACTAAATAAAAAAATAAAGAATGGAAGGAAGGGCCAAATAAAAGGAAGGACCAAACAAGGAATGGAAGGAAGGATCAAATAAATGAAATAAAAACCAAATAAATGAAGGAAGGATTCAAGGAAGGACTGAACAAACTAAGGAAGAAGGAACGAACAAAGAACCTAATGAAGGAAGGAACAAAAATATGAAAGAAAGAATGAGCGAACAAATGAAGGGAGGAAAGAAGGAAGGACCAAACGAATGAAGGAAGAATTCAAAGAAGGACTGAACAAACTAAGGAAGGAAGGAAGGAATGATCAAACGAATGAAGGAACAAAAGTACCTAATGTAGGAAGGAACAAAAATATGAACGAACAAGCGAACAAAGGAAGGAGGGAACAAACGAATGAATGAAGGAAGGAGAGAACAAACACATAATTGAAGGAAGGTTGAAAGGAATGAACGAAAATAGAAAGATCCCTAAATACACTACGTGTTGTTTGTGCAGGGATGTGTAAACGTAACATTCTGTAAACGCATCAACTTTTCTACAGTGTAATACTCACTACACACTACTCTTGAGTACTTTTAAAAGGTCTACTTTTTACTCATAATTTGAGTAATATTTACTACAGATACTTTTACTCTACTTGCACTACATTTTTGGGCAAGTAATGGTACTTTTACTTGAGTATGATTTTTCAGTACTCTTTCCACCACTGCCCAGGAGCTACATTTTTTTTTTTTTTTTTTGCAGTTTTTGTTTTTGCAGTTTTTGTTTTTGCAAATTCATCAGAGGTCGTTGTGTATGTTTTTTGAGATCTCAAATTTCTCTCACGAGTGCCATTCGCGCCTACTCTTCTCGTGAGGCTAGTGCTGCCTTGTTAAGTGAATTTTGTCTGCGACTGTTTGTCAATTGCGTGCAAATACAGGGTGCTTTAACGGCCAGACGTTTGTTTGGGAACCTGTCTCGTATGCCCACTAAGCACGGTTCGTCTATCATTTGTGAATGCCCCAATCGCGCTCGTATTCGAGCCAAATTAATCGCTCCGAGATGGCCTGGATGAGGTGATCTCGGCTGAATTGAAGCGAACTAGAGTGGATTGATTTTAGTGAGAAAACAAAACAATCCAACGAACCAGGTTATATATTATGGTTGTGTAATAGCCATATGAAGAGGGATTTATGAGTAGGGCGGGATTTCATGTTGAATATGAAAGTGAAAGCATGCTAAAATATTACCGAGAGCTGTTTACCTATTAGGAAAATTGAGCGAAATTACCATCTGATCGTTTTTTCATATTTTAATCTTATAATATTTTGTATTAGGCCTGTTGTTTTGTTCATTTCTGCACTGACACCTCGAAAGAAAAAAAAAAGAAAAAATATATATATATGTACTAATATCAAAGGCCATAATAGATTCAAACGTAAGCTAATATGATTGTTTTGATGGATCAAGCAAGAACAAGAAGTGAAATGCACTTTAATACTAGGTGTACAAATAAATGAACAATAAAAACATTGACTGCGGTATAGACGGATGTAATGAGCCCGTTTCTAAAACTAGGCATTTTGACGAGTTTTAAACAAATGAAAACATAAAATTGTTGTAGTTTTCAACTAAACCACACACTAAAAAATTCACTTTAATTAATCTAATCAGTGTTGTGTTTAAATTAAATTTATTTATTGATTGAAATATATATCTTCAGTAAGGTAAAGGTTCCATTCATGAAACTCACCTCAGTCTCTGTCATTTGTTGTCATTACTCTAATATTAGTTTAAATCAATTTAAGTGAATATATCCACATTTAAGAGGGGGTGCAATTTACGGCGGTGTGCGTTTCTTTGCACAACACCGCTTCATCTGTTATTTCTCTCTATAATTTAAGTCTATAATGCATAATTCTAGCCAACGTTTTTTAAATAGATTGATTAATTCAATAGAATAAATGAATGAATAAAAAGCGTATATATACAATTATGTCTGGTTTTTGACACATTAATTACAATATGTGGCTAAGACACAGCTATTATACTTTTTTTTGGTGGGGCCAGTGTAAATTTTGGCAGGGCAAGTAAAAATTTGAACCACTAGCCCGATCTGGCCTGTAGAAAAAATTCTTAGCGTTGAACCCTGATCAGGTCTCTATCTAACGACTCTTCGGTCTTAAGAATCTATCAGGTAATGTGTCACAGCATCAGTACACTACTTCAATCTTTCGCTTTCACTTACTTGATACTGTTGGTTGGTTCCTATTGCTTGTGCACACTTTTTACCAACCAAATTTGTCGACACCATTTTAACGACATAGATCACTCTGCCTATTCACGCCAGTGTCCCGCGGAAAAAGTGATTGACAGGTGGTAATTTGTGTGTAACTTATCTTTATTTATTATTTGGTTATGAGTAAAATAAAGACCATGCGGGTCAGGTAGTTGAAACAGTAAGCTACAAATAATTAATTCACCACTGCCTATGACAACAATGCTATCATCTATCGCGATGTTTCACATTAGACATCATATGATGCCAAATTGGTCGACATCGCCCAACATGTGCAAGTTAAAGCAAAGTCACGGTTAACTATTACATGACTGACCTATAACATTACACATGGCACAAAATTGTCACGAATGGTTATCACAAAAAAACAAGGCAAAGATCCAAGTGCAGCAAAACACATTTAATGTAAAACAATGAAGACAAAATGACAAAGGGATAGGCAAAGTACCAAAACTGACAAAAACGTGAAGTGCAAAAATTAAGCACAAGAGTAAATCAAGCAAATACAAAAGCAGGAATTGAAAAATATAGTGATGACACTTAACAAAGTGAACAAACAAACCAGACGCGATGAACCAGACCACAAATAAAGCAGGACAGAACTAACATAACATTGCAAATCCAAACGCAAACTAAACACAACATAACAGGGCTTATAAAAAACAAAAACTAGTTAGACAATGAGACACAGCTGGAAATGAGGAGTGAACACATGACTACGAAACAAAACACAAAAACGCAAACTAAAGCTTGTGCCCTAGAAGACCACCAGAGGGCACTGCAGCAGGTGTGACACAAAATAATTAAAGACCAATCAGAAATGTGATGATCTTTTTTTGCACTATAACCGTTTAATGACGTCATGTTCCGGGAAAACTGAAATTGTTTGGCGGACGTCAGTCACGGTGACTTTTATTTCCTGGTTTTATACTGGGAATTAGTGCTGCACGATTAATCATATCGCAATCACGATATCAGCCTATGCAATTACATTAGAGCAAATCTTGCGATTATATTAAATAAACAAATGCATTGGTGGATGTAAGACATTCATTCTAAGAGCTTCATGACCATTAGAGGATGACAATTTTTCAGGAATCACACAGGTCACGGGATTCCTGTGGGATGGGAGTTTTCTTTGCTTTTAATCACGGGATTGGGACAGTACAGGTTTAAATAGTTAACGGGAGCAGACGGGAGCGGGAATCAACTAATAAGGAGATGACAAAAAAGAAAGAAAATGCACTGCCATTTTTGTAGTTTCCTTTTAATATGATTACAATGTAAGGCAATTAAAAAAGAACTACACGACCCAGAAGCCATCAGGGCTGGAAGGAGCTAACGTCCGCGGAGTAATTTATGTGGTGAAAAATTATTTGCAGCGGTAAGTCAGAACTAATGATGTCCGTTAATGAACAGAACTACTCGGGAAGTCCGAAATATTAATGAAGTTCATGAGAGTAAACTGTGACGGTGATAGCACGTCGTATGCTGCTTGTAAAACATGCATAATCTTAGTCAAGTACACAGTGATTCAGGGACGAGCGGTCTGAAAAGGGACACTCGCAAGGCAAGTTCAGGAAAGAATCAACCGAACACCTTTCGTCGGAAAAATTGTAGTCTCCTCTGACCGACAAAATTGCTATATACATATATATATAAAACAATGATACAAAGTGATACATATAAAATATTGTTATATTTCATTTAATAATTGCAAGTATATGAAAATAAGTTTACATTAAGGCAGATATTTATTTTGTAAAAAATTATTTATTTTGAAACTATTTCAAGTTTAACAAACGCACACTTCAGCATCATTACTAATGTGTGTGTGTATTTGTCTTAAAAACCCATCAAGTTGACTTACAATACCATTTATAATCGCAATCGCATATCGCAATATTGACCTCAATAATCGCAATATGACAATTTTCCCAAATCCTGCAGCCCTACTGGGAATGATTAATTTACAAATTAAGCACTGACTGTGAGTATGAGCCACTGGACAAACTGCTAACAGAAGGAAAGCCGCCCATACAGAGGTAAGCGATCAGCTGCTATTGCGAAAAGGAATGGTATCATACAACACCGTAGCGTTCATTTTAAAGTCGAAATGCAAACATATGCACTTCTGGCTACAAAACTCATGATCTCCAGAAATGTATATAGAGCTGTGTTTTCATGAGCCTATGTTGCATGCAGAATATAGACAAGTAGAAGCACGCAAACATGCAAGCAAGAAGCTTGACTTGTTAATATGTACATACTGTACTGGAACATCCTCAGTGTCATTTCTCACAGCCCCCCTTGCAATTGTACTGCGATCACAATTACATGGTTTGGTTACCCCTTTACAACCTGCAGATCAATCATTTTCTGGTCTTGCAGATTCACCAGACCGTGCATACATCTGAATATGCTGCACAGCTCCTGCTCCAGGCACCTGGCATCTTGAGAGAAGACTATTACAACGCTCTGTTGGCCTTCATGCTAGCACAATTAAGCTAGGTAATCGAGAGCATCAGGTCTGCAATAAAATTAAACCACAGTATTCACGTAAAGATATAGTCTCATTCTGTATTTACTTTGCTCCATCACAATTCTTGTAACATTAGTATTATTGTTACTTTGGATTTTGTTTTGTTGTTTCTGTTTTTTTTTTTATCATTTATTGTTTTAATGTTGGGTGACAGGGTGGCTCAGTGGTTAGCACAGTCGCCTCACAGCAAGAAGATCGCTGGTTTAACACCCGGCTAGGTCAGTTGGCATTTCTGTGTGGAGTTTGCATGTTCTCCCTGTGTTCGTGTGGGTTTTCTCAGGGTGTTCTGGTTTGCCCCACAGTCAAAAGACATGCGCTGCAGGTGAATTGCATGAACTAAATTGGCCATAGTGTATGAGTATGTATGTGTTTCAATGAGTATGTATGGGTGTTTTCCAATACTGGGTTGCGGTTGGAAGAGCATCGACTGCGTTAAACATATACTGAAATAGTTGGCAGTTCATTCCGCTGTGGCGACCTCCGAAACAGAGACTAAGACAAAGTAAAATTAATGTTTTAATGTTCAAAACCATATGCAGCCGAGCTCTTTAGTAAGACAGGGTACAGAGACCAACATTGTGTTACGCAACTTCATGCTTCCATCTTCAATACATGACTGGTAATGAATGCAAACTGTTGTCCCAGGAGGGGTAAGTATATTAAATTATAATCTAATTCCTTTCCATGCTGTTTCTTTTAATTATAAGTCAAATGCTGACACAATGTCGGAGGCCTCTGTCTTTAATACTGAAAATCTTATCACAACAGACAGCAATATGGCACTGTAGTATGATTGGTGCTGATTATATTTTTAAGGTTCTTTTGGCTAATACATGTAGACATGGCTAGAAACATGCTGCTGCCACTGAAAGCAGGGTATTATGACATTTATAATATTACTAGAATTAAATAATTTCATTTAAGCGGTAGGTTATTATATTGTTGGAGATTAACCACAACTTGATAAACTGACTGACACACACAAACACATCCCAGTGGGGACTCTTATAGACTTAAAGGGGTCGTCCACATTGATATCCTATTTTGTGCTGTGTAAACAAACAACATCTCCGAACATAATATGCTCAAAGTTTAATGTGAAGGGAGACATTGGCTTTAACAGAGTTAGCTTAGCAAAGCATACAGCGAACGAATTTGGGGACTACAAAAAAATACATCTGGGTTAATGATGTCATAAATGCTTCAGGTTATGCATATTCACCATGTGCATACACCCTGCGTAGCGAAGGGATGTGGCCAGAGGCGTTGTAATGTTATAGCAAAGAAAGCTAAAATGCTGTGCAAACGCTGCTATTTCCCCTGAGCTTCATCTGTTTCTGTGTTTGGGCTTCCAAATGACATGACACAAAGAGAGAAGTGCTTACAATTTAATTTTAATTATTTTTCAGAGAATTATTAAAAAAACATACAGCTCTAGCATTTGACTAGGCATGGGACAATAACCGCATTCAAGGTATACCGCGGGTTTGGAAAAGTCAAGGTTTTCATACCGCCAAAATTTTCTGCTATACCGTTCTTAGTTATGTGTGAGATTTTTTATTTACATTATTTTCTTTAGTTTTTTAGGTGTAAATTGTAAAGAAATCTGTATTTTTTAAACAAATGAAGACCACAGACGTCAATGATTTACTTGAATTATTTAGCCTGACATGTTTACTGCCCTAATATATTTTAAATGTTTCTCAAAATAAAATATATTGTGTTCAAAGGGGAAAAAGGTTTTGTTTTTTAGCCAAACATTTAAAAAGAATATATTTTAGAGCAGTAAAACACAATACCGTCATAACGTGAAACCGTGATATTCAACTGACGAAGCTGTGGATTGTGAGCCACAAACTGTAAGTGTTTGTATTTGTTAAAATTGATCAACTACAGGCACAGTTTCTAGCATTAATGGTATGTTGTAGCGAGGATGTAAACAAGGATGTAAACAACTGGAAATGTTGTTTGGCACCGCTAACAATTTAGCTACAAATTCATATTTATCAGTCAAATCGCTGTAAACAACTACAATCTTCAGCAGCGCTGCAGCGTCTCTATGCGGCTGCTTTCCCTGCGTTCTACATCTCAAATAATGAACTCATAAAGATATGTGAACGTTTCATATTACTTACACATGCTTATTCTGAATATATGTAAAAGACACTTATCAGATGTTATTTTAGAGAGCAGGCGTGAGGCTTAGCTGTGTGCTCTTCGTTTTCTGTCAGATTCAGCTACTGTTTACACAGGGCTAAAGCATGTGCTTGAAGGGGCTTGACGTGGAGCCAATCCACAAATCACAACACATTATGTTAGCTGACCAACCAGAGCCTCTTGAGAGCTGGCCTTTCAGAGGAACAAGAAAATATGACAGTCATTTTTTATGTTAGCTGAGTAGCTGTATATAATCAAAGTATGATCAGAATCAGATTCAGTTTTATAGCCAAGTGTGCTTCACACACAAGGATACATGAATTGTGATTTTCTCCAAGTGAAGCATGAGAACACATTGCTCTTATAAACACAAACAAGCCTTAAAAATACACTGTGGACCACCCCTTTAAAGCAGTGTCTACTAAACAAACCGTATATTCTCTCCCCCCACCACAAACCTACACCTAAACCCTACCCTCACAGGAAACAACATACATTTTTTCACAAAATACCAAGCATGTTTACCCATGGGAACCTCAATTTTGGTCCCCTCAGTGACAAGTCCCCAAGAGTCTGTGTGCATTGCCGACCGGCATAAAAACACAAGAATAAACACACACACACACACATATACTTGTATATATGGTTTACTCTATAGACATAATGTATTTTATACTATAAAAACGCTTATTTTATGGCCTTACCCCACCTTTACACTTAATCCCAACCCTCGCAGGAAATGTTGTAAATGTCAAAAGACCTCATTAAGTCTGATCTTTAAGCATTTTGAACTACAAGGACACAAGACATGTCCTCATAAACTGCCATAATAGAGTACAACTAGGTCATACTCATGCCATTATACAATTTTGTGTCCTTGTAAACCACACACACACACATACATACACACAAGCTATGTATCTCCCTCCTTTCAGAGATGTCTCCACAACCACACTACTCCAAAAATAAAAGTTTAATATTGAAATAAAGTCACATTACTGTTGCAAATAATGACCATGACACAGGCAGGTGGTACAGTATGGTTCAACCTGTTCCAAAGCAGAGCTGCAATAAATAATTTTTTTGTGTTTGAACAAGTGCTGCAGTGTCTTTACACAAGAAACACTACTATATCCATAAATCCATTCGTTTTATGCATTTAAGGACCAGTGACAGAGCGATATATACAGTGATATACACACATATATACACACCTGTCTAACTGCTTATTAACACAAATTTCTAATCAGCCTTTCACACGAAAGAAACTCAATGCATTTAGGTATGTAGACATGGTCAAGATGCAGTTCAAACCGAGCATCAGAATGGAAAAGAAGGGTGATTTAAGCGACTTTGAACGTGGCATGGTTGTTGGTGCCAGACAGGCTAGTCTGAGTATTTCAGAAACTGCTGATCTACTGGGATTTTCACGCACAACCATCTCTTGTGTTTACAGAGAATTGTTCAAAAAAGAGAAAATATCCAGTGAGCGGCAGTTCTGTGGACGCAAATGCCTTGTTGATGCCAGAGGACAGAGGAGAATGGCCAAACTGGTTCGAGCTGATATACAGGCAACAGTAACTCGAATAACTACTTGTTACAACCGAGGTATGCAGAAGAACATCTCTGAAAGCAAAACAAGTTGAACCTTGAAGCGGATGGGCTACAACAGCAGAAGATCACACCGGGTGTCACTCTTTTCAGCTAAGAACAGGAAACTGAGGCTGCAATTCTCACAGGCTCACCAAAATTGGACAATAGAAGATTGGACAAACGTTGCCTGGTCTGATGAGTCTAGATTTCTGCTGCGACATTCAGATGGTAGGGTCAGAATTTGGCGTCAACAACATGAAAGCATGGTTTCATCCTGCCTTGTATCAACGGATCAATTGGTATATATAAATATATTACTTTTAATGTATTTTATTTCAATAAAATGTGTACAAAAAAATTCTTAGTAGCAACAAAAAAGAAATGTGATCAAGAAAAAAATATTTTACACAATTTGTATGGGGAGATCATTTTGTTTATTTATAAATGATTAAAAACTTGGCAAATGCTGTAAAGGTTTTATTCTTATTACATATTTAAAAATGGTCAATTACAGAAAGCCTTTATTAATGAGTTACTGGCCTGTAAAAGAACGAGGTGCCATAGTTCACCCTGAAACATGCAGTGTGTCAGATTATAGCCTATATCAAGGGTGGGCAACTCCAGTCCTGCGGGCCCACTGTCCAGCAGAGTTCAGTTCAATCCTGAGTGATATATAACCTATGTCAGGAATGGGAAACTTCAGTCCTAGAGGGCCACTGTCCAGCAGAGTTTAACTCCAACCCTAATCAAACACCTGCCTGAAGCTTTCTAGTGCTCTTGTAGACACTGGCTGTATCCAAAATTGCCCACATGCTTAAATAGTGCACTATAAGGAAGGGCAGTTAGTTAAAGGGGTGTCTGAAACCATTATGGACATTCTGATGTGCACTCAATCAATGCAGATTTCTCACAATGCATTTTGATAATGAGTGTATAATCGATGTACACTCAATAGCTTAAGAATACCACCATGGAAAGAACCTATATAAGAATATATGCGCATATATGACACCTATGCAGTATATATGCACATATGCTAATATATTTGCTGCATATATGCGTATATATGTCACATATAGGCAAAATTGAGGTGCATATACTGTATGTGAATATACAGGCCATATACTGTACAGTAGATCTCCTCTATTGCTTCTTTATATCCATATATAAGCCCTATTTGTACATACAAGATATGTATCCTATATAGCATATATCTCACTTTGGCAACTGTCATACATGATGCCTAGCTCATATTTTCTATTATCAAGGTAATAACTAAAAAAAAATGCAAAGAACTTGTATGTGCAAACACTTGAAATTGGTATCACACGTAATTGGCATGTTATGGAATTTCATATATGTCATGTATATTAAAAACCTATATCAAAACCTATATTAAAACATATATGTTTATCTACAGTAGGTTCTTTCCGTGTGGGTACCCATGATGCACTGTGAGAGTTTCCGCACGATATGAATTTTGAACCACAAGATGGTATCTAGTAGATGTTTATGTAACTGTTCAGTTAATTTTTGTATACTTGACAGAAATCAAAATGTTTACTATACTAATAGCTTGCTAAATGTTAAATAACTATCATGGTCTGAGGAAGAAGTTGAAAATCTAATCTGTCTGAACGATATAGCAAAGCATAAAGAAAATGGTATTCTTTTCCAATGCACTTAGTGGTCAAGTTCGTGCACTTATTTTCATTCAATGCGTTCAGTGGACTATATTAGTGGACTAAAGTAGGGTTTAATATCAGATACAACCATTGATTAGCTAGTTCAGGTTTGAACATTACATTTAGGTGCAAAATGTACAACGATGTGTCAAAAACGTCACTCAACACTAAAATCCCCCCCCCCCCCCCCCTTTTTTTTTTAACAGTTAACAATAGATTGCAGAAACTTAGAACATTAGAAAAAATCGATATGTTGTTACAATCTGCATAATACATTTTATAGAAGGGAGAAAGAATAAAAATAAAAACAAAACAAATAAATTAAATAAAGTAAAAAAAAAGCATTAAAAAGGCCAGAGGAGAAATTACAGTTGAAATCAGAATTATTAAACCCCCTTTGATTTTTTCTTTCTTTTTTAAATATTTCCCAAATTATGTTTAACAGAGCAAGGAATTTTTCACAGTATGTCTGATCATATTTTTTCTTCTAGAGAAAGTCTTATTTGTTTTATTTTGGCTAGAATAAAAGCAGTTTTTAATTTTTTTAAAAACCATTTTAAGGTCAAAATTATTAACCCCTTTAAGCTATATTGTTTTCAGTAGTCTATAGAACAAACCATCATTATACAGTAACTTGCCTAATTAACCCAAGCTGCCTAGTAAACCTAATTACTCTAGTTAAGCCTTTAAATGTCACTGTAAGCTGTATAGAAGTTTCTTGAAGAATATCTAGTCAAATATTATTTACTGTCATCATGGCAAAGATAAAATAAATCAGTGATTATAAATGAGTTATTTAAACTGTTATGTTTAGAAATGTGTTGAAAAAATCTTCTCTCTGTAAACAAGGGGTCTAGTAATTCTGACTTCAACTGTATGTGCATATACAGATATAGATCTCCTGTATTGCTTCTTTATATCCACACTGTAAAAAATGAAATCGCCATTTGTTCAGCACATTGTACTTTTTCTGTCATATATTCTAAGAATTGCGAATAACTATTTATTACATAAAAATATATGTTGTGTCATTAATATTCGCTAAAATGTTAGGTCTACATTTTTAACGGAGTTTTCCGGACAAGCGTTTTTGTGTTGAACAGGAATGTTGATATTTAACTAAGCTTGTTTATCTGTTGCTTGTATGAGGGGTGACACAGTGGCGCAGTGGGTAGCACAGTCGCCTCACAGCAAGACGGTTGCTGATTCGAACCCCCGGCTGGGTCAGTTGGCATCCCTGTTCACATGTGTTTCCTCCAGGTGCTCAGGTTTCCCCCACGGTCTAAAGACATGCGGTACAGGTGTCTGAATATGAATGGGTGTTTCCCAGTACTGGGTTGCAGCTGGAATGGCATTCACTGTATAAAACATATGCTGAATAGGTTGACGGTTCATTCCGCTGTGGCGACCTCGGATGAATAAAGGGCCAAAAAAATAAATGAATAAAGTAGTAAGCTTGTGTTTGTCATTTTTAGGTAAAATTATTAAAAACAGGATGCTAACTAATTACTTATTTTGCCAATTTGAAAAACATCATCCACTAAACAAAAAAAAAATAATGAACTGACCCAAAGCAGACCCAAAATGTGACAAGAATATCTTTATTAGTAAAATACAATAATCAACATTGCATGAATAAACTAAATTATTTCAGCTGAACAAAATATTGTTACTGAGAAGAACTAAAAAACAGTTGTAGGGACAACTCAAATTTTTTACTGCATCAAGTTGCCTTGTTTTTTTATGTTTTCTCAACAATTAATTTTTACAGTGCATATAAGCCCTATAACTAGGGCCAGACGGAATCTGCAGACATTTTTTGCTATTTCTGCGCAGAATTTTGTTATAAATCTGCAGATTTATGCAGAATGATTTTGGGAGTTTCATAACTGAAACATTAATATATGAAATAAAAAGTAATACCTTTTTAACTTTTATTTAATGTTTACAATGCAAATCCCTATAGACCCACTTTATTTGGTAAACAAAGCAAGTCTCTCATGTAAAATATTTACTAAAAGACAGAAAATATTACTTTAAAAAAATTTACTGACTGTATTGTAAGTAAATCATATGAATATTTTCATTTTAGTCAATATTATTACTGAAACTAATTTAAAAACTGAATAAATTTACATTTACACACATTTACACAAGTAAATAAACAGAATCAATGATGGGCTAAAAATTTGCAGAAATCTGCGGAATTCTGCGTGCGCAGATTCCGTGTGGCCCTATAACCTATAGCCTACACAGCAACCTTCTTGCTGTGAGACGTTCGTGCTGCTCACAGCGCCATCGTGACACCCTGGAATTGTATTATGGTTCAAAAAAATTCAGCATCATATGATAATTGAATTTGTCATCAACCATTGATATCCCTTCTATTGAGTTTGGGTTGTTTGTTTTATAGGTAGGATCCAAATTAAAAGTGTGTACTCCTTTCAATAATGTTTTTAAACCATTGGGTATGGCATTAATTACTGTGTTTTATTTTTTTTCCTGAGGGTTCAAAATTTAGCTTTTCAGAAAATGTTTTAAAAATGAATGTAACTTACCATTGTCATCTTAAAACTAACTAATACAAAATTGCATTTAAAAAACAGAAAGCAAAGTCTCTTTCTAGCTGTTAAACATATGGACAGAGCCTGGAGTTTTGGGACTGCTTTGATACTTCAGGTCCTGGAGGCCTTGCTATATTTGAGACATATGCCAAGAAATTTTACAGGAGAACATCTGAGCATACAAACAGCAGCAAGGAAATTCCTACATCCATGTCAGGTTTTCAATAGGGATGCTCATCAACTCGCTCAACCAAAGCTGAGAACTTTCCACATGACTACTTTCTACATGAAAGGTTAGCGAAAGCTATTAATATAATATTTATAACGTTTCCTTTATATTCCAGTCTCATTATTGAGCCACACACTCATCACTATCCAAGCTCTATCTGTGAAATGGCGTTACGCAAGTGTCTGTACAGTAGTTGCAATACGCAGTGTAATATTTTTTTTTGGGAATAAATGCTAATGCTAAACTCCTGAAATGATAAACATCTTGTAAAAAAAAGGATCAATGATAGTAGTAGTACCAGAATAACTGTAGAGCTCTACATGTTTTTCAACCCACAAAGCGAAAAATAGATTTCTTGAAGGTGGCCATCTTTGTTTTTGTGTCTTGCTAACAATTCTAATGCATGAACTTCATCTTGCAAAAAATATCAATGACAATAGTATCTATAGATATGGCCTTATAGGTCCCATTTACAGTAATACGTTTTCGTTTTAAAATGCATAAGTTTTGCTACTGTTACACCTTCCGTCCACACTACCCCAGAGTTTTTTGAGTGCCGAAAATGGAGTGTTTTAAAAATGCTGAAAAAGCCGTTTTCATTTTAAAATGCTGCTGCTCTGTGTCAGTGTGGATAAGGGAAAACAGAGACATCTAAAAACGGAGGCGTGGCTGCTGTTCTCTCTGATTGAGGCTTTGCCCTCAACATTAAGTAGCCTACACAAAGTTCAGTCTTGCATCCTTTTCTTCTAAGTTCAGACTTCTCAAGTTTGATATGAAAAACAAAACCATGAGGACATTTCAGAAAATCTTCAAAGGGAACATCGTAGGCTACTTTATAATGTCATTCTCATCATCCTGGCTATGTTGTTTCACTATCTTAACATCATTAAATCATTATATGAGGAACTGCCTATTTTCTTTTTGATATTAACATCTTAATAGACACCAAAAATGTTGAGGCATCGTGTAGCTACGTATTTATATGTTCGTCATCTGCACTGTATGCATATTTATAACAAAACGCAGCCTATAACATAACTGCCTCTTTTAATTTTTATTACAAATACGAAACATACCCTAGTCCAGGCGTGCTCAACCCTGCTCCTGAAGATCGACCTTCTTGCTGAGTTTAGCTCCTAGCCTGATCAAACACACCTGAATTAATTAATCAGGGCCTGAACAGCACTAGATAATTACAGACAGGTGTGTTTGATTTGGGTTGCAACTGAAATCTGCAGGACGGTCGATCTCCAGGAGTAGGGTTGGTCATCCCTGCCCTAGTCTCTTTTGCTGAATATCAGTTTTAATAATCAATGATGGCCATTATAAAAAGTATAACAGACAATAAGTTTATACATTTTAGGAAATATTAAGACCACAGAATTTTTATCTCTGTTATGTGCAGATGATGTTGTTCTGTTGGCTTCATCAAACATGGACCTTCAGCATGCACTGGGGCGGTTTGCTGCCGAGTGTGACGTGGCTGGGATGAGAATCAGCACCTACAAGTCCGAGGCCAATGGTGCTTCACCGGAAAAAGGTGGTTTGCCATCTACAGGTTGGAGGAAAGTTCTTACGCCGGGTGGAGGAGTTTAAGTATCTTGGGGTTTTGTTCACGAGTAAGGGAAGGATGCAACATGAGATTGACAGGCAGATTGGTGCAGTGGCAGCAGTAATGTGATGGATGTATCGGTCAGTTGTGGTCAAGAAGGATCTGAGCTGAAAGCTTTCATTTTACCAGTCAATCTACATTCCTACTCTCACCTATAATTATGAGCTTTGGGTCATGAAAGAAAAAGGACAAGATCTCGGATACAAGTGGCCGAAATGAGTTTCCTTCGCAGGGTGGCAGGGCACACCCTTATGGAGATAGGGAGAGGAGCTGTGACACGCGGGAGGAGCTCGGAGTATAGCCGAATCGAGAGAAGTCAGCTGAAGTGGCTCGGGCATCTGTTTCGGATGCCTCCTGGATGCCTACCTAGGGAGGTGTTCCAGGCATGTCCCACCAGGAGGAGGCCTCGGGGAAGACCCAGGACATGCTGGAGGGACTATGTCTCTCGGCTGGCCTGGGAATGCCTTGGGATCCCACCAGAGGAGCTGGAGGAAGTGTCTGGGGAGAGGGAAGTCTGGGGTTCCCTCCTAAGACTGCTGCCGGCCCCGGAAAAGCGGTAGAAAATGAATGAATGAATGTTTGTTTGAATTAATTAGTGAATTATAGGAAATAAAGGCAAGCAGTCAGTCAAATGTGCAGAATCAGTGTACGTGGTTACATAAATTAAAATATTAACTTATCTTTGTGCTCATCCAAAACACATTACCTGAGAACAAGTAATAGATTCAAAAGACCAATGTCGGGGAATATGCCTTTGATTTAGACAACAAGATCACGTTTAACAAATATAGTGAGATTGGATCCAGCGGTAGATCCTTGATGAACCATCTGACGTGCTCAGCTCTCACCTAGGTTTTATGCTCAAAGCACCCTCTGACTGCCTGGAGCTCAGATGTGTGAATACGCCACAGTGAAATGCTGAGTGAAACACCAGTATAGACATGGATCATTTTCATACTAAAACGCTAATTTAAAACTAAAATGTGTTAGTGTAAACGGGGCCTTAGTCCTTCAAACCTGCAAAATGTCTTGGTTTCTACCCTTTCCAGCACCAAGCTCTAAGATAGTCCTCTGCTGTAGTCTTCCCCTCTGCTGTTCCTCTGGTATTTTGTGAGAAAAGCATTCACTTGTTCTCTGGTCTCAGCCTACCTTCCCTCCTACCAAATCTGCAGTAGCCTCCACAAACCCAGATTTCTTGTAATGATTTATCTAGATATCTAGTTTATGCAGAGAACCACAAGTGAGAAGACTGCACTGCTGTTCTTCAATATAGGTTTATTTATTTATTTTTAAATTAATGTATTTATTGCATTTTTCAAGATTAACTAAACCTGTGGGTTTCATAACTCATTTCAAAGCAAGCAATATTTGTTTTCCTTCTCATAATATCATGGGGTTATGTTGAAAATGGAAAATGTCAAAGTTATTTTCATTTTTCAAAGGTACAAAGTAATCATAAATCAATATTCCTTTTTAGTTTTTTCTTCACTTGGGGGGTGCCACGGTGGCGTAATGGGTGGCACGATTGCCTCACAGCAAGAAGGACGCTGGTTCGAGCCTCGGCTGGGTCAGTTGGCGTTTCTGTGTGGAGTTTGCATGTTCTCCCCGTGGTTTCGTGGGTTTCCTCCGGGTGCTCCGGTTTCCCCCACAAGTCCAAAGACATGTGGTATAGGTGAATTGGGTAGGCTAAATTGTCCACAGTGAATGAGTGTGTGTGGATGTTTCCCATAGATGAGTTGCAGCTGGAAGGACATCCGCTGCGTAAAACATATGCTGGATAAGTTGGCGGTTCATTTAGCTGTGTCGACCCCAGATTAATAATAATATATATCAAACTGTGTGAGTGTAGTTCCTCACAAAAAAGTTTTTTTTATTTTATAAAAACTTCAATTTTATTTAGCTTTTTTTTTTTTTTACAAAATTTTCCATCAAACTGTTGTATAAGTGCAATATCACACTCGTAGCACTGCAATATGGCATTATATCAGCATTGCTGATAGTAACTGCAGCACTTGGCCTATGGACTCGCATCCTGACAGTGTTGATATGATGCCCTACAGAAAATGCTATTAGTGTGATATTCCTCATATATACAGTTGAAGTCAGAACTATTAGCCCCGCCTCCCCCCATCTTTGCCATGATGACAGTATATAATATTTTACTAGATATTTTTCAAGACATTCTTTACAGCTTCAAGTGACATTTAAAGGCTTAACTATGTTAATTAGGGTAAATAGGCAGGTTAGGGTAATTAGGCAAGTTATTGTATTATGATGGTTTGTTCTGTAGACTATTGAAAAAATAAATAGCTTAAAGGGGCTAATAATTTTGACCTTGAAATGTTTTTTTTTTTAAATTAAAACCAAAATAAAACAATTAAGACTTCCTCCAGAAGAAAAAAATATTATCAGACATACTCTGAAAATGTCTTCATTTCACTTCATTTCCCAAATCATGTTTAACAGAGCAAGGAATTTTTCACAATATGTCTGAAAATATGTTTTCTTTCCATCTCAGTTGTTTTATTTTGGCTAGAATAAAAGCAGTTTTTTTAAACCATTTTAAGGTCAAAATTATTAGCCCCATTTAATTTATTTTTTTCAATAGTCTACAGAACAAACCGTCGTTATACAATAACTTGTCTAATTACCCTAACCTGCCTAGTTAACCTAATTACCCTAGTTAAGCCTTTAAATGTCACTTTAAGCTGTACAGAAGTGTCTTAAAAATATGTAGTAAAATATTATTTACTGTCATCATGACAAAGATAAAATAAACCAGTGATTAGAGATGAGTTATTAAAACTGTTATGTTTAGAAATGTGTTGAAAAAGTCTTCTCTCCGTTATATATATGTGTGTGTGCACTGTATAAATATTATGATGCCCAAATATGATTTACTATCGAAGTGGTAATGGATCATTTATTTGGTTATATAATACATTTTAGCATTTCCTGATGAGAATGAGACTGTGCAGATGGAGCCACTAATTACACAATTCACACCCATGATAAGGTGACACCTGAAAGCTGAACAGATGGAAAATATCTCTGCAAATGTAACACTTTTCTGAGACTGTTATTAATGGACAAACATGTTGCTTTGCGTCTTTTATATACGGATGTTAATGAAGATGTGGATAAAATATGTGTCCCTGTACTGAATGTGCATACTCTCTACTAAAAAGGATGGTTTACCCAAAA
This sequence comes from Danio albolineatus, assembly GCA_903798035.1. Lineage (NCBI taxonomy): Eukaryota > Metazoa > Chordata > Actinopteri > Cypriniformes > Danionidae > Danio > Danio albolineatus. The sequence continues at coordinate 3,749,856 of CAIGQQ010004432.1, read as the reverse complement.
ATGAAAACGTTCTCACCTTCAAGTGGTTCCAAACCTTTATGAATGTCTTTCTTCTGTTATGTATTTTGTTTATATATGTTCTTCTGTATTGGAAGTTATACTGTAGGTTTCCAGCTTTCTTCAAAACATCTTGTTTTTTTGTTTAAGAGAACAAGAAATTCATAAAGGTTTGAAACAAGTAAATGCTGAATAAATGATGAGTAAATGATGACAGAGTTTTCAGTTTTGGTGATACTTTTCTTTAATTTTAAGAGTTATGGGGTCGGATTTCTGTCTTCAAATTCATCAAATTCAAGGATCGATGTTCTTTTTCTCGATTTCCTTTTTCTCATTACTTTATTAATATAATTATTTTAGTATATTTATAGTATATTTTATATCAGTATTTAATCTTGAAATGATTTTGGCTAATGAACAGAGTCAACACATTGCTTAATATAAGAATGTTCAGTGTATTTGCCCCTCTCTTTGTAGCTCTATTTTCAGGAGCCACCAAACCAGGTTAAAGGTCATGGAGACCTCTTGAGTGGGGCCTGATGACTGGAAACAACTGTTTTATTATTGAAATTCCTATGTGTTAATACTTTCCAAAGTGATTTTGCTATTATTATTATGTGTTAATTCTGTTAAAAGTGATTTTCCTTTTTATTTAATATAGACTTGTGTAGTGGGAATATAGCAGCCTGAATGTTGATTATACCAGTTTTGAACCAAAGAAACAACCTTGAGCTTTTCAATCTGATTGTTCTCTTGATGTGTATATGCGTCCGAGCGGTCAGCTCTACAGGTATGCGATCAGCTCTGAATAGTCTATGGTCGACCTGACCCAAGAACCCTGTCTCCATCCATATCTGTACTCAGATACAACTCTGCATTGACGTACATATCTAGAATGGTCTATCTTTGCTTTAACCAATCGGAACGTTACCTGAATCACACCCTTTCTGACAAAGGTTTCTGACTTCTTCATGTGACAGACTGGTCATTTTCGTGTGTTCTTTATGGATAAAACGTGTAAGTGTAATGAACAGTGTTTGTACACACAGCTAGTTATTTGCAATCTTCGAAAAGCCTATGGGAAAATCCTATAGGGATTTTATTGAAGGAACCAGTTTTATGCTAGCAGCCGATTAGCTAGGTGACGTCATAGTTCATCCACTCTATTTGTGATATGAAACAAATTCAAATGTCCAGCTATTTCATATCAGCACTTTGGTTTGTCAGACTAGAACTGATACGTCATGATACACCAGCAAAGAGAAGAACATTCAACAAAACATATATTAGAAAAGAAATCACATCATCTCTGCCACTGATCTTGTTTAGGCGCAGGCTCTGTTGTGTTCCCTTTTTGATTGCAGACACTTCACAGTTCACTATAACAATGTTCATGTATTTGTTCTTGGCAGACTTGCACAGTGTTGCAGCCAGTGTTGCTAGTGTTATTAATACTGCTGCAGAGCAAGTACAAAGAGCTGCTATACAGCCAGGACATGCTGCTGCATAATAGACACACACAATATGTCCTGTAGCAGATCTAGACAGGTGTTGCTGAAGGTGGAGCATTTTAGAGGATGCTACACTAGCAAACGGCAAACCAGACTGGTGAGCTACTGTAGCACACTCTTGCCTGCGGAGGCCAGTCAACTTGTATAGCGTGTGACATAATTGCTGGTGGATTAAATGCCAAGAAATCAAATAGAGTTTTCTGACTTTGAAAGGTTTGATTAAAAATAAACACAAACCCATTACTGAGCAAACGACTAAAGATGTGTTCAGGATTCTGGAACAAGTTATATTTTACAGTTCTACAGAAAGAGCACTTGAGCATCATATGAGCTTTACATGTGCAATCATGTTTAGATGACATTTGAAACACCACTGGAACACATGGAATCATGGAATATTTGAAATTTGAAAACAAATATCATGCAATTAGTGATTTCATTTGTTACAATGTTGCATTTTCTTCTCGGTTTAGTGTAATTACAGTTTTTTTTCCAACTGCTCACATACAAAAATCACACAATTTATGTCACATAATCTCTGAAACCTCTCAATCAAAATGCAAATCTCAAAATCCATATAAATTAATAGTAGGGCTCAACAATAAGGAGCATTTAAATACTACACTATCTGTGATGTCGTAAATGCCATATTGCTTTTTGGTTCCTCTTATCTGATTGGATGTTGTGAGCATGCTATTTTTTCTGTAACCTGGTAACAACCAGTACAGCAAAGAGACGGCAACATAGCGGCAACATCAGTTTATGAGGATAAAAAAAAAACATCTGTTTCTCACGTCTTGGAAGCAGACATTTATGTGGGTACAACACAATGAAAAAAAATTGTGTGTTTTGCACAGTTTGAGGGCCTCATGATGGCGCAGTGGGTAGCAAAATCGCCTCACAGCAAGAAGGTCACTGGTTCGAACCTCGGCTGGGTCAGTTGGCATTTCTGTGTGGAGTTTGCACGTTCTCCCAATGTTGGCGTGGATTTCCTCCGGGTGCTCCGGTTTCCCCCATAAGTCCAAAGACATGTGGGAAAGGTGAATTGGTTAAGCTAAATTGGCCCTAGTGTATGTGTGTGAATGTGTATGGATGTTTCCCAGTGATGGGTTGCAGTTGGAAGGGCATCCGCTGTGTATAACACATGCTGGATAAGTTGGTGGTTCATTCCACTGTAGCGACCACAGATTAATAAAGGGACTAAGCTGACAAGAAAATGAATTAATGCACAGTTCGTTGAACTGCAATAAAATACCTGCACATTTTCCATACTGCTCTTTTTGTTTGCCTAAAACTTAGAATTTTGCTCAATATAGAAGTATTAATTTTTAAAGTAATTAAATTCTAGATTTTTTAACATATTGTTTAAAATATGTGGCTACGAAACAGCCATTAACTTTTTTTTTTTTTTTTTTTTGGTGGGGCCAGTGAAAATTTTGCCAGGGCAAGTAAAAATCTCAAGCACTGGCCAGATCGGGCCAGTAGAAAAAATTCTTAGCGTTGAACCCTGAATAGTCAAACATAAATACATGTTAATGATGTATATAGAGCTTAATCTGCCCACCTACATTTGTTAAGCATCACTACTGGGCTTAGAATGTGAAGCAGTACTAGTGGACTAGTTCTTAGTCTTGTTGTCAATCTTCTTAGTCTACTCAAAATCCCCCTCTCTATCTTCTCCAGCTCAATCATCCCTCACTTTCTATATTTCTTTCTTTCTCTTCTCCTCCATTTCATCCACCTTCCGCACTGTTCTGCAATGTGAATCTTACAGAAATCAACAGGTAGCTTTAATATTCATAATAATGTGTGACATATTTTACATGAAATGAGCTCCATCAACGAAAGCCCAACAAAATATTTCCACGGTAAGCATTTTAGTTCTCTTAAGGTCAAACAATTTGTTGAATAACAGTGGTAAATCTAGTTTAGTTTAATTAGTTTTAAGTTTAGGATGACTGTCTTTTAGCACTACAAAAAAGCAAAACTTTAAAAAAGATCTCACAATTAGCACTTTCCTATTTGACTATTAAAGCAATGTGAGACAATTAACAAGGGTTAGGCGAAGTCAACGCTTGAATTGCAGGTGCAACCTAAAATAAAGCTTTAATGTGCCATTCAGAAACTGTTATCAGTGTGCAAATATTTAACTTGAACTCAAGAGTAGTGGACATCAGTAGTACGGTCAGTCATCATACACTGTACATGTAGTAGTGTATCTGTGTTTTATTATTAGTGAACTGATTTACTATACATTTACCTGGTCACACTTTTATATTAAGGCATGCTTCTCACTATTAAACAATTAACTATGACTTTTAGCTCAATGAAACCCATGTTTGCCTGCTTATCAATCGTTGTTAAGGTAGTAGATTGGCATTAGGTAGGATTAGGGATGTAGAATAAGATCATGCAGAATATGCACTTTGTAAGTACAAATAATCAGACAATATCTTAATAATAAGCAGGGTAAGAAGCCACTAGTTAATGGTTAGAGTTGGTTCTTAAACTAAAGCCCTAATATTCATTCATCATATAATAAATGTGCTGTTAAACTATTGCATTACTGCAGGTCAGTATATCCATATATGTATAAGACAACAAAGGCTCAATCATTTACGTGTTGCAGTCTCCACAATAATTTATGCAATAGCAGCAATGGGCTGCATTTGATTAATATGACTTATTACAGTAATTCAGCTAAACCATTAATCTTCTCACTGGCACTCTGACCATACTCATGGCAACAGATTTGTTCCTTAACATTTATTTTTCATTCCTTTTTTAAACTATTCATTAAAATACTAAGCATTTATTTATTAATTAATCATGATTATAGACATAACATGATATATAAACATGATATACAACCCAATAAGTTAAGGTAACTCAAACCATTTGAGTAATCCGATTGCAACAAACCATTTAAGTTCAAAAACTAATCCTAATGGGTACTCTGAACTTAATCCCAACACAGGCTCATTCTGAAAACGTATTCCTATGTACATTTCTGGAGACTGCACATTATGTAGTTAGAGGTACGTATGGCTATGTTTAATTTTTTAAGTGAACACTACGGGTCGGTATCATGCCGTTCCTTTTCACGCTTACCAGCTGACCGCTTACTTCCGTGTGGACAACTTCCACGCTGCAATCAGTTTGTCCCGTTAGCTCGACATGTTCGTCGGCAGACTTATGAACACAGAGTTGACCATGACAACAGGGTTCGAGTCCGCAGAAGAGCGTTTCCAGAAAGCAGGTAAGCTAAAAACAGAATCCAAAAAATAAGGTCACACTACATTTTGATGGTCCGTTTGTTGAATTTAAGTTACATTGCAACTAATTATCATTAGATTATACTGTAAGTATAACTGTAACTGTTAGGCTGGGGTTAGTTTCTTATAGTCAGTTAAATGTCTGTATCAATAGATATTAAGCAGACATACTACTAATACTCAAATGGACCATCAAAATAAATTGTTACCAAAAATAAAATAAACCAGTAAATAACAGGTGAGAATGAGGTAAAATCTGAAAACGTGGTAAAAATGAGACGAGGGCTTTTCTTTTTTCTGGATTGCTTTTGAAAATTGTTGGTTGGGTTTAGGGAAGTGGGTGGGTCAGTAGATTGGTCGGTCAGTCAGTCAGTCGTTCAGTCAGTCAAGCAGTCAGTCGGCAGCAGCCTCTGGTGGGTTTATGCGCGAACAGCAGATGCGAATGGCACTCGCTAGAGAAATTTGAGATCTCAAAAAGCGTACAGTTGATTCGCGAAAAACAAAAAGTGCAAAAATACGTGCCTCCAGGAATGTATTTTGCGGCCTCCAGAAATGTACATAGGACTACGTTTTCAAAAAGATCCTTGGTTTCTTAATTCATTTGAGTAAACGAAGCAATATGAGGATAGTAAAATCCAATAAATGAAGAGAACCCAAACTCAAAACCTAATAAATTAAGGCAACTCAAAACGTTTGAGCAAACTGATTGCTACAAACCATTTGAGTTAAAAAAAACTAATTTATATGAGTACTTTGAACTTACACCATTTAAGTTGAAGTAATGAGATATTTAATTAACTCATTACCTTCAACACTGACTTCAAAACTCTTTTCAAATGAGTAAAATTAACTTTCTGTAAATTTTGAGTTAACTACACTCATTTCATTTGATAAAATTTATTTCTGAGTTTGTCTGGGTATATATACATATAT